>JAJTWR010000362.1:1027500-1334812 GCA_021613335.1 Whitmania pigra | reverse complement strand
CAAAATCGCGTCGAGCTAAAGTCAGATCGCTCCTGATGAGGCCCGGGGAAGGGCCGAAACGCGTCAGTTATTCCATTCTCTACAGGTGTTGACAAACGGAGATATGAGTTTATGTTGGTATGTGTCAAGGCACCGTCTCTGGATTCCGAAACCGACAGTTTTCACAAGGAAAGGCTTGGTAGTGCGAAAGCACCACCCACACACCACACACCTAACCTTTTTGGCCGAGACTGTAAGACTGGAAGTGGAAGGCGTCAAACGAACGGATTTTCGATGGACAGATTGACATGGATTTGTGTTCCTGCTAGTTGACAGACCTTAGAGTTTTAAGTTTTTATTAACTGGTTTATTTCACCGGTATAAAATGCTGATATCGATGATCTTCTATTTGTGACGTGGGGTGGCACGTCATTACATTAGATGTATCGCCATTAACAATCTTAGCCGATTGGTAGATATCAGAGACATTTCTTCAAGACGTTACCAGATCAGACAAGGCGCTAGAGTAATTTATCGGGCACACAAGAATCGCGTCGAGCTAAAGTCAGATCGCTCCTGATGAGGCCCGGGGAAGGGCCGAAACGCGTCAGTTATTCCATTCTCTACAGGTGTTGACAAACGGAGATATGAGTTTATGTTGGTATTGTTCAAGGCACCGTCTCTGGATTCCGAAACCGACAGTTTTCACAAGGAAAGGCTTGGTAGTGCGAAAGCACCACCCACACACCCCTAACACTAACCTAACCCCTAACCCTAACCTAACCCCTAACCCCCTAACCCTAACCCTAACCCTAACCCTAACCCTAACCCTAACCCTAACCCTAACCCTACCCTAACCCTAACCCTAACCCTAACCCTAACCCTTTAAGCAGTCAAGAATGAGTCTTATAAGGATGAAAGTGTTTTTTTCCAATGTTTGCAAACCGTAATCCCACCATAAAATTAATTTTCGTTGCAATATGCATCTAATTTAACCTAACCCTAAAACTATTAACCCTAACGGAATGCTCTTAGAAGACACAGAAAGCGTCTAACCCTAACCAAAAATATCCTTTTATTGAAATTACTAGAGCGGTAATATATGATTTATCTTGAAAAACTCGTGGTTTTCTCAAATGGTCAGTTGTCTCTTCTTTTTCGTTGTTTAAGCAGTCAAGAATGAGTCTTATAAGGATGAAAGTGTTTTTTTCCAATGTTTGCAAACCGTAATCCCACCATAAAATTAATTTTCGTTGCAATATGCATCTAATTTAACCTAACCCTAAAACTATTAACCCTAACGGAATGCTCTTAGAAGACACAGAAAGCGTCTAACCCTAACCAAAAATATCCTTTTATTGAAATTACTAGAGCGGTAATATATGATTTATCTTGAAAAACTCGTGGTTTTCTCAAATGGTCAGTTGTCTCTTCTTTTTCGTTGTTTAAGCAGTCAAGAATGAGTCTTATAAGGATGAAAGTGTTTTTTTCCAATGTTTGCAAACCGTAATCCCACCATAAAATCATTTATTTTCGTTGCAATATGCATTTACCATAATTCAGTTAATTACTATCATAATCCTACAACATTTGGTCAGAACAAATTTAAAAAATTGTAATACATTATACAACTAAACTAATAATAATTATCATCCCAAAACAAAAACAGTAGTAAAAACCAGACCTCAAAAACTAAACACTGAATATTAATACCATGAAAACCACTATCACATTTACAAACAATAAACTACTTTGCATAAAAAAATACATAGCAAAGATTGTCATAATTCTAAACACTTTAATTATTATGACAACATCTATCAGAACAAGTACAATAAAGAATAAAAATTAAGAACTATCCCCATATTTCTAAAACACTAAATCTTACTATAATGACAAAAAATTAATATCAGAATTTGTAACACTGAATTCTTGCAAATTATGTTTATTAATTAAAAAACTTATCACAACCCAAAACACTGAATAAATCTATGATGAAACACTGTATACTATAATTAAAACTTTAATAAACATGAAATAGTTCTTTAATTAAGTGGAAACAAATTACATAAAAATAAATTATTACCTGCGATCCCATCTTTGAACTTACATTAAAAGACTGAACTCACTTATTAATCTAAAGCTTACTCTCATGCAATCAAACAACTAACGTCAAATAAAACTATTATCAGTTTCACGAAAACTAAGTTACTCTGTAACCTCTGGTAAATTATATTCTATTTAATTTAAAAATACTGAAACTATTACTAATATTAATATAAACACTAAAACACAAATTTTAACTCTTTATGTCCAACAAATAATCGAAATTTCATGCTCATAAAACAAGAACGGAGCTTAAATTGGGGAACGATATTTAACGATGTGCAAAAGTAAGCAACTAATACCCACCAACCGAAAATTATTAAACAAAATAATATATTTAAATAAACATTAAAAACTAATGAAAAAAATTTAAAAATTACAAAAATAAATAAATAATTAATTTTTTATAATAAAACTTGAACTTGATGGGTTACTTGAACTTTACAAACACCATCACAAACTGATTTTAAAACACTTAATGTTTTAATTCTTCAATTTAATGATACATTAAAATTTTCTTTCTCCTTTAGATTATTTTAGTTGCAAGTTGAATGAATGACTAGTGCGCCTGCATGGCCTAACGGTTAAGGCTGCGCCTCTCACGCAGGGTTTCTTTCAGGCATACTTTCGGTGGGGCTAAGCCCCCCCGGAGCTCAGCCATCGCCCCCCCAAAAAATTTTTTTTTTTTTTAAATTGTATGCTAAAAGTGTATGCAAAAACCCATAAATCTAAGACAAAAAAGTTAAAAAAAAAATGCCTACCATCCTTACTGACCTAAAAACTTATTTGTTAATATGTATTTGGACTAAGATATTTAGTATCTGGTTTGTTTTTAATCTTTCCGTTTTGTTCTGTATAATAATAACGAGTTGAAGCGAGCTTTGAATAAATAACTAAATTTCATTGAATAATTATTCTGAATTCTCTGAACTTAATTCACGGAGCTCAAAAAAAACCAATCGGTCACAAAGATCTCCGACGGGATTATTACACTATTTGTTTTGGTGAAAAAAAGCAGAGGAGAAGTTTTAAAAAGTTGCTTTTTATTTTTCATGAATTTTATATAAAAATAAATGTATAATTTTAAACTTTTAAATTTAATTTTTCAGTTACATACTATGAAAAGAACAATCGACTCCTTTTTTAGTCCTTCAAGAGCAGTATCTAATTTTCAATATGTTTTTACCTAAAATATAATTATTGAACTGAGGTTATGCGTGATTTGATTTTAAACTTGTATTTGGCACGAAAAACTGCCGCCCCCCCCGAACTCATGAAATGCCCCCCCGAACAATAATGCCTGAAAAAAACCCTGCTCTCACGATGGCAACGCGAATTCAAACCCCTAATCATCTAGCTATACAACGAACATTTTAACGGACAAATAAAAAAAAATTTTTATTTCTGCACTCAGATGCCTTCAGTGGAGACTGAGAAAACCGATCGACACCTCGAACCTCTCCTTCGAAGCCGACAACCCTTTGCGGATGTTGGTGGCAAGGAAGAAAATAGAGGACCTCCAGGGCAGCCTCCTCTGTTACACGGATGCCTCCAAGGCTGAGGACAACAAGGCCGGAATTGGGATTTACATCCCAAGGAAGGACGTAAACATCAGCCTCAGGACGTCGAGTCACAGCTGCATTAGCTCCATCGAACTAGCAGCCATTGAGTGGTGTTTGTTATATATCAAGTACTCTTATCAGGAGGAGTTTGTCGACATCGTCGTCCTAAGTGACTGCACATTTCTATCAATTGATGCTCTTAGGAGGGATAGAAAATCCCGAGGTACTAAGTTATAATCATTTATAGAAATTGTGCGAATTCGAATCAATAAAATGTTTATAAAAAAAAAATCGTGGATTTTTTGCGTTTCGGTTATCACGGTAGGTTAGCTCGTATTAAGTTTACAGATCTTATAAGGAATCCGTAGCACGAAAGAGTCTTAGGCTTTTTTCCTATGTTCACTTAACCCTAACCTTAACCCCGTCGTTAGGAGCGAAAACTTAACCATTACTCCATGCAAGCACTGCGAGCGTCAGACGATACATACCATTTTAACTCAAAATTCAATAGATTTGTGATTAATATTCATGCTTTTCCTGATTGGCTAGCAACGTTTAGAGCGGTCGATTCTAGATCGGCTTCCTTCTTGATTGGTTTGTTAGAAAGTGATCAGTAAATTACGTTAAAACTTTGTCACTTTTTTAACAACTTAAATTATCTTGCTGTAATTATTTAAACATTTAAAATAGTTATAATTTTTTTTAATTTTTACATTTTAATTCTTATTCTTTAATAATATTCCTGCCTATTTGATTGGTTGAACAAATTTAAAATGATAGATTTCAGAATTGCTTCTTTTAGTTCTTGATAAGACTAGATAGAGCTTAAATTGACATTTTTGTTTTTTTAAATTAATTTTTAATAAAATAAGTATACATTATTAATTTTAAAATTTATGTTTACAACTTAAGTGGCACATCGAACAAAAACAACTCACTTTTAGCCATTAAACAAATCATGATGATCGTTCCGTTTGCGACGTTGCTAGTCGGGTTTGTTTTCGTTTTAATTTATCATCTGCGATGGAGACAATTATCGAAAAAAGTGATATATGTGATAGTCTTAGGAGATATTGGGCGCAGCCCTCGCATGCAATATCATGCGATATCACTCACACGTCTAGGGTTCAGAGTCTATTTGATCGGATTTCCAGGTTAGATTTTTTTTTATACTAATGTAACATTAAGCCATTTACTTTTTATTTATTATGATGTAAATTATTCCTATTTTAAAAATATTTATTACTATTCTAATCGTTTTCATTATGTAGGATCAAGGCCGCATAAAGAAATCCTAAAAAACGAATTAATTTATGTGTCTTACTTACCTACATTTCCCAAGGTTTTGAAAGGTGATTAATGTAAATTTTTTCTTTGTTTTACACTTTTTACATTCATTTTGTTACATTCAAAACGTAAATGTTGTAGGTCTGCCTTCTCCATTCAATTTTTTAGCTCCTGTCATTATAAATGCTTCCTGCTTGATTGCATTCCTTATTTACCATGCAAGACCAACCCATATTTTGGTTCAGGTAGGTATCTCTAAAATACTGAGTTGTTGATATATACACATCATCATTTCTATCTCTAACAAATTACTTACATGTTACATATGTTTCCTGATAATATTGATTCAAAATATGTTAATTATTTTAGAACATTGGCATTAGCATTTAATATTGTTTAAAGTTATCACTTACATGATTTATTTGAGAAACACTTTTAGAATCCCCCATCAATACCCACCATGTTTGTCTCTTGGTTGGTGTGCAAGATAAGAGGGAGTCGTCTGATCTTTGATTGGCATAACTATGGTTATTCTATACTGGCACTTGGACTAGGTAGTCCAAATCATCCATTGGTCAAAATATACAAGTGGTGAGTGGTGTGCATGATATTGTTGATAATCATAAGCAACACTAACTGATAAAAGTTGCATGCATTAGTGACACTATCAACAGTTGATGTTGATAACATTTACTTTTCTTAAGTATAGAAATAATTGGAGTTCTAATTATGTGAGCAAGGAGCAGTGACACAATCATGATATTAAAATCAGATGAGGTGGGGTTTATGTGTGCATTACAATAGTAAAGTGTATTTTTGGTGGATTAATAGAAAACACTTTCACATTAACGACGTATAAGGAAATCAAAGATACCTTTATTTAGTGATTAAAATTTATGATATCTAATAAATTGATGTTGAGAACATTCCTAATTTAATGTATTATGACCAATAAATTATTTAGAACTTAAAAAATACCAAAGGGCAAAGTGACTGGGTTAGGGAACACTTGCCTCATGACTCTGCCTATAACAAGAACATTTTTATATGCAAAGCTTGCTTGTATTTAGCGTTACGCACTATTCTCAAATCTACATGAAAATAGTTCAGAATTTATGAGGAAAAGAAATTTTATTTGGCATACATGTCAATATGATCATCTTTTCATTTATATTCAAGTTTTTAAAATAATTTTGAAAGCTTGCATTTATTTAGTTTTATCTTTCATCAATTCATTTATCAGACATTTTGGCAAACAGATAAAGTTTAGATTGTGGTAGATATCCATAGATGGTAGGTATCCATAATAATAACAGTAGCTAATTTACTCTGTCTCTCATTACTCTGGCAGAGTTTTTGGAGCTGTTTTGATGAAACTTTGGATTCATGTGAGAAAATGACAGAGGCATGCAGGTTGGCCAAATGGCAATAGTCATAATGTGTCGTGTTCGAAACCCAGCCTGTAATGCCACAAGCACCCTTGGGAAGGAACGCTAAATAAATGGTTACAAAAAGCTCTATGTAAATGAAGTATAATTGCAATAAAATCTTGAAGAACTTGAAAATTAATTAACCTTAAACCTTCAAAAGTAGAGATGGTTAATATTCATCCTTACATGCTGTGATTGGCCAGAACTAGTCCGCACAGATTATTACAAATATAGTATTTATGCTATTATTATGTTATTATTCAGTTAAATTTCTTTAATTATTTAATTACTTATCATTTTCTATTACCCCCATTCAAAGCTGGGTTCTTTACTTAGTTATAAATCCTTGATGCATACTTATTGTCATGAACAAGTCTACAATAAGCATTTGAAATCCTGAACTTCACTTGTTACGAGCATATGTGTGAATTTATATAGTAGATCTAAACATCAGTCAGAGGTGTTGGTCTATAATTTATTGCTAAGGCTTGAAGAGGATATTCAAGATCATTAATCATAATTATATCTTTTGTTATCAAATAGATTGATATGTCTTTTAGTGATAAAATAATATTTCTTCACATTTTATAGGTATGAAAAAAAGTTTGGTACATTTTCCGATGATAATATCTGTGTGACACAAGGCATGAAAGAAGATCTTGACAGTAACTGGAACATCAGGTATTGCAGCATATTGCATTTGAATGCAGCTTTCATCTTTCACCATTTGATAAGGTTCTATGTAAATGGTCAGGCAATTTTAGTACATTCACACTTGATTTGGATACATAAGTCACTAAAACAAAAACAGGAAAATACATAACTAGATAAACTGTGACTTTGATGCACAAGGTTATGTTAAGTATATTATAAATCAATGATGTTAGCTATCAAGGTGATAACAGCATTTAATTATATCCAGGGCAACCACACTTTATGACAGGCCACCATCCTTTTTTAGAAGATTAGATGATGGAGAAAGAAAACAATTTCTTCAAGAAAAATTACCAATTCTAAGGTAAATTTAGAGCAAGATTTTAATTATAAGTGACATAGAGAGGATTGCTAAGATTGATGGACAACAATTTTCATTAAAAAATTAAGTGTTATTTAGAGATGGTAAATAAAAATCAAATTTAAATTTAGAAAATGAATGATGATCATTTATAACGTTCTGCAAGATAAAATACAATTAATCATAAAATTGAAATGATTACATTAATAACATTTATATATTGTAATCAGAGATATTGAAGAGAGTACAGGAATCCATAATCCAGCCCTTGTTCTAAGCAGTACAAGTTGGACAGGTGAGTTTTTTAATAGTTAACTAACAAGTGAGGGTTAGGATTTTATAATTTGGATTATTGACCATGCATGCTGGCTGTTGCGCTCAAATATGTGTTAAAAACATAGGATATGGTATAAAAGTTAGTCCAATGGATTGCTTTCCTGCATGCATTATAGCAGCAGTTGTCAAGTGTCATTCAGGAGCTTTGGCATGCAGGTTGGTTGAATGGATTGCATTCCTGCACGAGGTGGTAATAGCAAAAATCCTCATGTGTTGCCTTTGCAAACCAGCACAAACTTCAAGGGAACCCAATAAATGGTGGATCGATTAAAAAGTGCCTTCATGTTCTACCTGGACACAAGACTCTCAAAAAATTGGATAAATACTAAACACAATAATAAGATTAATGCACAAACCCAACCTTCACTGCCAATGAGTGTAATAGGGAAGGGGTGCTGTATAAATGGAGATTATCATGCCATTACAAATAGGATAATTGAAATTAATGGAACACTTAAATAATGTAACTTAGTGATGTGGAGTGAATTTATTGAAAGTTGCTCTAGCATAATGTACAGTTTATATAATTTATTAAGGAGTCTGATGAATGTTTTATTAAATTTATATAATTGAATAATTCGACTTTTTCAGCCGATGAAAATTTTGGCATTCTTTTGGAGGCTCTAGATGGTGGGTGTTCAATAAACAATCATTTATTATTTTTATTATTTATTTGTTGTTGTTATTTTTCCCTTTAAGCATCTGTCATTTGTAGGCTATAATTCCTAAAGCACCTGTGTGAATCAATATATTGTAATTTATTTTCAATGCATGGCTCCTCAATTTCCTGGATCTAAAAGAATCTTTAAAAACATCATTGAAATTACAGATCTAATAAATGCAAACTTTTGCAGTTTATGACAAGCAAGCATCTGCATCATTAGACCTCCCCTTCCTCCTTTGTGTTGTAACAGGTGAATTTATTGAAATAAAAATGCTTTCCAAAAATAACATCCTTATACACAATGGGGATATCATAATGCAATAAAGCAATAAGACACAGTCTTTTTTAACAGACAGTACAAACTGCCAACCTTCTCAAATGATTAGAATTGCAAAATAAATAAATTATAAAAACTTATTGATTTCCTAATCCTAATTAACCATATGTTTTACAACATCAAGAATTTGGCAATAGGCATGTGACACTTTTTAAAGTATATTACCAAATACCCACCAAAATTATGCTCCTGATATTTCTTTGATGGTGTTTAAGGCAAGGGTCCATTGAAGGAATATTATGGAGAGCTTATAAATGAGAAGCATTGGGTAAAGGTGAAGGTCATCACACCTTGGCTTGAAGCTGAGGACTACCCTTGCCTTCTTGGTTCTGGGGATGTTGGCATTTGCTTGCATACTTCCTCCAGTGGCCTTGACCTTCCAATGAAAGTGGTTGACATGTTTGGGTGCCTCCTGCCAGTTTGTGCAGTCCAGTACAAATGGTATTTATTTGTGTCTCGTCATATCTTATGTCTACTGTTAATATCAAACTGAATTACATTATAAAATTTATTATGTTAAATATTTACATCACATTACTTTTAAATATGTATTAACCATGGATTAAATATGGTTTAAATATGGTTTATACATATTAATGAGAAATATAAGTAACACCTAATCAATTAACTAGCATTGAAGAACTTGTGAAAGAAAATGTGACTGGCCTCACCTTTGAATCTGCTAAGCAATTGGGTGATCAACTTGCGGCAAGTTTTATTAAAATATAGTTTAACAAATTGTTAAAATAGAATTCTTGTAAAAGTAAATTTGTTTCTTTGATTATACACTGGCAATAAGAATATATTGTTAGTATAAGTTTATGAAAGGGTTTTGGATTTTGGCTAACAGAGCTGATGATAGTTCTCATCAGCACAAGAATGCTTAGGAATTGCAGCAACTAAACACCTGGTTTCAGTAAATCTAAATCTTTATCCTTTATGGAAGTAAATATGATTGATGAAATCATTTACTTTTATTATTTTTTCACAAATCAGGCGTTGTTGAAGAATTTTCCAGAAGGTTGCAAGAGGTTGAAGAAATTCAGGTGCAACCTCGAATCAAGGACAAGAGAAGGATGGGATGAAAATTGGATGAAAAATGTTTCTCACTTATTCAACTGAAAAATAGACTGTTTATTAATTAAAATTGTGTATGGGATTTGTATTAAATAATTTATTGTCAGAGCTTGTTATGGCTCCTCAAGATCTTTTCTTGGCTTTTTCCATTGGTCCACAGCGACTACCAACTCTGTAGCCATCACGTGGATGCTGGCGCGTATGGCGCAGGGACACATGGGCATGAATGATATTTTCTCCGCGTGCACCGTGACAAAAAGAAAAGTGTGCCAAGAACAGACTCTCTCCACATTGTGAAGGCTGATGAAGACGCCGTTATATCATGATGTAACGGGGAACGATACGACCGAAACCACGCAAAGACGGTTCATTAAGCCGAACAACGTTCCAGAACTTCCCAAATGAATGGCGTCAGCGACCTCGGAGTAAAATAAACGGAGTCTTGCCCATCCAAAGAGCAGCAGCTTCAATGGAACTGTTTTATTGATGCCAAAGGTGATCGACGCCATTGTTATGCACCCACTCAGCGTTCTGCGAATTGTTTCAAAAAAAGAGGTACTACAACACTTGCTAATAATTCCAGCAATGTGATGTTTCGGAACGATTCAACAATCAGAACAAATTTTATAAATAACGATTAAAAACAAACTAAAAGAAATGAGGTGTTGACGAAAAACGAGTATCTTCTTCGAGGCAGTAGAACAAGTTGTGTTAAGTAATTGAAACGTTCGGCCTTTGCCACAAATGTCAATCTATTTAGTTTAACTCGTTAGCACGATATTCATTGAATATGGTATTGCTTGAATTATCTTGTCTGTCTTCATAAAATGGAACTCTATCAGGTTGGGGTAGCGTCTCTCGCTTCCTCCTTCTGTTATCACTGTCCTCTTCTATTGAGCAGTTACTTGTACTACCACGGATTTGGTCGTCATAACATTTGAACTGAGAATGGCGAGACGTATTGACCAACGACGAATGTTTTTGGCAGAAATCTTGGTTCCTAGTTCGACTAATAAGCATACTGTTTTTGGAGCTTTTTTTATGATTAGGATGATGTTTGAAAGCATCGAAAATTTCAGAAACTAATTGTTTGGAGTTATTTGATTCTAAGCTATTAGAGTAGCCAAATGGGCTTCCAGGAAAACCTTTTGTAAGAGCACCAGAGTGGTATGGTATCATGGGGCTGGCGTGCCCATCTTCTGAAGAGAAGGTAGTCATGACCTCTCGACGTCTCTTGAAGCTGAAGTTTGATATGCTCGGAGTCATTGATTTAAGTCTCTTAAAGGCGGGCGAACAGGAGACGCTTTCGTGCTGCCTTTTGATCTGTTCTATACATCTCTCGTATTCATTCTTTGGTATCTCTTTTTCATCTGTTGACATGCTTTTCTGGACATTTGGTAGTCTTAACATTTGTTTCCCTAAATAAGGTTTGATTATCTCAGAAGGTAATGAATTCTTTATGAATGTTGGTGCGTAAGTGAGGGAAAGGTCAAGACCAACCCATTCCTGACTTACAAGATGAGCAATAACATTGCCTTCAAAACTTTGCTTAACAGCAAATTTGATAACCCATGTATGGTTATCTTGTTGCATCAACATGGAATCTCTTATTTTTACCTTACAGAGAATTTCGTTGCTGCTTGTACCAACCAATAATATGCAAGTATGTCCTAAGCCACAGGTAGGGTTGGACGATATCTCGGTTGCATTGATCAAGCGAACACTTGCAAGCATTTCAGCTACTTGCCTGCTGGCATCTTGATTTGTTTGGAAAAGTTGAAGGTCATATTTTGGCAGCATTTTAGTCAAACTATGAATAATATTACCGAATGGTGGCTGTCTATTTACCATAACTTCCAAATTCCGTGGATTGGTTTTAAGAATTTGATCAAATGTCGTGACAGCATTGTTGACAAGAGCAGCAGCCATCACAGGGCCTATTCCAGTGAATTGCTTTGCTACAAATTTCGAATTTTCCCACAGCCTCGATCTAAGACATTTGGACAAGAGAAGAGAATTATAGAGGAGTTTGAAGTGAGGTTTGTTCCAAAATAAGTCAAAAAGACAGCTGGCAATTCTTGGGGCGGTCCTGAAAATTTTGTTTGTATCCTGCTGCAGAGTGAAATCTTGTAACGATAGGCAGCCAAGTTGTGCTTGGATGAGGCAATTGATCTTTGAATGAGCATCCTTTATTTTGTCCTTCACAGGAAACCGTATGGTGGCCTTGTTCTTGTGCTTGTTCAACTCATTAAGAACTTTTTTTTCGCTCACTCTAAGTATCAGATCCTTGAACTCCTCACAAGAACAAAAAACTTTTAATAAATCCTCCAAACTTTCTTCCCCTATGAGCTTAGTAAAGTTACTCATCGTTTCGAATGCCACATAATATTTCGACATCAACCGACCGGCCTCAGTTGAGCTAAGAGTCAAAGAAGTCACATCCATTTTTATTAGATCCAAGAGCGCCAGCTTCTTAAGATTCGAAAGACAAATCTCATGCAGCTTTTCCTTAATGGTATCGATTGTTTCACCAGATTCAATTCCGTAATTTTCGGGATTCTTGTTAATACGGACAAAGAGATAAGAGGCCTCAATCCAACGCAAAGCAATTGGAATGTCTGTTATAGTTTCCAAAACTATTTCGGCATTAAGATGTTCTATAAGATGATGATGGAGACTGCTCTCCACCAATTGAGTTCCGTTTAAGAGCGACTCGTACCTTTGTTTTGTTTCATTCTGGGTCATAATAACCGCTATGGCTGACTTGTCAAATTGAGGTCTCCCAGCTCTTCCAATCATCTGTAATACCTAAAACGAAATCAAAGAAATTAATTTTAAAACTGTTGTAAAAAAAACGTCACGCGAATGGTTCGATGGCATAGTAAATAATTAACACTAGAGGCACAGTCGTTCGGGACCGTGTTCGTAACCTGATCAGCCCCTGTGCTTTAGTGCTTTTAGAGAATATAAAAATGCCTTCAGCATCTCAGAAGCTGTGGATATCTGCACGAGCATGACGCTATGGTAGAATTACTATACATAAAATTTATCATTCATCGTAAAAAATAGCAAAATACAGAGATTACAAAATCTTGTTTTTTTTACCTGGTTCTCAGAATATTCAACATATTCTCCCAAGACATAGTGCTGAGTTGACTTAATGATAACAAGGTGGGCAGGCAGATTAACACCCAAAGCAAGGGTAGAGGTAGACAGAAGAACGGCCACCCTTCCTGATAAGAACATTTTTTCAACCAATTTTCTGTCATTCACATCCATTCCTGCGTGATGATATGCAATCCCTTTGGTCACTAATTCACTCAACTTCGAGTCACGAATCTGGTATGATGCTTTTCTTAACCACTGGATATCCTCCTGTCGAAAAAAGAACTTCATTTCTTTTGCAAGAACCTGCGCTGCTTGTGTTGTGCCTTTCCTGGTTGAGCAGAATACAATAGAAGGTTTCATTTCTGAGTATAACTCCAAAACATGTGACAATCTGTAGTTGAGCATAAGATCAAATTTGAAGGCAGAAAAAGGGCTAGGTTTTGCATACCCAAGAACAACTTTCTTTAATGGAACAGGCCTTTGACTTTCATCCATTTGATGGAAAGCAGCAGGCGATTCACTTTTCCCGAGCCATTTGGCAAGATCATCAATATTTGGAATTGTGGCCGAAACAGCAACGAATCGGATTTCTCCGATTGATGGACTGTTTTCACCATCCTTTCTATCTACGAACTTCTCAAACTCCTTGACAGTCTTCATTCTATTTATGACAGCCTCAAGAGTTGCACCCCTGCTGCCATCATTGATGGTATGAACCTCATCAATCAGAAGCAACTTTATCTGTTTCATCAAAGCTCGGTTATGCTTCCATCTACGGGTCATGAAGTCCCATTTCTCTGGAGTTGTCAATATCAGTTGGACATTCGTCAATTCAAAATAATCCTCTAGGTCACTATCTCCGGTTAGCTCACAGCAGGATAAGCCGTAAGTTGAAAATTTGTTTTTCCAGACATCAAACTTTTCACTTACCAGGGCTTTTATGGGAGCCATATAAATCACTTTGAAATCTGCTATATTTTTGATTTCTTTAAGGAGTATCAACCTCAAAATAGCTAACTCGAATACAACAGTCTTTCCTGATCCTGTGGGGGCTCCAATAACTAGAGACTTATCTGTATACAGAGCATCGTCAAGGGACTTCGTCTGAATAACGTTAAAATAAGAAAATGGAAACAATGGTCTGAATTTTTGCGGAATTTCAGTAACTGGTCGAAGACCCAAAAATTGAACCTGCCCAGTCAAATCAGAAATAATCCTGTTCTTATTCTCCGTGACTTCTTTAGACACTAGAATCGAACATCCATTCGGAGAAGATCTCGGTACTTCACCAAAATTGTCAGAAGCCACATATTTTGAATGCGATGTCACCTCATTTTTATGACCCATGTGGTTGGTGTAATTTTCAATTTCATTTCCTTTAGATAAACAAACTCTGAAAGTATCATCACTACTATCATCACTATTAACAAAAATATTACAGCGAGGCTTGTTTGATAAGTTTGAAATGTTCGAAAAATTTGAAGGTAGAGTAGCATCCTTCCTGTTTTTGTTTTCAGAAAACATGAAATTCTCAAAATATCTAAATCCTGAGTTCTCCACAAAAACTAAATCATTTTCATCAATAACCTCGTCTTTAACGTTGAGCTGTGCACCACTTTCAGCAGCTTTCTTTTTTGAACTCAACGTCAGGCTGTCAAATGAATCTGTGTCACCACCATGAAATTGTTTTGAACATGTCAATGTTGAAACTTCAGGGTGTCTCTTATAAGGTTCAGAATTGAAGCAATGAGATATTGGTTTGCTCACTTTACTGGCTTTAGTTACATTTTGAGTGTTTGTAAAAGGTCTGGCTGAAAAAATCTGAGATAGCATAAGTTCACCTGTAGGAGATAAGGGAACATTCGCTTTGCTTTCGCTGCTCGTTCTGATGGAAACGACATCACACCCAATAGAATACTTTTCATCTTTTTCTGTATTGGACCACACATTCTGCAAAAAGATCTTATTTGAGGAGCCTTTGCCGCCATACAGTAAATTTTCATTTCTGCATCTTTCAGCAATCGAATCTGCAAAGTGTATGCTGGAAGAGAGTTTCATGACAATCAATGCCCTTCAAGAGTAGCAGAAATCATAAATTAAAAGGCAATCAGTCATAAACGCGTTAAAGTGTTTAAAATCCGCCCTTAGTTTGACGATGATGACGAATTACTTTATCCGATTTGGACCAATAAACTCGAAGATCAGACCGTCGCACACCATACACAAACACCAAGCTAGCAGACGATAAATTGTACAAAGATTAATAAAAAAATATTAATAAAAAAATTAAAAATGAGGTTAATATCATGATTTTTTATTAACATTTGTTTTAAATAAATGCTAATATTTTAATAATTAATTGCTTACTTGCTAATATAAATATGTCTTCCTCGTTTGTGAATGCGAAAGTAAATTATTTTAATCATGTAGGATTCATTTGTTTATTGCAGCATAGAATAAAGATTCGAAACTAAAGAAGGATTCTAACTTCGTAATTAAAAAGTTGCGCCAATATGAAAGGAACTGGTCTAAAACATCGAAGGTTCATGATCCAAACTAATTCTAAAACCTAATTCATAAACCTTGAGAGAAAGAGAAGCTATTGATTCAAAATAGCACATCATTTAAATAAGTCACTTAGTTCGTTAATAAACAAGGCAATCAAAGAGTCAGGGCTGTTACAATAAGCCTCCGGCTATCTAGAATGGATCGAAAATGTTTCGAGTTATCTTCCATTGTTTTATTGATTTGAATGATCGTAGGACAGTCTTGATCCAAACAGACACCTGTGCATGTTACAAATTTTTATTTTAAATCCGAAAAGATTGCTTTTTCTGTTTCCAAGCTTTGGAAGTGACACCTCATTTCTTCAATCCTCATGTCGCAAAATGCATTCGATAAATTTAATTAGAAGACGTAAGACATGAATAGTGTGATGTACATCAGCTAAAATTAATATAAGTTTAAAAAAGAGTCAAATAAAAAAATGAGGTTGAGATACAATGAATATTCTTCATTGATGATGAATTCAGATTTTGAATTTTAACTAAAGCCTTTTTTAATTTTATGTGACGTTTATTTTATTTATTTACTGATTTAATTTCGGGCAACTTTTAGTGGTTTATTTAACGGCGTTCTCTTTTACGTAACGCATGCATTAAAGGCCTGCTAAATTTTAGCATAATGTTAATCTTCATGTTACTGTTATTACTAAAAGGTAAGTGTAATTCAAAACTCATAATTTTTATAAACCATGGCCACTGAGCGCGTTTACATTGCAGCGGCCACAGCGGTTAACGTGATCGTGATGGCAAACGTAATGGTGTGTCGTCTAGATGCCTCTACTGAGATCATAGACGGCCAGCAGTTTGAAATATCTGATACTATTGAAAGTAGTTGCCGTGGTTATCCAGATATTACAGTTACTTTGCAAACTATGTTTTTCATACATTACATAGACCTGTATGGAGGAGAATCTCATACTAACGGTTGATTCATGGAAAGTGATAATAAGTTTTGACCGGGAGTTCTGAAATGTTGCATGCTTCATTTGGTGTAAAACGAATTTCTTGTATAAGAACTGGGTTAATCAATGTCTATCAATGTTTAGGATGAGGCTTAACAGCAAATTCTTTTGACCTTACAAGTCGGTTTCTTTGAAATGATCCGTCTTTAATGGTATAATGCTTGTTATAGATTTGAATTTTTTCTAGATTCATCATCTATTCTTTATAGATTATATATAGATATCTTAATCCAGGGTTTTCAACATGAAGTTTACTTTGATTCAATCATTAACTAAGCCTACGAAATAATACTTTTCAAGCACTTGAAATTGGATTCCATGAAACGGACATTGTTGATATTTCTTTTAAGTCTTTCATCTTTTAATAGTTTTTACATAGTTTTTGTATTGTTATTTCTTTTAGGAATTTTTAATATTCTTGCTATTAATTCAAAGATCCACTGGTCTTCAATAAACTGCAAATTACTATTTGCAATGACCCACTAGCGATCATTTGAATGATGCAATCAATTGGTTCTGGAATATATACAATCTACAGTTCAACTAGACTTCTCAATTGAAATCATTGTTCGCAATCCAAAAATCAAGGGAACGCCTTCTGTCTCACTTTTACCCATCACGCCCATCTGACATCCGCTAATGCAGCATATAAATTAGTTCCGCTGTTGCTGTGCTCCAAAAAGTCCAAATCATCTCAGTTATGCAACGGACTATAATCAAATAAATAAATAAATAATTAAACTGTGCTCCAAATCATCTTCGTTATGCAAAGGACTATAATCAAATAAAAAATAAAACTGTGCTCACTCCGTCCTAATAATCTAGGTATGCAACGGATGTTAGTAAAACATCATCACTGCTTTCACCGCGCCCGCGTGGCCTAACGGTTAAGGCCGCGCCTCTCACGTTGACGGCGCGGACTCGAACCCCGCTGCGGGACCACCGTCCTAATCATCCAGATATGCAACTGACATTAATAGAACATTGCTCTTTTTACCGTGCTCACTTTCCAAATCATCTCAGTTATGAAAGGACTATAATCAAATAAACTGTGCTCGCTCTCAAGTGTTTGACTAGATGTATATAGTTTGATAGTCTTTACGCTCACGCAGGCATGTACAAAGTACCTTCATAACTTTCATAAATTTCATATTTAATCTTATTTCCAAAACATAATGCGAAAGAGAAAGCGGTGTAACACTGTGTATGTTAATATGTTGACTAACGCAGATTTGCCCTGCATAGACAATCGATTAAAATGATTTGTAAACCCAGAGCAAGTATATTTCTCTCGAGATAATGTAAATAACTTTGTTAACTTATAAATAACTTGTAATATAAAGGACTTTTGATGATGTCGATTCTGCTTTTAAAATTTTCTAATTTTAAATTTAATTAGCATTTATTTTATATACTACTCATACAAACTATACGATTTCTGCTAACAAGCAAAATATCAAGAGGTTAACAATGAGGACTTGCTATACTATGTTTGACATTTCTTTTATTTCAATTTTTTAAGTCCTAATAAATAGATTATAAGGTAAGGGTTGCCATGCATTTAAATTCATCGAAAAAACAAGTAAAAATATTTTTTTTAGGAACACATAAAATATTTCAGTCCTTCCCGGAGAAACTTAAATATGTGCAAACATTGATTCTTAATTAATTTTGATAATTCTTCTTGAATGGCAATGTTATAGGAACAATAAAGTTTGGTGGAAATTACATTGTAAAACTTAATACATACGATCCACATAGCACCTGCATATATTGGAAAATCAAACATCTCGATTTCCAGGCCATGAGGGCGAATTGCATGCTTAGAGCTAAAACTACAACATTTTTCATAAAATTTGAAAATATACCGTTTTACGTTGCTGAAATTGAAGCTCACAACCTTGGTAAAGTTATTTTCAATTCGTTTAATAAATTTTATTACCGACCTTCAAAATGCATGTTTAATTTGTCCATAGAACGTAGTGTCGAAGAACCTCTCCTTATTTACCGAGGGTGTTTCAAAAAATTTCCAAGCTTAGAATATGTGAAAGCAGGTGCTGCACGTTGCAGACGCCATTGTTTTACGATAAAGAAATACATTTACTTCGCTTTAAAGGTAGATTTTTAATTTGAAGCATTGGAGTTTATGAGTCTTTACAAACAATAATCACTTCTTAATGCGATGTGAAAGTAGATTATTGAATAACATGAAAGCAATGCCTGGACATAATTTTGAAACATTAAGAAAATATCTTCTTTAGAGAAATACTAACTGTTTAGCCGGCTTTGCCGGATTTGCAAATGAACAAACTTCATGTAAAATTTTTGTATTAATGTGAATTAACACAATATATGGCTGTAAACAACATTCTTAGTTTCACTCCCTGAAGCAAGAATAAATAATTTGCTGGGCGAACCCACCCTTGAGCATGCAACATAAAGTTGTCCGTGGGAAAAACACGGCGATCTCAAGTCCTCTCCACAGTATTTAAATGAATGAACCTGTTTATAGTTATCGAGAACGCAAGTCTCATTGGAAATTGCAATCTCTTGAAGTTAAGCGGAAAATTTACAATATAAACTAAAAGCTTACGTATATGAATATTAATCAGCATGCGCCTAAGCTCACCAGACTTTAAAACGGCGCGTACGCTCTTGTGAGCATAAGCCCAGAAGAGGTCTTTGGCAATAAAACGTAAAATAATTTATCGTTTTTTTTTTTGCAAAGTAGATTAAACTGACCCCATAGTCAACGTGTTCAAGAGTTTCAAGTTTCAATCAAATCGGTTCAGGATTAAAGATTTGTATAAGAAATATACATACGTACATATACACATGATCCTTGTTTTATTTATGTAGATGAAGAGCCATTAAACTTGGACTCATGGCTTCTAAGTAGGTTCTAAGCTGATTCCTTCTTTTAAGTACCATTTGTCAAGAATGGAAGACTTTAAAACAAGAGGGAGAAATAAATATTAATAAAATGTTAAAGTCACAAGAAACGCTATAGGCATTTATATTTATGCATATGACTTAATAAAATAGCTTATTTTATAACAACGAGTCAGCATTGCGAATTGCATAAAATAAAAGAGTAAATAATGCAATGACGTTAATGCAAAATGTTTCCGAGGGATGTTTCAATAAATACAAGTCATGAACTATATGTGTGCATTTTTTAATTTGATATTTTCATTTCACAAGCTATTGGTAGTACGAAATATTATGGTAATAAATGTTACGATCTAATAAGGGGACCATTTGTTCTTGTGGCAATAAAACTGATGATGCGACAGAACAACCTTTAGAAAACTGTAACTTAACTTGTTCTGATTCAAAGGATAGATGCGGTGGAAATGGATTATTTTCGGTTTATATTGGTTAGTTCTGTAATATTGCTACATTATCGACTGTAAAATGTGTACTCTTTATAATACCTGACGCGAAGGTGGGCCGAGTGGGGAGCGTTCCTACATGCGGGGGTAACAAAAGTCGTTATGTGTTCGCAACCCAGCTTGAAGAGATACCAGAGAGCGCCCTCGGGTAGGGGTACTATTATAAATGGTGAGTCGATTAAGAAACACCTTCACATCCTGCCCGGATACATAAGATAATCAAAAAATAGGATAAATACAATTAATATCAAAAAGTAAATGGCTTTCATAGCAGTTTACATAGACAGATGCTTTACAAAAATTACTATGCTAACTAAAATGACAGTAAAATTACAGATCTTATTTTATCACTCTATTAAATGTAGGATATGCTCAGCTGCCTAGCTTAAGAGGATGTGAGAATAAAACCCTTAACAGTACAGAGGAGAGTAATGACATGACTGTTGAAAGATGTATCAAGTTATGTGACAGAAGCTATTATGCATCGCTCAGGGTAAAATATCTCTTTTCATATAGGCAAATGTTGTGTGCGATGTGAGAATCCTTATATGTTTTAAGAGGGCATCCAAGCCTTTGGGCGTCGGTGTCCAAGTGATAAAAGCATTTGCTTTGGTGCGGCTCCGATAGGAGTCCAATTCCCTATACGCTCTCAAGATATGTAGACGATCGATATGTGATAGGTGAAATACTTAAACTTACACTTACTCACATTCAGAAGCACTTATTCCGATGTCTAAGAATAACACGCAATTAACTCTTTAATCAATTATATTTAGTCTCGCATCAATTTTTATTCCAAAGGATGGAAGACATTGCGCATGCCTCAATGACACCATTGGTAAAAACATTACTGATTTTGCAAGTTGCGATAAGCCATGTCCCGGAGATTCAAGCAGTTATTGTGGCGGGGAATATAGCTGGTCCATTTACTCAAGTAAGATAATTTTAGTTATTGTTAAGTATTACACCTAGAGAATGCATTTACATATTTTAAAGTGATTTTGTAACGATGAAATTGTTTTTAGCCTGTTTAAACAAAGCCGAGCCATCATTGCCATGTTCCGAGCTATTTCATTGCTCTGAATCATGGGACGAATTAGGATTATGTCGTAAA
The DNA here is from genome assembly GCA_021613335.1 of Whitmania pigra. Classification (NCBI taxonomy): domain Eukaryota; kingdom Metazoa; phylum Annelida; class Clitellata; order Hirudinida; family Haemopidae; genus Whitmania; species Whitmania pigra. The sequence goes on along the minus strand of JAJTWR010000362.1, from coordinate 1,313,876 downwards.
GACTGTAAAGATGGTTACTTTGGTGAACATTGTATTCATAGAGGTGTTAATACTTTGTTAATATATTGACAGATCGTAAAACAAAAATATTACTGCCAAATTTTTGATTTCCCAAATATATTTTTATTGTAGGTTATTGTAGGAATAGGCCGGAGACCTAGGTAATATTGTAAATAATGCATAAGAAATTTAGGCATTTTTAAAAATGCGAACGTTTATTCCACATCAAAGTCTTTTGGTGAAATAAAGTCATCAGGTATTAGTTTTGGAAGCTCTTGCGAGCGGCTACGAATTGAACACACAAAAAAACATATAAAAGCGAAAGTCTTAACCATTCGTCTACCGACTCTCAGTAATAATGATTCATAATAACTCATCTTAATAAATAAAATCGCCCGGTACTTGGAGCAACTTTGTGGAATGACACACTACTCTTATGTTAAACTTAAGAAAGTATAAAGTTTCCAAATTCTTTGGCAAATATTTCACAGTGTTCTTCTAAATTACATTCCAGCTTTGCTAAGGCTGGCAGCTACGGCACACATTCCAGAAGAAAAGTCATCAGAGACACCTTTACTTTGCTTCTTCACACACTACTTTCTATCACTGCCTCCTCAGATGCAGGAACGACATTTCAGCATTTTTCCAGGGAGAAAACCCCTGCACAACTTGAATAGGCGATCATTTTTTCTTCTAGCATAAATTTGGGGTGAAGGGCAAAAGCCAATCAAGGGACATTCAGGGATGGAGCATTCCCCACTAAATGACGTCTCTGCTCCTGCAATTGCCAAACTACCATCTCCATCCTTTAAGACTGCGTCCCCAAAATGTCTGAATTTCTCTTAAATTTTGAGGTTGATAACCAAAGAGAGTTAATGAGTTTTACATTTGTTATTGTTTGTCGAACTGATGTTAGTAATTTAAGAAATGAGGTTTGAAATGATGGAATTACAGCTAAATAACTATTCATCAGTGAATGCGCATGGTAGCATTGTAAATAGTTTTAAGGAGTTGAACAAACGCAGAATATTATACTGTCGATAACATAATTACAGGGACGTAATTTGTGGGATCTTCTCCTCATGTTTTGTGAGGATTTGCCCCATGAATTTCGGCTAGAAGCAAAGAAAAGGTCGTCTTCTACAGTTGTGAGAGGGTTTGCCCCTTATAAAAAGCTGAAATGATGTTCCTGCTGTCAATACTTAGACCATATCTATACACGTACTTTGTTCTCCTTCCATGGCATCTGAACCATGGCCAAAAATCTTTCCCGGTCGATTCCTAAGTAATACTGTTTATGATATGATCATGAGAAGAGCCCATAAATAACAAATTAAAATATTAAATGAAGATATTAGATTAAGACAAATACTTAATGCCTAAGACTAATCCTAACCCTAAATTGATTAATTTCAACGCATGGAGCGTCGGGTCATCCAAAAAAGTGGATACTTTTGAATTGATTACTAATAAACATAATCGGAGAGCACAGCGAAAGAGATCAAATTGTCGATTTTGATGAAGCCCCCCATCTCCGTGGAAATCAACAATAATCAGGCTTAACTAGGTTCTAATTTTAACGAAAACGCTAATCTTCCTGTTGAAGGCAACATGTTATCACTTTACTATGGCAATAAATGGTTTACAAAGTTTAAGATGGAAAACGCTTGTAATAAGAATTTGTTTGACTTGATTGTTTATTTGCTTTAGAAGAATGTGTAATTTGTTGAACTTATTTTAGGAGCCGAAAAGTATGTCGAAGAGGAATGTTTTCCTAATCCGTGTGAAGATCCGAATTCATACTGCATTTACAGTGAAATAAGTGGCAAGCAAGCATGTGCTTGCAATAAAGGCTACAGGAAAGTTGAGCAAAAATTTGTGCCCAAAGATATATTTTGTCAAGGCAAGTATAATAAATGATGTAATATAAAAAATTGATAAAAATGTTATTCTTATTTAATTATCGAAGTTGTTTAGTTTTTCAAATACTAGGTGCAAAGTGGTAAAATAATTATAGTGATTGCAATAAATGTTTACTGCATTTTTAAGCAATTACTTATTATATAAGTTAGAACAAAGTAATGCCACAATAAGTAATGACAATGAATAAAACCCCTTTCATTGCTCATAAAATCCAGAAAGTACTAAATTCTCTACTTTTATTAATTTTGGTACTGAATGGACTGGATGGCTAATGAAAAATGGAAATTGAACATGCGACAATTGCTCGCACTGACACTTGCGCACAAGACAATTGAATACAAATCATTGCATTTGCGCCAATACTTTTATTCATCTCAATCGACGAACTGATATTTTAAATGAATTCAACCTTTCAAGTAAATACTAGTTTGATCTGCAATTTTTTTTAAATAATACAAATTTTAATGATTGTTGGCCAAGTCGCAAAAGCCAACTCAGAGGAAGCGGCATTTGGCACGTTTATCTAACCCTAAACTTATCTCATGACCCAGAAAATCAATGTAGTGCTGACAAAATTTTGTCCCCGTGAGTTTGCAATAATTTTTACGATAATTTAATAATGCAATAATTTAATGTTCGATTGTCCTGTGTCAAATTGTATGGTTACCGAAAAAAACACATAACGAGTTGCTTTTTTCGCTCACGCTCATCGTAAGCAGGGACGCAAACTTTTGAGTCAACATGCTCGCCAATCATTAATAAAGGACTTTAATGATCTCGTGCAATATGAAATTGCTTTTATTAGATAAATAATACCCTAGATATTGATGAATGTTTGGCCGATCCATGCGATAAACAAAAATCAACATGTAAAAATATTGAGGGCACTTATGAGTGCATATGTCATTCGGCTTACTATCAAGTGACCGCAACTACTTGCACAGGTAATATACTGTGTAACTCTATATCGATAATATTTAAATTTTATTACAAATATTTAATATATTTTTACTATAAAAAATTTCAAGTCTTACAATTCTACTCGTTGAATTCATTCGATATCTTGTAGGACGTTTTTGTATCCAATAAAATGGTGTATAATTTTGAATATTGTCGAACTTGTACTTAGCGAGTTATCAGGAAATTATGGGGTGCCCTCATGGTTTCTGACTGCATGAGCACTTAATGCCAATAGTTAATAACAATTCATAAACTGAATGATTACCAATTATAAACAGTTACTTGATGTCAAGCGGTCTATTAAAAATTACATTACTCTTTTTATTACTATCCCAAGTTCTAATTTGAAAATAATATTGATTGTTTTGCAGATTTAGACAAAAAAGCAAAAAAAGTAATTCAACCTATTACGATCATGCTAATAGTTGTAGCAATATCTGTGGGGTTTGAGATTTTTTGTTTCTCAATTGTAATGTATATTTTTTTAGTTTTTACCTCTTTAACTATGGAACAGACTTGATACTAAAAACGAGGAAAATATAAAGATTTTAATCTCCATAAATAATTGTTACGCTAATTTGAGGAAAATATATGCAAATAGCCTTTAAATTGGCTTTATTTAAACTTGAAAACTTCAGCTAAGGGCCGCAGACAGAAATTTCGGGCCCCTGCGTTATGTAAATTTGGTAATAAAAAGTACCGGATTGTTTCTTATTTTTGCATTTAAAATTATGAATATTATTATTATTATTTCCGTATGTAGGTTGGCCGAATAGGTTGCGTTCCTGAATGAGGCGGTGGGGCATTAACCGTAATGCTTCGTGTTCGAAACCTAGTCTGCTCTTCTAGGGAGCGCCCTCGGATAGGCGCGCTGTATAAATGATGGTTCGATTAAAAAGTGCCTTGACATCCTACCCGGGCACACAAGACACCCAAAAAATCGACTAATTATCAAATTAGAAAATCGTAATGTACCGCATCACAACCCAGCCTAGGCCATCAGGGAGCCCCTCGGATGGTGGCGTCCCACAAATGTTAGAGCAATTATAAAGTGCCTTTTATATTACGTTGTGAACATATTCAATTTAGTTTAATATATGTTTATTGTAATGTTATCTAGGCTTACAGTAATAGGGATTACACTAAAGTATGCGCTAAAAAAGAAATGAAGGAGGGCAGTCACTTTTCTTATAGCAATCAGAAGGCCAAATGTGATTGATAAAATACATTTTTGCATTTCAATTTTTATGGAGAGCTACTTTTGTATAATAAATCACATCTGTTTTTAATAATAAATATACTAACGCGTCGATAAAAGGCATTTTAACAATAAAATGAGTGGCGTCACTGGTAGTGAGGTGCGGACCGCACACGGGTGACACCAAAATCTCAATCCTTATATGCTGTGATATACACATTTTTTTCCTTGTCAGTTCAGCTTCTTGGTCAACAAAAACAGATAAGCCTCTACCTCCACAATATGAAAATCTTTTTTTTTTCTTGTCAGATTTGTGGGCCACCACCAATTAACTTATGTCTTAAGTCACTGCTTTATCTTTATTACTATGTTTGTTTATTGCTATAACCAACTATAAAAAGTATGAGTGACAAACTTGGGAGAGGAATGACTGACCTAGCAAGCCATTACTTACAGATGACAATGATAGATACTGAATCTTATATTACATTATAACAAAACTAACCACATAATAATAAACCTACTTGTTACACTGCTACAATGGTCACCACAAATTTTTTATATAAATGTTGATAGGAGCACAGCAGTGCTCGAAAATGAAGCCACAAGTATTGTGTTGCATCAGCAACCACAAGATATGACAACTATCATTGCATGACACAGCCAGATGGACCATGGTAACTGTTATTAATTAATTTCGCAGCATCTTGGCCTTTGTTATGTATATTCTTTATTGATAACTTCTGCTCATCAAGAACTTCTGTCTTCTCATCATCTTCTAAGGCTTTTTCCTGGGAATCTACACATTGTATGGATTCATCTCGTTTATCAACTATTTCCATTAGCTCAGCCAACAGCAAAGTCTCTCTGCAATGTACTTCATCAGTTTTCGTCGAATTGGGTTCAGACATTATTTTCCTGAGTTCAACGCTGAGCATATTGAACCGCCTTTCAAGATTATGCTCCTTTTCAAGGAGTTCCAGCTGCATTTGTCGACGAATGAGAGCATTCTTTTTGTTGACAAGATCAAACCATTCCTGTGATTGTTCAACAATAAAGCTAAGAAGCTATTTCATGTTTCAAAGAAATAATGTTTATTGTTATTAAATTCTGAACTTTGATTCAGGTATGAAATAATTAGAGTTTACTAATAATAATAATAATATTAACAATCAATTATCAAAATACCTGAAGTTTTTCCTCTTCCAGTTCTTCTGTCTAGAAAAGGTCTAGATATATTAAATTCTGAATTTTGGTTCAGGTATGAAATAATTAGAGTTTAATAATGATAATAATAATAACAATAATAATAACAATCAATGATCAAAATACCTGAAGTTTTTCCTCTTCCAGTTCTTTCATCATCCCAAATTTCATAATCCTTCTCAACTCCCATTCCAGTAAAGCTGCTTTCTCATCAAGCTCCACTCGTTCTCTATTAAGATCATTCATCTCACTGGTGACATACTGGCTTCTGTTAACATTTTGTCTATCCAATAGATCCAAAATAAACGTTTGCCTCCAAGCTTTTGAGGAAACATTTTGGCAAAGGATGTAAGATGTTTTTGGATTTTCATTGATTCTTGCAAAAATCTCATTGTTAACAGAATCATGTACATCGCTTACATCTGTGAAGTCGAAGTTGCAATTTGGTTGAAGAATGTGTGAAGTGTCAGGATATTGTCTCAGCGATCTCTTTAGACTCTGGGGACACAACCTCCTGACTCCAATAATCTCTGTCATAGGCCTTGATGCCTTTGCTTCTGCTATAAGCTGTTTTGCTCTCTCATGAAGAAGTTTATGTTTTTCCAATTCACTTATTGAGAAACGTTGCTCCATATAGAAATCTGAACATAGAATACCAGCAAGTCTCTGCTTTGCTTCCTGCTTCAGTTCTTCACTTCTTGATCTTTCCCTGTTTGACTTTGGTGAACCTGACCCACACAATTTATGATCTGATACCACATCTGCAGAAGTATTTTGTAATTTATGCTGCATGACAGGAGAATTAGAAGCGGAGGTTTGGTGCAGAAAAAAATTGTCAGATGTATTTGAGCTTGTCATTTCGGCCACTCCTTGCTCAACATTGCCAGAAAAGTCTTCATCATCTGAGTCAAATGGATTCAGAAATTGCTTCCTTGTCATAAGAAGTCCCCCAATTTCTTTGCTTTGATGTGAACTCTGGAAGATCTTTGGAGGGGACAAACATCCATGTTCCAGATCCCCAGAAATTGTGTTTGCCAGACACTCGGGATGGTTATTTTTCAAAAAAGATGACGAAAACATTTGGAGCAGTGTTGAAGTGTGTGGAAGTTGAAACATGTTAATTCCTGGTCTATAATTCTTTTCAAGATTTGTTAAAGCGCTACAGGTCGTAGAATGAAGGGATGACCTATTCTCAGTCTGAAAATGATCTAATTTGGATTGATTGAAGTCTCCATTTCCACTGAAAGAAACCATTTCTCTATCCCTAGCATAATTAGCAAAATAGGACTTGAGTTGAAAAAGGTAGGTCATAATGCTGAGTTTGTCAGGAACTGGAAATGCTATCATGTCTGAAGGTTCAATGACCCTAGGAATTCCTAGCTTCTCTCCAATTTCAAAAGCCTATTAAGAAATGATGGTGGAATGCTTTAGACAGCTTTATAAAAAAAAAAGTTGAATTGTGGATATGTTATGAATTGTCATATCATGCAATTCTTTGGTCAATGTGGATCAATGATAAATTCTTATGAACATAAAGTCATTAAAACTTAATCTGAAAAGGATGTTGCACAACTTAAGCAAATAACAATAGTTCAAAGTTTGAAGAAATCCATCACTTCATCCCTATTTTCAGAAATATCTCAAGCCTTTTTATTAATTGTTGTATTAACATTTTAAAAATTCATAATAAAATAAAAACTGAGAAAAACAAAAAACTCACGACTTTACAGTTACCACAAGTGTCTGAAGGGTCTAGTGAATCAAACTCTCTGCATTCCAAAATTGGGAGCAACCGAACATAGAAATATCGACATAAAAATATGATTTAATAAATACTACCAGTCCACATAAAATTGCAACATAAATTGAGAAAACAATTATATATTCAATTTAAAAAATCAAAATCTTCAAAATAAATTTGAATTTGGTTTACAGATATTCTTTACAAAATTCCATTTAACATATTTGATTTGAAGACATAAGTTGGAATTAAACTAATTCTCAAAAGTTTGTCTCTTTGGAGATAATATTCTTGTAATGGAGTGACTAATGCTTCTTTTCTATATTGCTTTATAGTCTGGGTTAGGGTTAGGGTTCTTAGCACCAAAATAGAAAATAATTCACAAGCTCCATCCTATGTAAAACCTTTCATTGTGTTGATTTTTGGTTTGAAATTCCAGTTTGCCAACACCACAAATTCAATTGATAGGGTCAACAAATTAATATCAAAGGATAAACAAAACATTTCTACAATTTTGCAATTGCCACAAGTTCCTATTTAATGAATAATTTAAAATTCCAAATGTCAATTAACATTTAATGTGTGGAGTTGGAAAAACGTTTATAAAAAATATCTCAAGGACAATCCTTCCAAATGTTCAAACTAATGAGATTCTTTGATCTCTTCATGATAATCATTACAATCATTAACTCCTTCAAAAAGATCACTCACATTAAATCTGGTCTGTAGTGGTGAAGAATTGCACAGAATGCTAGCCCATTCCTCCAAGAAGTGGTCATATCTTGAATCTTTACTTTTGGATAGTCTTTGGTTACTTCGAGACACCAATCAATGAGAGTTTTAGTAGAGGTAGCATTACTATTCTCTGTGTAGGGCTTAGTTAGGCTTGATGAAATGAGAGATGCTTGCCACTTCTGTGACAAAACAATCATCTATTTTGTGAATGCAACATGAATTATCAAATAATTGGATGAAATAATGTAATATAACATATAAATAATATCAATTTTGCAAGTTCTGATGTGTTAGGGTTAGGCCATGTAAAACTATCATTAAGGGTTGGCATAGGACTATTAAGCTAGGCTACATGTAGTTCACATTAATCTCATGTAAATATATTCCTATTAACATATTTGCAACTTCTAATGTCACTGTAACTATAATTTTATTAGTGCTGTATTATAAATAATTAGTAAGCCTTAACAATACTATCAGCAGACAAATCTAAAAAAAATACCAAAGTAAAGTAAAGTTCAGGTAAAATGTCCATGACATAATAGATGATACAAAAGAGTAAAAGCTCACCTCCTCTCTGGGACATCCTTCAATTCCTAAGATTAAACAATAATAAGAATAATGGTATATAATCAATATTACAATGAAAATAAATGTAACATAATTAATAAATATATTATTAACAAATATCACTAAGTAAAGTTAAATATCATTAAGTACTATTTCTCAAAAATAAATAATTTCACAAATTTTAATAGTCATTAAAGGAGTTATGAGAAATTAATCTAGTATGAAAACCAAGGTTTAGCAATGAAAATTACTATTTTGACTTCACCTGGATTTAATTCACAGTCCTCCATATATTGGGCAGATTCGTACCTGCGTGAATAAAGTCCTACTTAAAATAATGTTTTGTGCCTGAAAATTCTTGATATTGATCATCAGTACCAATACCATCTCCAGTCTATAGGCATTGTACAAACTAACAAAGCTGAATAAGCATAGTGTGAAATATCTGAAAAATTCTTTCAATAAGCACTAAGTACTACTAGAAATAAAGTAAGGAATTAAATAAATGGCAAAGGCTCAAAATATCTAAGTGTGTGTATTAGTTAAGAAACTGATACTAATTTATCTATCATTATTACCAATTAATGTTTTCTCCTTAAATATTTCAATATTATCATTGTTCTAACATCGTCCATGAAATATCATTTTTATATAGTATATAATAATGCATTAAAGAATAACCATTAAGCCATTAGTAATCACCAATATCAACGCTACTTACGAAGCTTTCCCTTGCTTGATGAAAGAACAGGAAATGATGAAGTGCAGGTTAGCAGTCCTTACATTCTTCCTCATTGACTTAAAGGGCAAATCAACCTCTATTTGGTTAGGGTAACAATCCACAAAGTCACTCAAATTCAGAGTCTGCACAGCCAAAGGCACCTCATCCTATAAGTAACTACAAACTTTTGATACATACAAATGTTATCAAAAATTTGATTTTAGAATAAAAATTTTTATAATTGGTATTTTATTAAACAATTTCAATCATTAACAGTGTTAACATCTTTCAATTATGATTAAAGATGTCATATTTCTATTATATTCCATATGGTAAAAATGATAGTCATGGCTTTGCTAATAGTCTTTGCTATATTTATTACTACCTCATATATTGTGAATGTCCATTCTTTAGGCTCAAATCCAAAATGTCTTGAGGACCGAAACAAGGTCACAACAGCGACAAAGTTTTCTGGGACATTCCATGAAATCAGAAACCTCTGCTGGATATCAGGATCAGCAATTAGTGGGTGTATCTGCAGGATTTCAGAATCACAGTCAGCTTACTAAAAGTAACAAATCATCATAAACCAGGGTTATCAATATCTCAGTATTGGTTTCACAGTGACACAACAGTGTGCCTTGATGCTGATACATATGGCAACTTAGAAATAAACATGTTGTTATTGTTGTTGATCGTCAGATGATCGTCATTGACTAATGGAATAAAAGCTCTGTCAAAAGTAAAAACAAGTCTGTCAAAAGTCAAGTTCTGAACTTTGCACATAATCTTGTTCTCTCTTATCTTATTCCCTTCTCTATCACCCTTGCCTCTTTAATATAATACATTCCTTGCAATATGTCCAAAACAGCGTTACCAAACTTGATTTTCTTAATCCCATCCTCAATAGCATAGACTGTGCCTGTTACATCATAATTTGGAATGCGCTCTTCTGTGCTAAAAGGTCGGGGCCCCTTGCCTCGAGCAATTGCACCAGTTACCAATTCAGTCCTATCACCTTCAGAATTGCCCTCTTAACATATCATATACAACCCATCCTATCTTCATCATCTTATCCCTTGCCTCCAGGCACTTCATTCATCTTCCACCATTCGTCTACATTGACCTGTTCATCCTTAGTCAACAGTGGCTTTTCATAAGCTTTCCTGCTCTCTGGAACAAACTTCCTCCCTTCATCAGAGCCCAACCATCCCTGAATCTCTTCAAATGCCATCTGAAGTCTTTGGGATCTCACGAAACCAGGACAACAAGAACACAAGGCACCTTTGGTGCTATGCACATGGCACTTTAAAAATTACATATTATTATTTTTATTATAACTTAAAATGAAAACATCACACAGATAAAGCAATGTTAAAATTATAAGCAATTGTTTCGAACGTGTCACTTTATTTGGTTATTATTAGCAGTAGTAATATTATTAACTAAATATTAATATTAATGAGTGGCATAACCTCGGAACGTTCCTCTCTTTCCCTTCTTGACCATACTATGGATACAGCCTTCGGATACCTGATTAATGATGTGTGATTCAACATATACAAATAATGAAGCTTGCAATGCAATGTAGTTCAAATTAGTAAACATTTAATTTGCAAAGAAAAAATTAAATAATAAAGAAAAATTTTCAAACCATTACCATAGCCCATGATGTCATGCACATGGTGCCATAAGAATTAGCTATTATTATTATTATTATTATTATTAAACTTGTCCACAAGGTTATTGAAAAGTAACTCCTTATTTTGAAAAAGGTTACCTTTTACCTCCCAACTTTCCACTTGTGGAACATCATGATTTTTGCACATTTACATCATGGAAATTTTTTTTAAACTGTTATGTATTTTTTGAAGAGTTCATAAACAACTCTAAAATAAATATTTGCGATTTAATAAAAATATTAATATTTTTAACTTTAAAAATCAAGGTTTTACAGTGATTTTGCATCTTTATGATGCAAAACTTATGTTACTTTCCAATCACCCTGTATAACTCTGAATCATATATAATTTCAAAACTGTTAAAACTAATGAAAATATGAAGCCTATTTCACCAAATTCTTTTAACTGAAAGGATATACCTAACTGATTGCCTATTTAGGAAAAAACCTTTTAAAGTAGCATTCACTAAAAGTTGTATGCCCAATTGCTGACATTAACTAATTTTTTTTGTTTTTACTTATGCTCACCAATTATTTTGACAGTCAATTGTAAACTCCTGATAAGATACGGTGAATTGAAACTTGCAGGCCTCCTTTCCAACTCTTTGCAGCTTTTTCCACATCGCTTTCAAATCCCACAAAATTAAGTTTGTTTTTAATGTTTCTAGTCACTATAAAAATCAATGTCAAGAAGAGATAATATGTAAATCAGCAAAAACATTGTGGAAAAGACCCTCAAAATCTGAACAGATCCTATCTCAATAAACTTGATCCAGCCAATCGCTGCTTACTTAGCTGTTCTTAAATTCATGACTTCCAGCTAATTAGTATGCATGACTACATGTAAGAACTTTATTCTTTTTTTACAGAAAATGTCTTATCGTGTTCTACCATATTTTTTAGATAATCATTATTCATTTTTATTTTTTCTTTTCTACCTTCTTCAACTCAAAAACAAATCTTCATTTTATAATTTTCATCAACATGAGACTGGAGTAATCGCAGTTTAATATCTATACAGACATTCCTTAGTAAACAAAGATAAACCACGCCCCCCTATTATAATAGTAAATTATGTATATGTTGAAATAAAACAAAACAAATTATTTCAACACAAAACGTTGTTTAATTATTAAAAAATTAGTGAAAATTTATAATATATATGTATTTAGAATATCTGTGTCACTTAAGATAGTTACATATAATGAATGTCGCTTTTGTTAAACATTCAAAATGCTATTCCAAAATTAAATTTAATTTACTTTTAACCGTACATATATAAATATTTTAATTTGACAAAATTGTTTTAAATTATAAATATATTTTATATGCTCACAATATCAATATGTACTCGGAGAGCTATAAAGGGATTTTTAACCGGGCTAATTAATGAACATTAACAAAAGACAAATAACACACAAAAACAGGTTATTTAAACTACACATATAAATGATGCAAGTGTTGAAATAATATTGAGCGTCTATAGCCCACCAATATCCATATTGAGAGCTAAAAATAGATTCTGAATATCAAGACTCTTTAAGCCATATAGATAATGAGGCTAGCTTGTCAAGCGTTGAACCAATATTATAATGAGTGCCTCTTTCCTATAGCCCACCAATATCCATATTGAGAGCTAAAAATAGATTCTGAATATCAAGACTCTTTAAGCCATATAGATAATGAGGCTAGCTTGTCAAGCGTTGAACTAATATTATAATGAGTGCCTCTTTCCATATAGCCCACCAATATCCATATTGAGAGCTAAAAATAGATTCTGAATATCAAGACTTTTTAAGCCATACAGATAATGAGGCTAGCTAGTCAAGCGTTGAACCAATATTATAATGAGTGCCTCTTTCCATATAGCCCACCAATATCCATATTGAGAGCTAAAAATAGATTCTGAATATCAAGACTCTTTACGCTATACAAATAATGAGGCTAGTGTAATATTAATATTATAATGAGCGTCCTTTTCCTAGCCCACCAATATCTATATTGAGAGCTAAAAATAGATTCTGAATATCAAGACTCTTTACGCTATACAAATAATGAAGCTAGTGTAATATTAATATTATAATGAGCGGTCCTTTTCCATAGCCAACTAATATCCATATTGAGAGCTAAAAATAGATTCTGAATATCAAGACTCTTTAAGCCATACAGATAATGAGGCTAGCTTGTCAAGCGTTGAACCAATATTATAATGAGTGCCTCTTTCCTATAGCCCACCAATATCCATATGGCGAGCTAAAAATAGATTCTGAATATCAAGACTCTTTAAGCCATATAGATAATGAGGCTAGCTTGTCAAGCGTTGAACCAATATTATAATGAGTGCCTCTTTCCTATAGCCCACCAATATCCATATTGAGAGCTAAAAATAGATTCTGAATATCAAGACTCTTTACGCTATACAGATAATGAGGCTAGCTTGAACCAATTGTAAGTCTAAGGTTTACTTCTGAAGAAATTTAATTTATCTTTCTCACAATACTAATCTATTTGTCATCAGACACTTATTTTTCAAGTTATTTGCGCTTAACAGCTTTGATTCAAATTCGTTTTGTTTTTATGCTACAAACTTGACAAATGCCGTCGACCGTAAAATAGCGGACGTTTGCGGAGGAAGGCGATGGGAGACAAAATCTGAAATTTTTACGGACGTCTTTTATAGACGCCTCCTGCAATATACCGATGATAACTTTCCACGTATATATAAAATCCTTTGTATAAAGTTATAAGCAGACATTGTTTTTATAAGCTCTTAGTTATGCAATGGACTTTCATCAAATAAATAAATATGAGCGCTGCATGCTGTTGGCTCTCGCTACAACTGCTCCGACAACTTGTTATTTTTGGTTACTCTAACATGGCTCTTTGTAAGTGGTTTTTTATATGAAACCATTTAAAATGTCTAATGACGTCATTTTGGAGATGACTAGGACCAGGGACGTTGTCCCCCGACTTTAGACTAGATGGAAAAAACATCATCTTGTCATGATTTATGAGGGTTTGGCCTCGTGACTTTTGGCTAGAAGCAAATAAAGGTCTCCTCAGATTGTGCGAGGGTTTGTCCGCTAAAAAAGCTGAAATGACTAGGATGTGTTGTTGCAAATTCCAATAGTAATGAAAATAACAGTAATAATGAGTAACATCATCCACAAGTATGGATTTCTTTCTGATTTGATCTGTCATTCATCAACTAGTCATTTAATTGCTTTGACCATACCTCCTTTAATGAATAGGTTGTTCAAGGCTGATATTTTTTGTCGGTTGAATAATACTAGTTATTATTTACATCGTTTTAATAATTTTTTGTTTTGTAGTTAATAATAATAAATTGCATCAACTAACGATTTTGAGTTTAGGCTACGATTCCTTTTTAATTATGCGGAACGAATAAACGCATTTCAAAGAAATCTTGGAAAAAGTAGGTTTGCTGTCACGGAAAGTTTTTCTTGTTTTAAAGTCTTTTATGTTAAAAATAATGTATACAATAAACTATATAAAATGTTGAAATTTAGCTTTTAACCAATAATAACCCAGTTATTTCGGTATTTATTAGAATTAATAAAAAAAATAATAATTAGTAATTAATAATTAATGTTTTATTAGATTCTATTATTCTACGTTATGTTTTAAAAATTTTATTATTTTTATTATACACCAGATTATGAAAAATGTCACTAGGATTTACATTACCCACTAGTAGATTTGGAATCTCAGGTCGTGCATGTTTCTCGATTGACTACTTTATGGTGAATATCTCTCAAACTAATTTGAATTGGAAGGTCAAACTTCAGATTATGGAAGAAAACTTCATTTTCTAACATGCTTAAAAGAATGGGTTCTCTAAAATTGGTTGAAGTCGAGATTTTAGGCACTTGTATGTTCTGCAGAACATTTATTATATCTTTCTTAATATAACGTTCAAACGTTTTTTTCTATGATTATAATGTTAGTTAGATTGTAATTACCTATACTTTTATAAAGTGATTCTTAAACGAAAATGAATGTTTGTTTTAAACACGTTTTTAGTAATATCTTGCTAAATATATGTAGTTAGAAATTCAACTTCAGACATGTTTGTCTCCAAGTCATGGGTGATATTTAATTTTAGTACTTGTACTTTAGAATGTATTATTGAAAGGATTTGAATGCAATTTTACCCTAATATATTCATTTCAATATTGTTCACTTTTAAACACACTATACTTTCTATCGCCTATTGATTAGATAAGCTAAACGTAATCGATCTGACAAGAAAGATTTAAAGATATAGATTTAATTCTTAGCACGGAATATATGCATTAAAAAATAAAACCTTGGTCTAATCGTAAGTAGACCTTAGGACAAGGGGTCATTCAAAAAAGCTCGCAAGTGGGGGGCTTCAAAAGCATGCTAAGAATACTGAGAGGGGAGGGCAATTGCTTTTTGCGAAATAAAAACGAAATAATTTATTTTTTTATTGATTTTATTTTTATTTCTTAAATATAATTTTATTGATAATTTTGGGACCGTCCATAAAATATGTCACGCTCGAGGGGGAGGGGGTAAACCTCTATGTAACGTGACACAAATTAAAAATTAAAGTTAAGGTTTTTTGCGGACATCTTTTGTTGACGACCCCCAATGAAAAAAGCGTCCTCAAATTCAAATTTTGTGTTTCCCTGCGCCCCAATAGAGATCTGCCGTCATAACTCTGCTCATTGTAATATTAATTCAACATTAGCCACATTATCTGTATAGCGTAAAGAGTCTTGATATTCAAAATCTATTTATAGCTCTCAATATGGATATTGGTGAGCAGGAAAGAGGCACTCATTATAATAGTGGTTCAACGCTTGACAAGCTAGCCTCATTATCTATATGGCTTAAAGAGTCTTGATATTCAGAATCTATTTTTAGCTCGCCATATGGATATTGGTGGGCTATAGGAAAGAGGCACTCATTATAATATTGGTTCAACGCTTGACAAGCTAGCCTCATCATCTATATGGCTTAAAGAGTCTTGATATTCAGAATCTATTTTTAGCTCTCAATATGGATATTGGTGGGCTATATGGAAAGAGGCACTCATTATAATATTGGTTCAACGCTTGACAAGCTAGCCTCATTATCTATATGGCTTAAAAAGTCTTGATATTCAGAATCTATTTTTAGCTCTCAATATGGATATTGGTGGGCTATGGAAAAGGACCGCTCATTATAATATTAATATTACACTAGCCTCATTATCTGTATGGCTTAAAGAGTCTTGATATTCAGAATCTATTTTTAGCTCTCAATATGGATATTGATGGGCTATAGACGCTCAATATTATTTCAACACTTGCATCATTTATATGTGTAGTTTAAATAACCTGTTTTTGTGTGTTATTTGTCTTTTGTTAATGTTCATTAATTAGCCCGGTTAAAAATCCCTTTATAGCTCTCCGAGTACATATTGATATGTGAGCATATAAAATATATTTATAATTTAAAACAATTTTGTCAAATTAAAATATTTATGTATGTACGGTTAAAAGTAAATTAAATTTAATTTTGGAATAGCATTTTAAATATTTAACAAAAGCGACATTCATTATGTGTAACTATCTTAAGTGACACAGATATTCTAAATACATATATATTATAAATTTTCACTAATTTTTTAATAATTAAACAACGTTTTGTGTTGAAATAATTTGTTTTGTTTTATTTCAACATATACATAATTTATTATTATAATAGGGGGGCGTGGTTTATCTTTGTTTACTAAGGAATGTCGGTATAGATATTAAACTGCGATTACTCCAGTCAACATGAGGTAGTATGAAAGTAGCTAATTTTAGATAGGACGAGCACTTGTTAGGAATAACTGATTTCGACTTCGCAACCTATTATTTATGATTTACGTTTACTAACAATAACGCTAAAGATATAAATGAATCTCATCGAATATTCAAATCAATAATAGCTAATAAATGGAAGCCATAGTCAATAATTACGCAATCGCTTAGTATTTATGAAGAAATGAAGCCATCTTTGTGGGTATAATCGCGCAAATGTAAAAAAATTATGTTCTCGTTATAAAGCATCTAATGTTAAAGCGCAAAGTATAAAGAAATGAAAATATATAAAGGCTCCACTTAAAAAGAGAAAGGTTTCCATGTTGATCGATTGGGACATAGGAGCACTTAACGTAACTTAGCAATTATTTATAGTTAAGAAGATCAAGGTAAATTTTAATTTAACAATAACCAATAAGTTGCCAAAGTATTGATAATTGTAAAATCGCATATCCAGCATGTTGAGTTTGTCATAACTAATGTCTGATGATGGAATAAATACAAAGTTGTATCAGAAGGTTAATGTAGTTTATTTAAACTAAATAAACATCTAAGAAACGACTAAGAAACTACGTAAGAACTCGACTCGACGAACTACACGACAATGGCAATCAAAACAGTTTAGAACTAGCTAAGCGTCCCCAGACAACAAAACATAGATACATATATCATATTAAATCACACATAGTTTAAACTCAACACTCCCTCTTAAACTATGATGTGTCCAGTGTCAATATCATAACGCTTAGTCTAAAACATTCATAATAGCAGGAATGAAAGTTCTCAATTTGTTAATAGACAACGATTTTGTGAACATGTCAGCAATGTTCTTCTCGGATGGAATGTACTTCGGTTTTATGAAACCACTTGCCACTTCTGATCGGATGAAATGATACTTGATATCAATATGCTTCGATCTTTGATGAAAAACAGGATTCTTTGTCAACTCAATTGCACTCTGATTGTCGACATTGAGTGTAACAGAATTGTTCGTAATTCCTCCGGTCATGTCTTTTAACAAACACATCAGAAACTTTGCTTCTTGCACAGCTGCACACATTGACATATATTCTGCTTCGCAGGTCGATAATGCAATAGTTGGTTGTTTTCTAGACTTCCATGAAATCAATGGACCAGTACTCGACAACATAAAACCATATCCAGTAATACTACGACGGTCTTTAGAATTTGCCCAATCAGCATCACAATATCCGATCAAATCTAAATCACCATCAGACCTCTTGAAAATTAAACTGTAGTTCATTGTTCCCTTTAAATATCTTAGGACATGTTTAGCCATCGTCATGTGAATATTCATCGGCTTTGATGTGAATTGTGATAGATAGGAAACTACAAAACATAAATCAGGTCTTGTAGCAGACATTGCATAGATCAAACTTCCAATTACAGATCTGTACAGGTGCACATTTTCAAAATCAACAGTATCTTCATCTTTCAGTTTGTTCAAATTCAAATCACATGGCGTAGATCTAGGTTTGCAGTCACTCATGTTGAATTTTGACAGCATTTTTTCAACATATTTGGATTGATTCACCTTAATCATTTCACCTCCAGATGAGCATTCAAATTGCATTCCAAGAAACCATGTTAATTGTCCAAGATCCTTCATTTTGAACTTTGAATGCAAAGATTGTTTTACAGATTTCAACACGGATTCATCACTCGCAGCAATGATAATATCATCAACCCAGAAGAGAATGATGACTTTAGAATCTGTATTAAGACGAGTGTAGACGCAATGATCAGCTGATGACTGTTCAAAACTTTCAGAAATCAAAAAATCATGCAACATGTTATTCCAATTTCTGCCACTCTGTTTCAGGCCATACAGAGATTTTTTTAGTTTCAGAACAATTTTATTATCAGTTTTGTCATCAACAGAAAAACCTTCAGGTTGTTCAATGTATAATTCACAATCAATTGGAGCATTTAGATATGCTGTTTTAACATCCATCTGGTGTACAATCAGATTACGTTGTACTGCTAACTGCATCATCATTCGTATCGATGTAACTCGAACAGTTGGTGAAAAAGTTTCTGTATAGTCGATGTCTTTTATTTGCGAATAACCTTTGGCAACATATCGGGCTTTATATTGCTCACTGCCGTCCGGTCCAAACTTCACAGCATAGACCCAACGACCTTTGATTACTTTACGACTCTCAGGTAGTAGACATTGTTCAAAAGTGTCGTTTTCCATTAACGAGTTCATTTCCTCAGACATGGCTTGTTTCCAGTATCTAGATTCTGAAGAAGATATGGCTTCATTGTACGTATTTGGCACATCAGACATTTTATAGCAGTAATGAACATTAAGATTAATTGAGTCATCATCCAGAATATAGTCACTCAAATACTTTGGTTTGTTCGTGTTTCGTTTAGGATATTTGCGAACAATCGAATCTGAATTTGAGGTATCCTGGGTTTCAGTTTGTGCAATTTCATCACTTCTTACATCTGCCTTTGTTTCCGTTTCAACTCCAGTCAGTTTTTGATCAATGTAGCCGTCAGAAAAATCACTAACAACAACTTCACTTTCATTTGAATCAAATTTGTTCGTGAAACGCACGCACCTTGATTTTTTCACAACTCCAGAATTTTTGAAATACACGAGATAAGCTGGACTTTCATGATCATACCCTATGAATACTGCTTTCTCGCTTCTTGGGTCAAGTTTCTTCTTATCTTGTACAAAAGCATAGCATGTTGAACCAAAAACAGACATGCGGGACAGGTCAGGCTTCTTGCCGGTCAAATTTTCATATGGTGTTTTACCAGTTCGTGGGCAAAAACATCGATTACGTGTGTATGCCGCAGCACGCACAGCGTATGTCCACAGTTCTTTTGGTAGTTGAGATTGGATTAGTAAACATCTCGCCATCTCAAACAATGATCGCCAACTTCGTTCAACAGTTCCGTTTTGATGTGGCGAATAGGGCGCAGATTTTTCATGTTTTATCTGATGCTTCAGCAATAGTGATTTGAAATCTCTATTTGTGAATTCTGTTCCATTGTCGGTTCTCAAACGTTTAACTTTTGCGATAGGTGCACAATCAGCAAAAAACTTCTGAGCAGCATGAACAACATCACATTTCTGGCGCAGGAAATAAACAGTACTGGCTCCAGATAGGTCATCCACAAAACAAACAGCATATTTGAAACCATTTCTTGCAGTAGGTGTGATAGGACCACTTAAATCACAATGAACAAGTTCTAACGGTTCTTTGGCACGCACATCACTTTGCCTGTTGAAAGACTGTGTCATTTTCCCAAGAGTGCAAACTTCACATTGAAATTCTGATTTGTCGGTAATTTTCATTCCATCAACAACAGATTCCAGTTTCAAGATATCTCTGACATTGCAATGACCAAGGATCAAGTGCCACTCATGTAGGCTGTGTTTATTGTTAGTTCTGTCAGCAACATTGTTCAGGTAGTACAGCTTTCCAGACTTGCAAATATTAAAAATAGTACCATTCTGAGCAACAAGTTCTGCACAATGTGGGCTGAAATTTACAGTCGCTCCTTTCGCTGTTGCTGCCTGAACAGAAAAAATATCTTGTCGATATGACGGAACATATAATGCATTCTCTAGGTTGACATCTCTGGGTTTTCCATCTAAACTTTGTAGACAGACTTTTGCTGTACCTCGACCTTGCACGATTCCAATTGATCTAGAGCCATTTGCTAGTTCAATGCAGTGATCATTGGGCTCAAAATTGTCTTCAAAACATACAAACTTTGATTTGTTAGTAACAATATGGGTTGTAGCACCACAATCAACCAGTAGACTGTCACGATCCACGCTTTGACACTCAGATACTTTGAAAAGAAATGAATCTGATTGTCCTCCTGCTTGCTTGTTCTCTGTGACAGACTTTGCACTGTGTTGTTTCTTTCTACATTTCAGTGTATTATGCGATGTACTTCTGCATACTTCACACCACTTCTTTTGAACAACTTTCACTGCTGGGTTTTGCTCTTTTCGCATTTTACATTCAAATGATTTGTGACCATATTTGCGGCATGTGAAACACTGTATGGATTTTGCATCATTTAACATAACATGATCCTCATGATCACGTGAGTAGATCTGTTTTTCGTTTTCTTCAAAACTTCGCAAAGCAACTTTAAATTCTGCAAAACTGTGATCTCTATCTTTTTGTGTTGTAACAGTACAGAAAGTCTTGTACGTCAGTGGCAGACCTTTCAGAATCATAGCGATGAGTAAACTATCACTTACCACTTCGCCAGCTCTCTTCAACGAAGATGCTGCGGTCTCAGCTCGCAACATATACTCAGTCGTACTTTCATTTTCGGACTTTGAAAGAGTCGTTAATTCATTGTACAGAGATATAATTTTGGGTTTTGACTTACCTAGGTAGTGTTCCCGCAGGATTTCTAGTGCTTTCTTTCCATTGTCTCTGGCATCTCGTATGACTAGTGATAGACTTCGATCATCTAGACATTGAATAAGTTCGGCGAATGCCTCGGCATTTTTTTCAGCGTCTGGTTCTTCAGCACATACGAACACATCGTGAAGTTTCTGTAGTCTCATGAATCCCAAGAATTTGACTTCCCATAATTCATACCTTCTTTCATCACCATCAAACATCAAACGCATCCTGGGCCCATAACCTGTTGAGTTTGTCATAACTAATGTCTGATGATGGAATAAATACAAAGTTGTATCAGAAGGTTAATGTAGTTTATTTAAACTAAATAAACATCTAAGAAACGACTAAGAAACTACGTAAGAACTCGACTCGACGAACTACACGACAATGGCAATCAAAACAGTTTAGAACTAGCTAAGCGTCCCCAGACAACAAAACATAGATACATATATCATATTAAATCACACATAGTTTAAACTCAACACAGCATAATTACGCGTTGATCCTAACCTTAGCAGTGATGAGCTACCAAGGGCTAGTACTGATAGGTAACGAAGTACAGTGCTAGAAATATTGTTACGACATGCGCACTTTTTATGGATAATTTCCTTACAAATTAACATATCTTGATGAAATTTTCAGCAATTACGTAAAACACCATTTGTAAGCATCGTGCAAAATTTCCTTTCATATGGGTTAATGGTTCCCGTAAATTATGCAAATGAACCATTTTTGGCCTGGAAATATTATTACGACAGTTTCCGGTTTGGACTCGTTTCATCAATTTCAAAGTCTCGTTAGAAGGATCAAACATTAAATTGTCATTAAGAAGGCTATGTAAAGGAGTGTGAAATTCAAAACTTCCTTTTACATTCATTTCATCACGGGAAAGAAAGCAGGTTTGACAGAAGGAGAAAGAGGACAAGTTAAAGCCTTGGGAAAGGCAAACTATTCAATAAAAAAGATTGCAAATGAGTTGAATAGGTCAAGAACTGTCATCAAATGTTTTTTGGATGATCCAGACTCATATGGGAAGAAGTACAAGGGCGGAAGACCAAAAAAACTCTCGAATCAGATTCAGAGACGCCTCATCAGGGAGGCTTCACAAGGAGAATATTCGTGTAAACAGCTAAAAGATAAGCTGTATTTGGATGTCCATGTTAGTACAGTCTGCAATTATTTTAATTCAAGTGGACAGCAGAGATACGAAATGCGAAAGCGAGCTCCAGCGTTGAAAGTCCATCACAAGAAAAAATGCCTCTTCTGGGCCAAAGAGAGGGTCAGCTACAACGAAAGATGGGAACGCGTTATTTTCACAGAAGAAAAAAAAATTTAACCTTAATGGGCCAGACGGTTATAAATACTACTGGCATGATCTCAGAAAAGAAAGAGAGGTTTGTTATAGCAGAAAACACGGAGGAGGCTCTGTGATGGTCTGGGGAGGAATTTCAGCATTTGGGAGGACTGAACTGATGATTTTGAAAGGGAGGCAGGACTCTCAGAAGTACATCTAAATGCTCAAGGATCATCTCCTTCCTTTTGCTGAAGCAAAACAACATTTCAGCAAAACAACATTTCAGCAAGATAATGCTCCTAGTCATGTTTCCAAGGCAACCAGAGCATATTTCCAGGAGTCCAACATTCAAGTGATGGACTGGCCGGCCTGTTCACCCTGCTTGAATCCGATAGAAAATGTCTGGGGCCTTCTTTCAAGATCAGTTTATGGCAATGGACAACAATATAACACAGAAAATGAATTTAAAGAAGCGATTTGGAGCGCCTGGAGAAATTTGGATAAAAACATCATCAAAACACTGATTTTCTCCATGAAAAATAAGTGCATAGATGTTATTTCTAAAAAAGGAGGAATGACATCTTATTGAAACATTATTTCATTTAGTTTTAAATAAAAATTTTTGCCAAAATACTGAAATTCATGAGTTTATTTGTAACCTGTCGTAACAATATTTCTATGCAAAAAAATGGATTTTTGAGGAATTTGCGCTTAATTCTTGATCAAAGTGAAAAAAAATATACGAGTTATGTTCTTTAAGTATATTACACAGTTCTTCTAAATTTGAGTTTCGTACGATAATTTAAACTTAAGTTATTACAAAAAATGGGGACTGTCGTAACATTTTTTCTAGCACTGTACTTTCACTTGTAAATGAAGTAAATCTTCGTTCTTAAAGCGTTTATAAAGTAACACAATTAAACTTTTGTAAAAAAAGTTCCCTAGTGTGGAAACTACACTTGACCGTTTTGAGGAATAGCTGCTCTTGGAGTTTTAGACGAATGAGCGAAATTAATATCTGTACCTATGTGTCTAGGTTATTAATAAGTAATTGTGGTAATTTTTTACGCTTTTATTTTCCATTTGATCATTAATAAATTCAGCAGCAGTTCAAATCATCTCAGTTATGCAACGGAATATAATCAAATAAATAAATAATAAATTCAGCGTCTATTTGATCTCAGTTTTATTTTATACTCTCAGTAATAAACAACGCCGAACTTTCAAAAGTCCGATTCATCGTTCTATTGAGCATCTCACCTAGGCACCGGCCTGCTGTTTAGTGTTTTCGTTTTTTAATATGCTTACCTGTTGGCTCGAATATGAAACTGGTGTAGGCGGACCCTGCTTCTTATGCAAAGGATTTTTCAAAATACATGATGTAAGCTTTTTCGCAAAACATGACATGGGCTCATGTCACTGTAGAAATATTTATTACAGCATGAATTTAGATTAGAACTCGTGGTGAGAGATGCTCAAGGTTTATCTGCCGAAATCTTCTGCGACATGAAACTTAAAGAATTATTAAAAAATCATGTTAATAATTTGCCTTTGGTATGTCATGTTATTTTTTGCACATCTGCTGCTAGTACACTTCATTATTTCATAATATATAATGATTTATCACAGAAATTCAAAGAATTTAAGAATGCAAAAGAGTTCGTGAATTACATTGAACATTTAGCGGTTAGTCATATTCTAAATAGCTACTGAGGTGCAAGAATAATAATGGATATGAACATTTATAGTTTTGTTTTATGAATATTTTATCACAGTTTACTGAACTAAATTCAAAGCCTGAAGTAAACTCTTCGATGTCTCTAAGCTGTGCTTCAGTTATACAAGAACTTGAAACCATTGGATGGAATAGGTATGCTGTGTAAAGTGTACATTATGTACGGGTTTATAGGACATCCGGGTTTGACTGCGAATGGTTATTCCATTAATATCTGGTTCATTCTTTATTTTTGTAATTTTTGGTCAAACTGTTTCTGTAATTTCATTTCAGATTGCTACATTTGAATTCTTCATTTGATGATATTCATTTATTTTGTATTGATATAAAAGAAAGACAACATGTCATCAAGATCAAATTGCACAAGCAGGTGATAATTGTAAAGGTTTTGTTGGCTACTGCTAATGAATATTATTATTTTGTATATTTATTGAACAAAAATCTAGCATCCTAACATGGCTCCCATAATAGCTCATCAACTTCCTATTAACTTTGATCCTCAGTGGGAAAAGGTGAGATTTATTTGAAGAAAATCTCTGAATGAAAGTATGTGATATTATATGGAATGGCATATTTGGTGGTAATGCAAGTGATAAGTTATTTGTCATTAATAAACATTAATTTTATATAAATTTTGGAAAAGAGTGGAATAATCCACTATTTGCAGCAGCAGTTATTAATAATAATATAATAATTAATTTACAAAGTGGCATGTGCATAGTGTCAGAGGTGCCTTGTATCTTTGCTGTCCCATGAAGTCTTGAAGAGCTCCAGGGATCATTGGGCTCTGAGGAAGGGCTACTTTTATTACTATCTAGTCAGAGGCGCTGCTTATGGCACCATACAAGCAAACTATTGTCATTATTTATTATTATCAGTTTTTATTATAATAAGATAATTTATATTTTTTCTTTAACCACCATTGCAGCAATCTTTGAAACATATCTATTCAAGATTTGAGAAGTTAATACAAGATCTGCAAAGGTTCTGGGAAATTATGAGTGATTTTGATGCTAATTGCAAGGTTATTGAGCCTCTCCAGCCAACACTGATGGATACTCATAGAAGGATTGCCATTGGTTAGGATTTAATGAATATTAAATATATTAACATGTAAATATAAAATATTTCATTGTCAATATTGCAATTATTTGTTATGTCACTAAGCTCATCCCCACACATTAAAAGTTAGTGATAGTAGTTACTACTTCTATTAATGGTTTACTTTTCAGAAACTTTGGTCTCTATTCAAGTCACTGTGGATCCCCTAAATCCTCAATTTCTTCCTGATATCAAGTTCTTTGGAAATGATAATGGTGATGTTTGATGATTATAATACAAACTTTAAATGAGGCATCACTAAGTAATTTGCTGTTGTTTCCGATATATTTTTAATGGATAAAGATCCAGTATTCTATATAATGTATATAATATGTGATGTGCCAAGCTATGACAAGCTAGTTTGTGAATACCAATCAATATGGCCACTCCTTTAGCAACTCCTGTAGAAACTCAGCTATGGCCATTTGAAATTTGTACGATTTGATTTTTCTCTCAAACAGAATACTTCCAAACAGGAATTTTTATAATAATAAAGCTGCCTTTATTTTAGATTTCCAATGATAATTGTAATTTAATCAAACTTAAGTAACAGTGACTTCAAATCATCATTTGTTTTTATCAACATAATGAAAAGATAATTTGCAGGATTTTAAGTAATGTGAAACATTTTAATATAACCAATAAATGATAAGCTAATTTTTTACAAATTTCAAATTTTAGAAACAAGAAAACTCAAGGAGTCATTTTACAAAAACTACTTGTTATGGTTTGATAGCATAGTCTTATTCGCCATTTTTGTCTAATATAGAAATGCTTTGTATATTTCGTGATATATCGTTATTTCTTATTATTTATTTAATTGTAATATGGGAATCAATTTGTATTTGTAAATGTATTTGTATTTGAATTAATTTGATTATACTTAGAGCAGGATACTAGGCTACCTTTATAACACTTTAATCTTTAAGGAACCCAGATGAAAGTCCAACTATGAATCTCAAAATTATGTTTGGAATTGAAATGCCAAAAGGTGGCCAGACAAATGCAGAGGTTCTGTAGTTAATTATTGTTATTATTATGCATTAAACACACCATACATTTGTAATGTTAAATTACAAAATTGAGAAAAATTTTCATATAGTGCAATTCTTAAGTCTCTAAAACTAAAATAAAAGCACAATAACAATTTATACTCACATATTTACACTCATTGATATTGTTCATTGATTAATATACTTTATTTCTTATTAATGTTCTTTCATCTAATTTCTTTTTTTCTAGGCAAATCAATACATTTGTTTGTTCTTAATATTGTTTTATTTTAGTTTTAGAGGCGGAGACTTGTGAATCGCACGGTATATCCAAATGATATAGTGAAAAACAATAATGTAGGGATAAATGTATGCAAAGTTGGAGCTTTGTTAGGTCGAGTGCATTGATTTAAAGAGAATTTGGCATTTTGGAGTCATTGCTAACATTTTAATTATTCTTTTAGTTGTCAAGCATTAATGATTATTTTATTAAATGGTTGTTTATTTAATAGTTAGTTTGGTGAATATGCTGCAATAATCTATTGAGCAAGATTTTGAGCTATGAATGCAAATCTTTAAATTATGGTCAATTTGGTGCAAACAATTTTTTCTTAAATTGTAGCCTTAATGTAATTTAATAAGCGATGTTATTTTATATATGTTTATTTTTATTACTCACAGGAAGATGAAAGAACGTGTTCAATTTGTCTCTCCTTTATGTCTGATAATGAAGTTCCAGATGTGCAGTGTTCTTCTAAATGCACACAATATTATCATCCTTCTTGCATTGTTGAGGTAAATTCTATTCATTCATGTCTCATTCAGTCTTTGTATACTTCTATGTAAATTGTGTTATTGTATGCATTATGAGATATTTATTATTTCAGTGGTTGAAGTATCAGCCAGGCACAAGAAGGAGTTTCAAGGTTCTTTTTGGGAAATGTCCAAACTGCAAACAGGTTCTGAGCATTAATTATTCATTTTAACAAATTTGGGTGACTAATATTTCTAGATTGGATTACTTCTTACTGATGAATTAACATTTTTTTCTGTTTAACTGTCTTTTGTCTGCCAACTTGCTCATCTTTTTATCAATGTGATTTTTCTTTAAGTCGATATCAGTGAGTACATGAGAAGCAGCTCCATACTTCGGAAGAATAAAGAAATCTGGTAAAACAATAGCAAGAACATTGCTAATTGGATATTCTGGCTCAACTTGTGGATCATTCTGTGATTAATTATCTCTCATATGTAATGTTTTGCCCTAATGCTATTTGTTAAGAACAATAAACTCTAATAGCAAGTACTGTTCAGCTGACTTCAGTCGACTTTGATCATGTGAACATGTCCTTCCATCAATAAGCGGATGACATGAGCCAATCAACTCAATAATTTGTAAAAGTAGACAGTATGCCATTAATGGCTTGCATCAACTTTGTCCAACCCAACCCACAGAAATCTGAAATCATCTTTATTGGTACACCCACATATCTGCAGAATCAATCACATCTTCAATAAACATCACTGGCACTCTTTTTCCTTCTATCTTAAAACTCCTTGGCATCACCTTTAAATCCCAGCTCAGCTTTAAAACACGCCATCTCGACAATAAAACCCTGCAACCACCTCACGTAGACGATTCTCTGTCGACATGACTTAAGCTCCCGCAGTCTAATCCTTTTTAGTGCTTTCTTCTCCGGACTACTGCAACTGCATTTGCTGGCGCTTCTGCCTCTTATTTGCTTTGTTCAGCCCCCAAAATAGTCTAGCTAAAATTATCCTCCCCAATTTAACAGCTCTGAATGCCTGATGCAACTGCACCGGTTGCATGTATTCCTAATTATCATCAAAATCTTAATCATCTTGAAGACACTCTAGTCAAAGCATTCTATCTCATTCATCCCTGACTATCTTTTCTCATCCTCAGCTATTCATTTACACCAACCGGCCCACAGATCATCCATTGTCAACTGAGGCTCCACCTAGAATGATCCCACTCCCACTTGAACATCAGTAAAATTATCTTCAGGATAAACTGAGAACCAAGGCACATCTGATGCTATGAATGAGGTGCTATATAAGTGGAACATTATTATTATTACTATCATCATCATCATTATTCTAATTAACACATGCTTCCAACACATGCCTGAGTCATAATAGAATGAATTACTATTAAAAAGAAACAGTACAAAATTGACATTTAGTTACATAATTATTGATAGGTCAAAAGGAACTTCGGAATATTCGAGATAATTTGGTCATTTAACAAGTACCAGTCTTCGTGAGCACTTAATTCTTATCTCCTGAAAGCTTATGTTTCAGGCACCTATGGTAACACTTGAGGTATAAACAGAATGATTACTCCCGTACTAATACTAATGTGCCAACTTTTAAAGTATTCATTGACATATTCAACAACTTTTAAAATAAGTGAGGAAAGCTGAAAAATAATGCATAGCATTCAGACTTATAAGAATGTAATGACTAAAGCTTAGAAAACTTTTAGGAAGGACTTGGAATGTTAAGTACAGATATTGTGAAGATTGATAAATTGATAGCAGGTAAATCTAGAGCACCTACTGTATTCATAGACCTCGAACTTTTCCTAGTTGATAGGAGAAAATAATAATTAAATAAACAACAACATCTAACACTTAAACTCTTGAAAATTAATTTTTAAGTACAAGGCTGTGATTTCGCAATAAAGGTGACAAGCTTAGAGTGAAAGGTCATAAATAAAATTAAGCAAATATATGATTGATTGGTTTTTGAGATTCAACATGTAATTCTAATAGCCATTCAATAATATTGAGTCATATCATAATGATATAACTATCTGGCTTGTTAAATACAATTTTGTTAGCAATGCTATCGTTGTGACAGTGACCAATGAAGAATCTCAGATCTACACTATGCTGTTGAAACCTGTCCAAAGGAACTGAATATCAGCAATATCCTCATTTTTTTAAACACTGGATTTACCTAACCTATGAGAAAACAACAAATTATAAGTGTAAAGGAATATTAAGAAGAGCTTAAAATGAATTAAACAGACAGTAATTACAAAATTACTTCAATGATTGCACCTATTTGGTTTGCTATTTAGCTCAATTGGTTGCAATCCAGCATGTGGCTGTAATGGCAACAGTCATAATGAATGCAACCCAGTCTGCATCATCAGGGGGCAACCTCCGATAAGGGGGATGCTATGTAAATGGTCGGGCAATTATGGTGCTGATTGGGATTATCTGATTTAGATCCATAAGGCACTCAAAAGAACAGCTATTTAAACAAAAATAAACCATCCAATCATATGTCACCGAAAATTGATCTCCCACCAACATTTTGCAAATCTAATTTTCTCGTGATTGTCCCAGAAAGCACCGACGACGATTACGACGCAAAGGAGTGCATTGGCTATATATACTTTTGGAGAAAGTTGGAGATGATCCTTTGCAAGACTCTGCGCTCTTAGACCGCAACTTGTTATTTTCACTGCTTTGCATTCTATCCCTGCTTTCACCCAATCGACGCCGTATTGATGTTAAGAGGGACCAGCGCTTCCTCTGGATGTTGCTGTAGGTTACTGATTCAGCAAATTGATTGTCTTCTGCTATTTCAATAAGATTGTTCGTCAGAGCTGGACAAAAAAATAGACTGCTTTCATTGGAGAACATCCTAGATTGTTTAGAAAATGATGAAGGTGGGGTTGATAAATATCTCTTGTGAATAGTTATGTTTAATCATAACAATGCTAAACAAACATTGGCTGTGTTAAGTGATTCGTCTAACAAATCCAGCATCACAAAAAAACATTTTTAATTTTTTTGCAATTGTCAATTTAGAAATCAAAAATTTAATGGAAAATTCCAATAAGTATTGGCACCAAACATCACCATTGAGAATGCTTCACTTACTTCTTCCTGATTGGCTGGATAAATTGGAACTTGCACAGGTCTCAGAACTTTTGATTTTTTGAGGAGTCTGAGATCATTAATGACTCATTAATTAATAATCAATAATGACAATGATAAAAAATAACTTAATGACATAAATTTAATCACAACTCACCCTTACTGAAGAGTATTGAAAATATGTACTTGGAAAATCTGAATGGAGAAAATGTTAATAGATAGTTAAGATAAATGAATCAATCTAAGAAACAATAGATTAACAAATTAAAACCTTAAAATATAAAAATAATTTGAAAAAATCTGAACAGATTACATAAAACATTTAACTTTAAGAGTGGCTTAAGTGTAACACCCCGATACATGGTAACGAGTTATGGCATATGTGGACGAGGATATTATTTTCACCATCATCGTCGTCACCAATTCAGCAAAAATTACGAGGCCACAACCAAAAATTCTATGTTTCAAGATCAAAAAGCCCTTTTTAAAACTTTGGAGAAATTCACAAGGGCCACGTACGTACTCAATTCTCATAATGGTTTGACAAACCTCTTCCAACGCTGACTGAAGACTTTGATAGATTGATCTGAAGAGAAGATTCATCGGTCAAGTATACATCAGAAGATAGGCTGGCTTCATTTTTTGAATTTGGAGCTAATGGAGCTTCATTCACCATGAATAAAAACTAAAATAACTAATAATCACTAAATAGCCAAAATAACAACATAAGCTAGATTTTGAAGACCTTACCTCTGCACATAAAGTTCCAGATGACTTTTTGAGATTCATATGTGGAAGTAACAATCCTCTGTCATTATCAGGAATGTTCATATTTCCATTAATAACACTGCTATCGTGGTGTTGGGAATTTACTTTCTGAGAACGTTTATTGGAGTGATATCTTTTCTCCTCACTAGTTTTTATAGTCACTATATTTGTGTTCTTGTCATCAGTGATGGTATTGTTGATTTGATGCATGATAAAGCTGCTTTCTTTAGAGTCGTTGAGAGCAAAAAACTTACGACTAGGTGTCTGTTTCAATTCGTCCAGACTTCTGGAACATGTGCCAACTAATAACTGCATATCTGTAGAATGGGGTAGAATCAATTCATTGTGGCTGATATTAAATATAAAATATTCCAATAATGAATGATAAAAAAACATTTATTTTTCTTCTTGCTTACTTCCAGAATTGCAGTAAACTTCAATTGTCAATTGCTTTGATGATGGGTTCAGTGTGCTAGAAAATTTGAATGTTTGGAGGAAAAACTGGGTGAATTTATTAATTAATAGTTGAAATGCTCAATTAATGAATGCACCAAAAATGACACTTTCTACCCATATCATGTTCATTTTTTGTTTTTCTAGAAGAATCATTTATGTTTTCTTCTAAGGAAAGCCAAAAATTCTAGGCTAAAATTAGAGATTTAATATTGATGAATTTGTTCTCTTAATATTGCCACCATACTGAACACTTAATTTCATTCACATAAAACAATTTTTTGCAAGCATGGCACATTCTTGGTAGCAATCTATATATAATCTCATTATCTGAAATAAATTACAAAACTAACAAGAGGAAAGTCTCATCAAAATAAGGAGAAGAAGTATTTATTATGGAAGTTGTCAAATGTCTCTGCAGGGGGCTGTCTAAGGTGGTCCTGCAATATACCTGGATCGAGGAAGAGCTGGCTGTATTGACTGCTGGAATGAAAAGTGTAGCGGATAGGTACATATCTAAATGTTATTGTTCACTACAACTACAACTAGACATTAGTAATGCTTAAGTACCACTGATACACATTATTGCAAACTATTATTAAAGTAGAATAAAAATAAAAACTTACCTGAAACTGGCAAGGAGAGAGACTCAATCTTAATAAGCCTAACAAGCAACTTGCTGTTGTTTACTTGTTTGGTGGGTGAGGAGCTATTGGCTAGCTGTAGCATATTGCAAGGCAGACATTTATTTTTTCACTTAGTCAATAATTTGATCAGTCAATCATGATTTGTTCATTTATCCAAAGATGTCATGCCATAAATAACAAAAATATCTATGCCAGTATTATAATTAATATTAAAAAAGATGTCTTTATCATAAATTAACAAATCAGCTTCTATTTGAATAGCACCAGCAAGGCCTGAGACTTAGGGTTAATACCCTAAGTAATACTTCTGCTTTTGCCACTAAAAAATCTTATTCTATCATTTAAAAGAAATTGCGGTACTGCTTAGTAATTGCAACCCGGTTTGCATTACTCATGAGAACAGGTGCAAAGTAAATGGCCAAAAAAAGAAATTTACTTAATTTAAAAGATTTGAATTAGATTAAATGCTATACATATGGAACTACTATCAAATTAATTTTCCCATATTTGAAAGATAAGAATAAACCTTTTTTACTGGCAAGCAGTAGGACATCCTGTGCTCTCCAGGACCAGACATAAGCTGTGACAGGATGATTTCAATTTTTGAATTGATTAGAACATTGAGGATGGTGCTTTCTACATTGCAAGGTCTTTGGGCAGTCTGATTGAACAGAAATATATGAATGAAATTTGAGATTGCATGACCTTTCTGTGTTTCAAGACTGTCTCAGAATACTTAGTTTTCATGTGTCACTGTCACTTATTTATGCAACTTAAACAATTGTCCAGATGCCAGCTGAAAACCTATCTTTCAGGATATCTTAAGCTACAAAGTTTGCATCACAGTAACACAATTTATTTGAAAATAATCATTCATTGAGTTGTGACATTTACAGTTTGTTTTAAAAAACAAAACAAGAAAGGACAACAAATGAAAACTAAATTTAAAACAGAAGATTCAGTGATCTGCATTTAAATAAACATACCAAATATTAATAGTAATATAATATCCTTGTAATCCTTGTAAATTAGATCAAAGTAGAAATAAAAAAAAGATAA
Source organism: Whitmania pigra (assembly GCA_021613335.1). NCBI lineage: Eukaryota > Metazoa > Annelida > Clitellata > Hirudinida > Haemopidae > Whitmania > Whitmania pigra. The sequence goes on along the minus strand of JAJTWR010000362.1, from coordinate 1,280,920 downwards.
GTACTTGATCACTTGAGAACTTGGAGTGTTCCATCAGCAAATCACAGTTGAAGTTGTACATGAAGAGTCTGACCTCAATTGATTCCAGACCGGGATATGAAGATGGGATCCATGCCAATTCTGTCCTGGCCTTAATATGAAGAATATCAAATATAAAATATTTTAAAATTATCTCAAAGCTTGAGAATTCAATTAACATTTAATAGTTCAAAAGTGAGTGAATGGGAAAAAATGCAAGAAGCTGGCGAGCATCCTTGGACCAACGCGCAACAATAACGCATTCATCATCATAAATATCAAATCATAATCATCATAAATAATCTTAGTAATACTCAGTAATGTTAATTATTTAACAATAATTACGAGCAAATTGTAAAAAGTTTTGCCCACCTTGAAAACAAGTGAAATGATGAACCCAAAAAACCTAACATGATTCTGACACATAAGCAATTCAAATTTTTTTTATCACTTCAAAGACATCAGATAGACCAAAAGTCAAAAGCTTTCTAGTGAAGTCTTCTTTATGCTAATTTACCTCCAGACAACAAGCTAGCTCAATAAAATAAAAAAATCAATAAAGACTAAAAATCATCAGTTTAATATGTTGCAAACTTCAAAATTAAACCGAAAATTTTAACATTCATAGATCTACCCTTGTGGCCATGGAATCCAGAATGAACTTTACGCTTGCAACTTAATGCCTTGGCAGAACAAATTTGTTGCTGCAAATAAGGTGCATAGAATATCCCAAATAAATTTGATACCTAGATCACGGACACCATAGAGCCGCTCTTGAAAATAACAGATTGAAAAATTGCATTTAAAGTAGAGAATACTCTATGCTTGGAGATAAAAGTAGCTTTTGGCATATTTGCGGATTTCAACATCCAACTTTGAGTAAGTAGATCAAATTCTTTTGATCTATATATTAATAAAATGAATTTTCTAGGATGTCTAAAAGCATGAAAGTTCTCATTTGTATAGATGGAAGTGAACTGTCAGAGCTAGCATTCAAATGTGGGTCTATCAAAGTTATTTCTCTCAACTATTTGAATCTTACATCAAAAACATTAATTCAAATACTTGTTTCAATTTGAAATTTTACTATAAAATGCATATGTCATACAGTTTATGCTAATACCCTACATAGAGAGGGTAACGAAGTCACATGTTTCCACTGCATTCATCCACCTTATTTTCCAGGTAAATAACTAAAAAAGGAACACTAAATTCGATCAATTAAATTCCATGCAATGTTTAATGTTGCAGGAGATGTAACCAATACTAATCCACATGTTTATCAAATGGCTGTTAAAGAAGCTGTATCAAAAGCTGAGGAGTTGGAAGTAAAGTATGCAAAGAAAATGAAAGAATATAAGGCAAGATTTTAATTTGAAATTTTTTTTCACCACATTATAATTGTTTAATAACTCATACATTACTTCGTTTCAACTCCAAAAGATATTCATCAAATGTTTTAATGATTAACAGGTTCTATTCATCTCTCCCAACACCAATAAAAGAATAATTTTAATCATGATCCTTTAGTCTTCTATTTTTGCTTGTTAAAATATCTTCAAATGGTACTTAGTGTGTTTTTAATCTTATTTTTTTATTTTCTTTATTTATTAATTGTAATTTTAATCAGTTCACTTGTTCTGTTGATTTATTTAAGAATTATAATAAATGTTAAATGTGAATGGACCACAATCCAGCAACAATAATGTTTATTTTATCTTACTTTCAATTACTTCAAAAGTTCATGTCCTTAGTTTTTTTCTCACTTAATTAAATCTAACTTTTCATATTGCCAATGAACGCTAACAAATCTGTTCAGCTTGAAATCAAAATCTAACAGATGCCTGGAACTGTGACAGCACGCATGAGCAATGAGCCAGGTCATGAGATTGTAAAGAAATCAAAAGAGGATCAATCAGAGATGATTGTTATGGCTACAAGAGGACATGGGACAGTCAAAAGAACTATTCTGGGAAGTGTCAGTCATTATGTCTTACACCACTCCTCCTGCCCTGTGGTTGTCTATTGCCACAAGCAATGAATATTCCAAGCTATAATGATGGCATTGCAAAATTATTAACTCAATAGTACTTGCTATTATTACAACCAATAATTAAAATCTGCATTTCCCATTGTATAATATTATTATCAGCCCTATTACAATTATTAATACTGCTTATTACAGTTATTAATACTGCTAATCTTGATTAACTTGCATCTAAGAATTATTTAAATTAATTTAATTAAATTAATAATGGCAGTGCAATTTACAGATCGTAGTTGTCATGATTACATATTGCAAGAATGGTGACTTTAAACAAACTGTTTTTGATAACATATGATTAATGATCTGTTATAGTTTTATCCATCACCTTTATAATTTTATAACTTTAACAATACAATATATTTTCAATAAAGATTTGAACAGAAAACAAATAAAAGTGGAGAAAATAAATGAAAAAAACTTGTTTACCATAATTAATTAAGATGTTTTCCAATATTTTTACATCTATCATTTAAATGGCATCAAATTGATAATCATTGTGTAACAATACCATGTATGTCTTTGCAATTACATGAATTACTTGTTGGCACTATAATTATTAGTAATACCAATGTGGTCCGGATTAATTAAAAACATCATTGTCTGAATATTTAGCAAAACTTCATATCGATCAAAATTTCAAAATGCTGCTTATAAATTATGATGTAAAGCCTTAATATGTTGTGACTAACCTCCCCAGACAAATGTTTGACACATACTGGACAGATTCTCTCCCAGTTTGAACTTTTGGCCCTTAACTCTAGGAAAAGATTGTTCACCTCAAATGTGTAATGTGCTACCTGAATAATTTCATTTAAATGAGACTTGACCTTTAAATGCAATGATAATACAATCTCCAATAAAATAAAATATTTTTATTATTTAAATATTCATTTAATTGTAATTGATGGGACTGACCAATGTCCCTTCTTCCTTAATGTGAGTCATTTGACTTTGTATTCTTGGGTTCAAACAAGACATCTCCATACTCAGGAAATTCAAAACTAAATCACTATCAGTCTGCAGTAAATAATCCAACAGTTATTAAAGCATTTGGCATTAGGATATTTCTAAATAGATGAAGCTGTTAAAAAATCAAACCACAGAGCAATAAATTATGGATCAACAATTATTTATAATAATAAACCCATAAGCATCTACAAGTTATGAATTGTTTTAAAAAGCCAGAAGTCTAACTAAAAGCACAAAGTTGAACTGACAAGAATTCTTTGGGCCTCATTGTTTAAAGATTGCAGTAATCTTCTCTGAAGTTGGCCAGAAAAAGCTATGTTTGATAACATCCATCTGACAATATCATCACTGAAACTGTTCAATGATTTGTTTTTTAATTCTAACAGCCGCAAAAAGGATCTCAATCCTTCTTGGAAATGTTGCACAAAATTCTTCAATGAATGGGCAACAAAAACAATCCAAAAGACTGACAAGGAAAGTATTTTAAACTGGATAGATTTAGTAATAATTTTAATTACTATAATGGAAGCAAGTGTAGCTAAAATCCAAATAAAAATGTACAAATCCAAAACGTCTATATTTCTATTATAAAAATTGTCATATTTTGCTGAGGTGTTTTCAAACCAAAGTATTGTGTAATTTTTCAGTTCTAGTAATCGATACAAGATCAGCTGGCATGTTATCAATGCCATACTCGGGTAATTCGGTTGGTTAACGTATTGCAGTGCAACGAATTATATTCAGTAAAGAAATAAATGGATTGCAAACAAACTTATAATAATAACCGAAAACCCAGCCACAATACACACATATCTTGTTTTATAAAGTTTACATTGAATAAAAATGCATTCTACATTAATTGTGTAATCTATAGTTGCAATGAAAAATTGTGTATGCTAAGAGTTATTCATGCACATAATAAACTTAAATACATATATTTACAAATAGCATTCATTTTATAAAAAGTGATTAGACACATTCACAGAATTTAAAAAATGTGTCAATGCGCTAATATCTAAGTTAATTTCTATTTCAATTAAAAAACCCTAATTAAATTTGATGGCCAGAATAATTATTAACTAAATAATTGAATAATTAATAAGATCAGCATAAACAGCAGACTGCCTTAACAATCCAGAAGTGTTTATGCGACTTTTATATATGTCGGGTGTTTTTGGAAGGGTTTTTGGTGAGTACTACCTGTAGTAGTTTGAGGAGTTTTTTCGAACTTATATTAAAAGCAATTACTATTTACATTACTATATCAGTACCGATGGTTTGTTGAGAACAAGGCCAGTTAATTAAAAACCAACTTTTTGTTTTCAAGTGATTTGAGCAACACTTGCATGAATAAAACATGAGCAATAATGCGAATAAACTAACCCCTGGCGATGTAGATCTAAAAGGTTAGATATTAAATCTGTAGTTTAATGTTACATTTAATTTTTACGGTTAATTTCACTAGATTAACGAGTAATTAAATAGTTTCCATTGAACAAAGTTAGGTAATGTATGAAATTGCCAAGTGGAAATAATGAGATGAAGTTTTTAGGTCACGGCAATGGTAACAAATTTCACAGATCCCGTCTGAAAGGGGAGATTTTGCCTTTGGCAACAATGATTGGTGAGTGGAGGGTAATGCTTAAATGAAGTTGAAAATTTAAAAAATAACAGAAGTTAATGTCTAGACATGATCTTGAATTTAAGTTAAAAATATTAAGATATGTGCATTGCATACTTTTTTATTACTTTGACCAATGATACTTCTATTCATTTCATTGAACCAACTCACAAAAAATTCATTTTGTTGCAAATGAATTGGTTCCAGGCTAGTCAATTAAGCTTTGGTTGCTTGGTATTGTCAGTTTTGGTAAGATCATTTGTTATTGTAAATGTGCTCTAAATTCTCTATAAATGTTGTTACTTTTTGCAATTAATTATTAGTAACAGATGGTAATAACTTTTAAAATTATTTTTTATTAAAGTTAACAATTGTTTGAGAACTTCTAAATATGATGCTTTATTGGATAATTAAAAACTTAAGTTAATTCAATTAATTACTTTCTATAATGATATTTATAGTCAATTTTCAGCAGAAGTCGCCATTGTAGTGCTTAACATTAGTCATAATAATGCATTAAGAATGAAATAATTCTTAATGACATGACCTTAGCTATCATCTTATTAATGTTTGATGATATTTTAGACATAAAATGGTCATGTTTCATCTGGTAGGTTTGTGACTGTCTAGTTAATTGATTAATACTGTTGTCATTACTCTTGTAATATTTTATTATTATTATATTATTATTATTAATATTTTTATTGTTACTGTTGTAATTGTTATTGCAATCATTTCTATGTTTTTATTATGATTATTAGTGTCATTAAGCTTGCAGTATTTTGCATTTAATGGATGCATTTTGATCTATTAATCTGGCTTGCTTGGTTTTAAGTTTGCTTTTTGATAAAATCAATATATTTTTAGCTCATATCCATTCTGTCAATTTTCTATCTTTTCATCCCTCTCAACATTTATCTGCTTAAGTATATCGTAGTGTATAATTTGAGTTCACACAAAATTGTACCCTCTATTCATTTAACACCAAAGGATATTTATTTTCTTTCTACATCCAAAAATTGGTCATTACCTTGCTATGTACTACTTGATTGGCTGATTCTAAGCTTTGTTTGTTGCTTGCTAATCAGTTTAGAGATTGCATGTTGCCGTGATGTTTCTTGGCATTCGACTTTCTCGGATGTAATATTTTGATATTTTTTGTTGCTTGAATGAATAGTCATCGTACTCTGTATTGATGCAAAAGGGAATTGGTATCAATGAAGGTTATGATAAATATAACCATTTTATTTATTTTTGGAATCCTTTCATTCATAAGTTTTATTCTTAATGGTGTTTCTGTTAATAGCCTGTTCAAATTTTCTTAAAGATTGCTTGTAGCTTGCTAATTTGTGATTTTTACTTATGTTTCTGGTCTATTCTGGTCAAATAATAATGTATGTTTTTAGAATTATTTATTAAATGGACTGTCTTAGAAACTTGTTTTAGCAGACTAATGATTGTTTGCCTTTGTTTTTTTTATTTGTTTATAACCTCTATTCACATAATGATTTTAACATTTGAATGTTTGGTTGATTTTAGTCAGCTATATCCACTATTTTTATTTATTTGAGATTTGACTCTAGCATGATATGTCTCTATCATCTTGGCCATAACAAGTGAAAAATTTAATTTTTCAATTAATTAATGGAAATGGATGTTTTTCATCTGGAAAGCCTAAGTGGAATTAACATTTTTGTAAAAATGACAATTTTAATAAATTGAAAATAAAAAAAATATTTTTAGGTTATAATTTATTATTACAAAATGTTTATGGAATTTTTTAGACAAAGAACCAAGGTATTTCTGATGCTATATTTATATTAATTAACTATTGTTATTAACATTAATATTATTGTTAATTATTATTACTTGACTGTTAGTATTTTATTATCACTGATTCAATTATTATAATACATATTCTAAATTGGATTTCATCATCTCTAGTTCTTTATCTATTTCATTGAGTTAAGACACTTTATCATAGAACATGGATCATACATTGGATTTTTGGATTTTTAATGACTAAATCACCAGAAGTTACAGTAAGATTGAGTTCTCCTTGTTAAGAAGACATATAGTTAACAACTAAAGACTGAATAAGGAGTTAGAGGCCTTGAAACATAAGATTCTAGTTAGACATACTTTAATTTCCTAGAGGCAGTAGATTTCACCAGTTTAATCATAGAACCCAACATTGCTTACATTGTTATTCATAGTGAATATGATTTTACATAATCTTAGTTAGCTTTGATACTAATGGGTAACCTTGTTTGTATACTAATTATTGACTATTAACATTTGATGTATTCATGGTGGATTGGCTTTGCTATACTAACTTTCTCCTCTTTCTCATTTATTTGATTTAAATTAAATAATGGTTTCACTTATTCAGCTTCAGGAGATTGACCTGCGATTGATTTACTAATAAATATTTATTAGTTTGTTTCATTCATTTAAATAAAGCATTTTTTAAATCAGGATCATTCAATTTAAAATTAGTTAATAGAGTTCCTGAGAATATTTAAATGATGTTTGTGAAATGCTTAACTATAGCATTTGTCAAATTTTAAATTAAATTTATTAAGATTTATTACACTGCTTAATCTTTATCAAAGATTTATCAATTTAACCATTTTTATTTGAAAATTTGATTTTTTTGACTATTTAATTATATTCAATAAAGTCTGACTATAAATAATTTAAATAAAGTTAGGAAAACATTTTAATAAAATATCTTGATTTTGTATTTTACTAAATTAATTATAGACTTGTTAACATTTTAGCCAATGACAAAGAGAAGGCAAAAACTGACTCTAATTGCATCCAAAGTGTTAGTTATAATGACAAGACTCATACTAACACAACAAGGTGTCAGGTGGGTGGATATATTGCACAATGTAGCTCATAGCTCGATGCCTTGCTTATTTATTTAGTCCTTGGGTTTTAGAGTATTGACGATTCAAGCAATGGTTTTGGTAAGAGCAGTCCAATCTTCGACTTCTGTAAGACTGATATCGTTAATATTGATGATGATATCAAAAAGGAAAAGAATCAGATGGTGAGCAGTTGTCAAAAATTTGATTTATATAAGATGATACAGACAGCAATAATGAATCAGGCCACAATATAATTCTAATTAGTTTATAACCAGACATTAAGCATTGTGGCAATGTTTTATATTTATATTGGCATGCATCAAATTGTAGGAAAAGCTAGACAAACTGGTTCATATCCTGGAATCCAGTGAAGATCGAGAGGAAAAGTTGGAAGCTTTAAGGCTCATTTCTGAAATTGCTAAAGCCCTCCCAGATGTGAAGTAGGTTTATGAGAATAAATTACTCATAAACATTTTAATGCTTTCATAAATGACTTTTAAGTTAGCTAGCCATCGTGTCTTGTGAGCACTTCAAGATGATAACATAAATTGATAATAATGGCTTAAGTTTGGTAATTGCTTACTCTAATATTACAATGTTTGTTCCAGGGCAGCATCTGATGAATTGAGTTTTAAAGTTGATGATATTCCTCTTCCTTCCCTTCCTCAAAGGGGCATGGCTGAAATCCCTTTGCCCAGTGATCCTCCCCCAACTCAGAATTCTCTTGTTTTGGATGCCCAATCCAGTGACTCAAGGTCTTTTTCTACATGCTCCAGATTAAACAGACTTCAAAAGACCAACAATTCTGAAGAAACTGCTGTAACCAAGACTCGACTAGGAATGGTGACTCTTCATAAAAATAAGTCTTGCAGATTTCAAATGATTAGGCATTCTCTCAATGACTTAATGTTAGGCGAGAGATTGAACAAATCCAAGCTCACCAAGATGAAAAAGAAGTCTAGCAAAAATTCTGATGGGGAAATGACATCAAGTGAATCTAAATGTGTTGCTAGTGATATATTGTTGACTCTTGGTAAAAGCAGAAGAACGGAGATTCAACAGCGAATCAATACTTGGAAAGAAGAGTTGCTAAGAGACATGAGCAGAGATTCAAAGAGAAACAATCTTGATTTGACTCCAGTCAACTTGAATGATCACAAACATGACTCATGTGCTCCACAAAAAGAGGTGGCATTAACATCTCTTTCAAGTGCCAGTGCAACATTAATAAAATTGATACCACATTCTTTGGCCGATGAAGGTGTCATGACATCAAAAACCATGACACCAGGCAGCTTAAAATCGTCCACTGAGAGCCTCACAAGCAGATTCAGTTCCATTGTTCTTGGTGCCAACAACCAAAGGAAATACTATTGGCCACTTGAGATGATCAGGCATACAACTACATTGCCTAAAGTATCTTACAGCTGCAACCCTCTCTACTTTGAATTTCTTTCTCAATTATCTCCAGAAAAAAAGTCTTTAGACTCGATCACAACCATGGACTTTATATCTCCAATTACAAATTATGCAAAGAATATCAACAAACCTGATGAGGTTTCAAGTATTAATAAGCATGCTTGGGTGAAAGTAAATAAGAGTACAATTGGAATTGACTCTGCTAGCCTTCCAAAAACACAAAAATTATTTCCAATGTTGGAGAAAAAGCCATTGGAGACGTCAAAACAGGCCCTCTTGACTGATGAAGAATCTCTCTCGTATGTAAAATTACTTGATAACACATTTGATGATGATGATCATCAAACAAATGCTGCAAAATGGGACACCAGCAGTGAGAGTGAACCTGAGAAGGCAAATGTTTCTTCTCAAAAGTTTTTAGAAGCCTCAGCCAGAGAACGCAAATATTCTAATCCTGTGAAAGAGAGAAGTAAGAAATGGAAATACAGTTCTGACTCTGATCATTCTACACATGTCTCAAGTAGCAACTACAGTTACAGGAGTCGTAGAAATAGTCATAGCAGTGTCAGTTCCAGGTCACAGTCTTACTCATCAACTTACAGCAGTAGGAAGTCAAGTAGACATCGTTGTTCCTACAGAAGCTACTCCAGGTCATCGAGATGCTCAAGGAGCAGCAGTTATTTCAGTAGCAGCAGTGACAGCTATTATTCATCCAGTAGCACTAGGAGAAGAAAAAGGAGGTGGAGATCAAGATCACTTGAGGGGAGGAGTCACTCCAGGGATAGGTTTGGCAGGAGGATTTCCAGGTCTCCATCTCCAGTATCGAGGAAACAGCATAAGTCATGTTCAAAGGAGCCTAAGAGGATCACTAACTGCAACACCTTGCCTCAAGCCAAGAAACTGACTGCTTACCCTGCGAAAGTTGGTTCCGTCACCTCCGCAAATAGAATCAAAGAGGAAACTTTGAGGCCAGTAGAAGAGTGCTTAAATTCCATTAGTACATCCTCACTTGCAATATCCACTACTTTGAGTTCACTCAACATCCCTCTCCCAGCACCTAATCTGCTGCTTTCAACTGATCAACCTACTCCAAATGCTGCTCCAGCTGAACCTGCAAAATCTTTCATTGGACCTACTTTGCCCACAGCCAAAGAAATTGTAATGCCTTCTAAAGAACTCTCCCAAGAAGAAAAATTTCAGCCTATAGGTCCAAATGACCCTTTAGTCTTCAAGACTAAACTATCTTCTTCATCTGGTCGATCCATAGAGGATGAAAAATATGTAAAGAAATCTGAGAAAGAAATATCAGCATCTTTTATCATACCCCCTGAGCAAGCAGAACACTACAAGGCATTGAGACTTCAGGCAGAGAGACATGCCAGAAAGGTTATGGGTGGAATAACAGGAGAGGGAGAGACTGAGGAGGATGAGTTAACAGGATTGGTAGATATCTCCCTTGAGTCCTCTAATCAGGTTGTTAATAGTGGAAATCCTCAGCAGCAATTAGTTGAAGAACTCTACCTTGAACAGATGGCCTCCTTGATGGCTCAGCAACATCAGAATCAACTAGTTATGAGTGCTCAAGCACCAGTTGGTAGGCTCTTCCACATAGTAGGAGGCCAGCAGAACATGACTCCAAACTCCCAGTTTATACCCTTGGTTCAGTTGGGTGCTAAAGTTGTTCCAACCCTCCCTCAGGCAGGAGCCCCTCTTATTCTTGCTCATCACAATGCAGGGCATGTTGCAACAATGTTTGGATCTCAGGCACCCTCTCCCACAAATGGAAATTCTCTTGTTCAAGTGCAGACTGATGATTCACTGAAGACAAGATTACACATTGAACTTGCTGAGAAGACTTTGCCAGAGAGGCAGGAGTGGGTGCAGATTTTGCAACTGCCTCAACAGCAGCAACATTCTCAACACCACGGCTTGATACTGACACACCAACTTCCCCACCGTGTGGGTTTTCCTATTGTCCACAGACCAAACATTGTCCTTGGGGCGTCCCGGAAGGCCCCCACCCTGATTCAGCTCCAAGCAGCAGCCTCTGGGCAGATTGTCACACCTACATTTATTGGGACCCAGCAGGTCTTGGCAGCACAGCCTTCACCACAACTAGCACTGCCCCTGATCCTTGGTGCTAATGGTCAAGTTTTGGTTCCAAAGTTTATAAGATGATCATACACCTAGTCAAGTGCAACTGATATTGACAGGAAAGCAATTAGTTATTTGTGAATGTTTGAATGCTGAAATTCTTGTTTTTTTCCTATTTTAATTTAATAACTTATGTTTTTACCTCTAATATGGATGTGTAAGTGGTCTGGGCTTGTTGATCAATTTAAGCATGTTAAAGTATGTATATATGAACTCATAGTCAATGGCATGGATGCACACAAAAAAAGCAAGCAGAATTGATTGTGCTGCATTTCTACTAGGAGAAAATCTTCCAAAAATGATCAAATGGAAATTGTGTTTTTGCATTTTGATACTGTCACTTAAGTGATCCTTGCCGGGGGAGGGAGTAAGTGACCATCTTTCTTTTTTTGGCCTACGGGTTTGTTACAAGCACAGCAAACTGTTTTGCTTATCGCTGCTTGATTGACTTAACATGGGAGTCCAAAATATTTTTTTTAAAAAAAGGATGATAGAGTTGAAAATCAATCGACAGGTTAACACCACAACAAATAAGCTCGGTTCGATTTCAATTGGAAAAATGTTGGCTATGGTTTGGCATCATGCGAGAGTCTGACTTTTCTTTACCATGAGGATTGTGTCACTCCAACCCATGCTAGTGCAAGTTGCTCTCAGTAGTTGCCAGGCACACTGCCATTGAAAACTGGTGAATTTCAAAAAGTTAAATTGTTCGAGACACTCTCAAAATATTAAGTTTTATTATTTACTGAAAGATTTCTTTACAATGTATGAAAAGGAACCAGAGCATATTGTTACTAAGTTGGTGTGTCATCATGTCTCTGGTCAATACAGGGGTAGCCAAAATTTATTATCTCTCATTGTAATATTCATCCCTCTCAACATTACTATTGCCTGCAGTGCTACTATTATTACTTTTATTTTTCCATTGGATTTCAAGGTGGTATTCCTGCTTCATCTGGCTGCATAATTCTGACATGTAGAGACCCTGAATATCAATAACAAAACAAATTGGTAATGATCTGCCATTTGATAATCCTGCTGCTAACATTATCAAAAATCTCAACAATAATAATTTGTTAATGATGACTATAAAGATAAGGATTCTAATAACAATAATGAAAATAAGTCCAAATTTAGGAGCATCAGGCTTACATTGCAATCCTCACTTTATCAACACTATTATGAATCAGCACTCATCAGCATCTATCAAACCCTTTGGCAGAGTAATGTCACCATTAATTTAATTTAATTAAATGTTTAAGTTAATATGTCCTTGATTTATGTGCACCATCATATATAAGATTTAACCATTATTTACATCCTCTGATACTCACATATCTAGAGAAAACTCTAATGTTCTTTGGCTTTTTGCCACTTCTTGAGTAGCAGAGGTCCAATGAGGTACAATCAGCATCAATCCCAATTATATCGGACCAATCAAATTCAATAGCTGGTTCTTCCAAATGACCAGTGACCGAACAAGCCCTGAAAGTGATTCCTTTCGGCCCCAGCCATATGATCACGTAACCTTCTTGTCTGGCTGTGGATTTACAGTGCGGGAACAACACACCAGAGTAGCCAGGCAGTCCCTGGCAGTACTGGACAAACTTCATTTGAGAAATAGTAGAAGGAATGAAGGCAAATACTGAAAGGTCCACCAAACTACAAGTTTGGAATAGCCAACCTCTTCTTTTTTGTTAGCATCTCTCAATGATCGGAGCTCCATTAATTGACCACTATTTGCCAGTAACTGATTCCTTTCAATCTGACCAATTGCCTGCAGGAAAATGTAAGAAGATTAATTTAATTTGTTTAACACCATAAGTGGAGTCATATTCCTGGCAAATCAGGATAAAACACAAACACGACCTAATTCTAACATTACTTTAGCATCAATCATAGACCATTGCCACATAATTGCTGCTTCTATGAAATGAAATGAGTTTAACTGTAAAACTAAGCAATGCATTTAACAATTGTTTTAGATTACAAATGAGAAACACTGTTGTTTGACCAAAAAAAAACACATATGCAGTGAACATGTAAATGTGCAACCAACCATGTGAAATAGGAACCTCAAAGCAGTATCATCCTTGAAAAGCACTTGCTGCTCCAAACTAGGAGAGTACAAACACCTGTTTACAGTTATGCAAGTGACATTGGATGTGGAGTAATTATCAACATAGAGAGCATGAGGACATTCATTTGGGCCAAGCCTGCGTTCTGAAGTACAACACAAAAGTCACACAAAAACTGATTTAAACTACCATTATCAATAAAATCATTGTCATTAAATTAAAACAGCTATTGAATTATGCTAATTAATAACATAAACCATAGTCTAATCTTAGCTTCAATCTTAGTTATCAAATTAAATGGCATGACATTGTAATAATTAAAATTGAAGTGATCATCAACAAATAATCAGTAGAACTCTTTAAAAAGTGCCAACCAAAGTTATTTTCATCAATTTCAAAAAGAAAGAAGAAATCTGAAATATCAGGAGTCCATCCAAGTCTCTCAACAAGCATCTGAATTGCAAAACATAAATTATCATCTAGTCACATCATTTTAAATTGTTTTAATTTTGAATAATTCAAATAACAAGCTTCCATTGATTAATAAGTTAATAAATAAAAAATTAAATGTTAAACAACTGTGGCAACAGTTATTGAATTAGTTATTAAATGATAAGAAATATATTCTTAAAAAAACGTCTAATACTTGATAGACTTCAAGTGATGTTGACTGTCTTATAACTTTGAGAGCCTGAATTGTCTTGTCTGGCAAAGAGATCTTTAGTTCCACTTTTGTCTACAATGATCACGAATTTTGAAAAAAAACTTTATTGCCATAACTCATCAATAAACAGTGTTTTTAATTTTAATAGGCAGCATCAGTTTTGCAATTCTAATGACAATTGTATCATGGCAATACTAATTCTGAATTTATATCAGATACAAGTCCCCTAAAGCTTGCTTTGACATCATTATTTATATCAACAATTTGAGAAAATTCAAATAAAATTATTAACTGACAGATGATGAAGAAGTCAGGAAGTCCCTTATGATGCCACTTTCTGCTATAGCAACTGTTGCACATACTGGAAATAAGCTAATCATTTTAAAAAGTTATTTTTTTTACATTTAAATGTAATAGTACTGAACTAAACTCTTGTATCATTGCATCATTACAATGTAAATGTCCTTCATTTATATAGTGCCACATGCACCAAAAAAACATCAGAGTAGCTTCTTGCTAGCCATTTATCTATCGCTCCTTAGCAAAGTCGCTTGTGGCAGTGCAGGGAAAAAAGACATTATAACTGTTGCCATTGCTGCCCCTTTATTAACAACCCGAAGCTTACCATAACATTATATCAACACTTATACAGTCAAGATAATTAGGATGACCTCATGCTATGAACAATTTAAGAACAACCCTTTTCCAGATATTGTTCAAGGCCTCTCCTTCTAGTATCAAGCTGTTGTTCACTTAACTGAAATAATTTCTTCCCTAGAAAAGCATATTTGATGTGATTTGAGAATGTTAAAATAATTAGATAAAATTAATGTCAACATATTATCTATTGACATAATAAACAGATTAATCAGCATAAAACATTATTGGGTATAATAACTTAAGCAGTGATTGGTTATGCAATCAAATTTCTATTTGATTTATTTATCTTTTATTTATGGTTACTGAACCAGGAGAAGGACAGAATCCACTTATTCACCTGTTTACAATTAAAATTCAAAAATTACTCCAAATAAACAAGAAAAGATCGATGGCGGACTCTCAAGGTTAAGGGCAAACAAAATTAGTAGCTACTTTAAAGATGGAATGAGAAACAAATACAATTTATTTAGAAACAACCACTTGAAGATTCTAGGAGATAGTTGGAGATTCATACCAAATGACTCCTTCAACTCAAGAAGTGCAATCAAAATGATTGCAGACAATCCCAATTTCTAAAGTTATTGGTTCAAAACAGAAATAAAATCTATGAATAATAAGGATAGTATCACTGATGTGACAAATTTCCTTACCATTGAGCAATTAAATTATACAAACCATCCTAATGAGACATTGTTAAAAAGATTACAAACACTTTGGAAGTACTTAAGAAATTGTTACATTAATATAAACTCAGTTAATAGACAAATGATAATTTATTTTGCAAGTTTTCATAAACATGTACTGATTGAGTGTGTTTTTGCAATTCCAGTGCTAGCATGTAAAGGCAAAAGCAAAATATTGAAATAAAAAGGCAATCAAAAGGTCCCATTCTCCATAAAGAGAACAGACAGTCCGGAATAAACAAAGCTGTAGATAATTATGGGAGTAATTTGGAAGTCAATAACTTTTTCAGAGAAAAATATTTAACAGCCCTGGTGGGTGCTTGTCTTACTGGCATGATATAAGGAAGGAATAAAAAATTAATTTATGAAGTTTATTGCAGCAGAAAATTCAAAGGAAGTTTTAGAGCGGTGAGGGGATTTGCAGCATGCAGTCAGACAATCAGCTCACAATAACTGGAAAAACATGCAGAAAGAGTATCTGGAATAATTGATGTTATTAACAAATTCAATATGCATTTAAACAACAGAATACACATTTTACATTTTATTTAAATAATAAAATGACTTGGAATGCTTAGATTTTGAGGAAACAGACATGATGCTTATCAATGGTTTTACTGCATATTACAAATTTAAATCCCCAAATTTATGAAATTATGAAACTAACTTCCAGATTTAATATTGTGTGATAGTTCAAAACAGGATCAATTCAACACTTTAAATGTTTTGCTAAAGTTAAGAAATGTCTGCAAGCTTTTTGCATGCATTGTTTTTTTTTGTCAATATTGCTCCAATCCCTGACAAACTTATACACCCAAAAATACATTTCTAAATCTTATTTGTAGAACCAAATAATTCATTTCTTGCTTACCAGGCAATTTTGGGAAATTGAAGTCATGGAACTCCTGTCTTAGAAGTCCATGAAGTCTATAAAACTCACTATATCTCCTTGAGCAGAGATGCCTGCCTGCCATGTAGATGTTGAATACCTATAATTGAAATTTTAGTTTATTTATTTAGTGCCGTAATAACTTTTTATCAAACATTTATGTAAGAATCTTCTCAAAAGTACTTGAGAAAGTGCAAGCTGGGTTGCAAACATGGCAAAATTGCATTTGCTTGCAAGAAAGCAACCCCCTGAGTTATCCTATCATATAAACCTGCTGATTTGGGCAGATGTTGCAATATTTCTAGTTATCAAATCACAATATTTTATAATTATTATCCTCTACACAAACCGTGTATTTCTGACCATTGTCATCAATAACAAATTGATAATCTGGCACGGTTATAGGTAGAGATCTCTTTTCTGAATAATCAATGATAGAGTGACATGAGGAATCATCACTGTCATCGATGAGGTCTGCACCTGATCTGTGCTGCACTGATATCACTAACGGAATAAATCAACAATGTTTAATAGAGTGACCATGAAATATGAAATATCAAAATAGCAATGTTGATGATAATAAATTTATATTTATGGTCACAATACTTTCAAATAGTTTAATTAGCTCAAAGTTGTTCTTACATGCCACATTAAAATCAACTGTTGTGGTGCGTCATGTTGTGCTGCTACAAATGCCCTCAGCAAGGTTAACAAAAATTTCGTTCAACAAATATTTTAAATACCTCTTTTATCCTAAGTCTTAGGATGTCAAGGCACAAAAATCAGAGCTTTGCTCAGGGACGTAATTTGGAGAGGGCAATGCCCCTCCCCCCAATTTTAGACTAGTGCAAAAAAGGTCATCTCATATTTTGCTCCCCTGAATTTTGGCTAAAATTTTTCAGCAAAAATAGGTCATCTTCTCAAATTGTGCGAGGATTTGCCACCCCCCACCACCCCTTTGGAAGAAGCTGAAATGACGTCCCTGGCTTTGCTGATGCACTATACTATTCAGTTACAATCCAAACCAAAACCTGTGAGGACAAGTTTGTCTCCACCAGACTTTATCAGATCAACAACCTGTTTATGTGTTGCTCCCTCCACATTGATGCCATTACTACATGAAAAATCAAATAAATATGACTCAAAATAAGAAGAACAAAATTCTGCATCGACCTAGAGGAACGTATTACATATTGAATATACTGTCATTACATGGGGAAATCCCAGCACACCAACAACCAAGTAAAGAAAGCGAATACAAACCACCTCTCAACAATTCACAAAATTAACCAACAAAGCCAGCTAACACTTCTAAAATCCTGTCTCCTTTTAGAACTCCAGCACGATCGGCCGATCCATTTTTCAGCACAGCACTCACATGCTGCATAGGAGCATACAACTCGCCATTGATGCTCCTTAATTGCCCCCCTTCGCTCACTTGGCCGCGAACATTAAATCCAAAACCAGTTTCAGATTTCTCTATTACAACAACTCTCGCACTTTCATTGTTCGGAACTTTGCTGTTCCTCTGAATCCCGGAATAGTATAAACCATAAAGCCTTCCCCCGTCTGCGTCTTCACTAAACTCCGCCATGACGACGAGCAAGTTCCATTACTGTCAAAGAAGCATTAATTAAATAAAAGTTTTTGTTTATAAAATATTAGATAAAATTGTTTAATAATAACCATTGTTTGTTTAAATATGTTTTATGCCAAGTAATGCCAGTACTAGCTCAAAATAAATACTACAATTTTTTTAGTTTTAGTTTTAACAAAATTAATAATATAAATAATCATTTTTCAAAAATGTCTTAAAGACAGTGACTGCGTCGTTATAGTTACTGCGTAAACCCATAACTGTTCAAACGATGTCCTGCATCATGTTCGAAAATGGACTTTTGTTTTCTGATAGCAAGAGTTCACCGCCTCCTTATCAGGATTATCATCAAATACTGGTTTCAAAGAGCGAGGTTAGATTACCTTTACCATAGTTATTTTAAAGAGTTTAAAATCCCATAATGAAAATCAAATTAATTAAATGCCAAAATTGGTAAACTTACTATAAGGTCATATTTCGCACTTGGAAAGTTACCCCACGCAAGGTTAAAGCGGCTCCTAATGAGACGAAGGTTTCACACGACGATTTTCCACATAATCGGGAAACAAAAAGTAAATATTGTGTGTGATATTCACTTTGAATAGTAAAGTAATTAACATAAATTTATGTAGATGACATCAAGCGAGTCTTTGGGGGAAACATTCTTGATTATGTCTATAACCTTACTAGGGGTCAGATTGATTATTTACCCAGGATGCCAGAAAAGATCTTGTTGAAGATAATATCCTACCTTGATCTTGGAGACTATATTAGCATATCACAGACATCAAGCATATTTCACAAGGTTATTCCTAACCCTTACATGTATGACATACACAAGCTACAACTGTATCACAGATAGGTCTTACAAGCACCATGAATGCATCTTAAAATACTGTTTGAGTAATGCAATAATTTGCAGTGTGCATTTAGAACCCAAAATAATGAAATAAGCACGTGCATTCAAAATTAAGCTGGATGAATTATTCTGAAGTAATGGTTATTGTTGACTGATATCAATGTTTAAGTAGCTACAAACATTGGGAGAATGAAATTCTCCTTAATAGTATAATAATATATATAATAATCAAATTATTCTTATCATGAACTATTATAACTGCATATTCTCTACACAATTGTTCACAATAAACCCATAGATAATAGTAGTTGTACCACAGCTTTGCAAACATGAAGATCTTTGGGAGAAGCTCTTCTACAGACATCACAAGATGGCACCATGCAATGAACTGAAAGAATTGGCTGCCAAAACAAATTGGAAACATCTGACCTTTTGTAATATACTGCAGCTAAGGGTTATTTTTGTTTGTACCTTAACTTCGTAAGATTAAAGTCAACGATATAAACTTTGTATGGGCATTCATAAAATGCAAATGTACATCATTTCTTTCCTACAATTTAACAATTTTTTTTAAATGTTGCTTTGCAAACTGGTAAATCTATCCGAGTATTAAGGATTTGGTTGAACATTAAGTGATGCTGTAATGTGATATTTTTCATTTTTACTATTTTGCGTCTCACAAACAGGGTAGATTAATATATGTTTATATAACTCAAAATCCATATTGTGCAACTGCATCTTAAATACATACCCACAAAACAAATCAACACAATTTAAATGAAATTGGATTAAAAGTTCAAAATATGGACTCGGTACATTGTTTCCAATTTCATTAAACTAAAGATCTTGCCAAACATTGTGTTAACAGGTCCAGTTATTGAGGCATATGAAATCAAAAGCAGGCACAGCAGAGGAATCAGGAGATTTAGCTGATGAATCTGCAGATGTCAACCAAACCTTTTCTACAATATCTTTAAAGAGGGCAATTGGAAATAGGCTGTACAATTCATCCAAAGGAATTGAGAAGTTAGTGGCCAACAACTCAAATATAACCAGCTTGGAGAAGAACGCCTACCTGATGCCGTGCGAAAATAAGAACTTCATCAAGAAGGGCATGCCTGCCCATCCGAAACCTATGATTTCAAGAACAAGCAGTTATGGCGAAAGCTCTAAAGGTTGGAGAACAAATGAAAGCATCATCAGAAATGAAAAATTAAATATTTCAGAGGCAAAAAGTCTGGAAAAACTAAATGCAGATACAGACAGGGTTTTGTTTTTGTCTGCTAAGGGAAGGTTGGACAGAAAACAAGAAAAAAAAAGAATGGAAGTCAAAGATCAATTATTAACCGAATGCGCACAAGAAGATAGCATAAATTCCCACTGACAATGAATGGCTTTTCCTTTGCTTGATATGTAATTATATAGATTTCATTAGATGAAATTACAAAATCCTAACGGAGTTGGCTTTCTTTCTCAACTGCGCCCATACTAGCATATACGTTTTAAAAGTTTTCCATTAAAAACTTAAGTCTCTGAGTTCGCTCTATCATATTTAAAAATGGATGTTATTGTCTTTTCAAATCGATTTATATCGAAGGACTAAGTTAAAAGGCAAAGGAAAATAGGAATGCGAAACTGTGAAACCTTGTTTATTTACTTTTGATTAACGTGAGCTATGCTCTCTATGTGCTGATGTCGTGATGCGTGTTCTCGCTTCCATAGCATTGCATAATTATTTAGGTTTGAGGGAGATAATGTAAATAATCGTTTTTAAAGTCAAAATTTAAAAGTTTTGAACTGCGTATTATTCGTGTTCTGATTATGGTGATGCGGTAATTATCGTTAACGGAAATAATGATTTCCGTTACTTGCTCAAACAAAATTAGTCGAGGTTGTTTATAACTCATGAATAGAAAGTTTCTGGAGCGTCAGCAAATATTCATCACCGTGATCTTCAGACGACTTCCCAAGCGGCGGATGAGTCATGCTGGAATGCGTCATCCACCCTCCACTAAATTATCATCACCATTATAGCCACTATCAAAGCCATTATATTCTTTAAGTCGTGTGCTCTATCTTTGTTTAATACATCTTATTATCTGTGGAGGCTTAGGCTGTTCTCTAGAACAATGACAACATTTTCTCCGCGGGATTCTGAGACGTGAATGTACGTGAACATTAACTATTAAAGTATGACTAGATCTCAGCCGCAGACATCTGCGTTATCGTAATTTATCATTGCGCTTTCAGTCTTACTCTAAGAGTTCTTGTTTTATTTTTTTGCGATTTCCTTCAACAATGAAAGGCAACCACGGACGTCATTTCAGCTTTATCTAAGGGGAAATAAAACTTGAGCTGATTTTTTTCTAGGTCTAGGGCCTAGGTCTAAAGTCAATAAAAATGCCCCCTCCCCCCTCAAGGACGTTCCTGGATGTAACGTCCTCCGAAAGGAATTCAGCTGATGTACAATAATCGAACGTTTGCATGCCTAAGGAGGACCAAAAAATTGGATCCCAAATTAATAATCTTATACAATTTTGGTACACGATTAATGAGCAGTTTCAATATTTAAAAAAAATATAACCTATGATCTTTATTAGCACTCATAATATGGCTTAGTTCCAGCTTTCAGATTAGGATTGGTTTGCTTCAATTTCAGTCCTATGCTTGATACCGAAACTTCGTCCCATACATTTTATTGAATGGAATTGCAATGAATAATTCATGTCCAATATTGCTAGAATTATAATTAAATTCCGCTAAAATATTAGAGACTAGAAGATGGGTGGTTTCAATTAATATACTTACCTTTAGTCCCAATGACTTCATTGTTTTTAAGACGCTATGTATGCTATGCCCTATGAATTAACCATTATTTGGTAATTACCTATCAAGGTGGTGTTGATAATCGTTTATGTCGTTAAGGCGTTGATTTAATGATAATACTACCCGATCCAAGAATCTAACCTTTTATTGTCTTTTGAAGAACTGTTGCTCTCCCACGCGATTAATGTCTCAACTCTGTGTCGTACTTCCGCCTTACTTAAATTTATTTTATTTCTGAGTTTTACTGAGATTTTGTGAACAGCACACTTTAAATCTTGATCCGGTTTACTTCAAAACAATCTAATTAATTCAATGTGGGCTTGGAAGAACAGAAAAAAGTCTTAAGATGACGTCCATGGTCAAGCCAAGACAATTGGGAAAATGGCCAAATTCAAATGAATTTCTGAATATAGCACCACAGGTGCATGTATTAAGTTAATTGTTATTGTAATGTAGTTAGGGAGTTGTTTGCCCATCCTCACTAATGGGGTGCATACTTATAAGCAACCATATTAAATATAAATTTAGTCATAGGTAAGCACAGGATGGTCATCAGATTTATGACCGACTGTTGGTTAAGACCGTCCAATTACAAAATCCTGTATAAATCTCTGTAGTACTAGAGCATCGAGCCAATAAAAGGTAGGCAAACAAATAGCTAAAGAAATATGTCTTTAAAAAGCAAACCTGTCGAAAATAATTTTGAAAATTTTTAATTGTGGAATTTAATCAGGATATTTGATAATTTACAAATTTTTGTGCAGATTGCTCATATGCCTGGAGCATGCGCTGCATAAAGTCCATAACACTCTTTCTTAAAAATACTCATCCCACGCCGCTGTTAAGATTAAGACTAACCTGAGAAGCATTCCTTCTTCATTAAGGTGCTTTTAAGTCCGTTGTATGAATGTATTATCGTATCACATTGAAAATTGATGGATATTTAGGGCACCTCGAGACACTAAAAACAATTCAACAAAGTTCTGAAAATTTAGCAAATTTTAAAAGATATAGAGATCTTGACATCGCTTTTTAAACGTGGTAAAAAAAATAATGTTCGTACCTGAACACCTCCAAATCTAAATGGAACCCACCTTTTCATGTGCTTGGGCAGACAGGATTTGTTTTTTGCGAAAAGGTTTCAAAATCAAATATGATATTGACCACCAGCTGGAACGAAAGACCCATTCCGGTTCATCAGCGATAAATAAATGAATGAATTGCGGGAATTGCACACAGTCCATCTCTTCATAGTCATGCAACGGACTTTGGTTTAATAAATAAAGCGGAAATGACACTTTATCATCATGTTACGGGAACGGAGCCATATGGAATTGTGCGAGATGCTCTATTCTAAATTCTTTGCATAGTAGAATAAATGCACGGATGAGGTTAATATGAACGGGCATATTCTGACATAGAATAATTTCTAACTCCGACTTCATCTCGAAGTATAACCAGTACCATCAGCGGTTATTCAATAAGATTTGAATTCAAATCCAACAAAGACAACCAATAGCATGCAAGATGATTAGAAAGCATGCTCCGTTTATAACAAGCCAATTACAAAGAAATTTTAATTCAAATAAATATTTTTAAATATTTGACTTTTCCTCAGATGTTTTAAGAACGTTAACCATCCAGCGGCAACATTAAAATAGTCATATATTTCGTTTCCACAGTTCGTTAATTTTGAGGAAATGTTAAAGAAAATATTTTGGACAAGCACCAATTATCAGCGAAGAACGTAAACAAAAGGGATTTAAAAAGCATGAATGTACCTCTACAGCTCGAGCCAGCAATCGGGGTTTCTATAAAAGCAAGAAACTGATCATGACCAGAGTTTTTCAGCGTGAGACTTGCAATAATCTGTTAATAATATATTATAGCGGAATCAGTTAATATCTAGTTTGTATTTTTCCAGCTGTTACTTATAATTAAAACTGATTTTATAATATTCTGATTATTTTGGAAATAAAAACTAATGAGAGTAAGGGTAGCAGTTTACCCCGATAAGACAAGTTATACTTCGAAACTTTGGGGATTGAATTAAATACTGGAGGATGAGGGATTTTTTTGGGCATTCTGTGATGTTTTAAACCAAAATGCCCTTAGAAATCTTGTATCTTCCCGAAAAATCTGATATGAATTATCAATGCTTTAAATACTTTCAATAGCAACAATTTAGACAAAATTTTGGAATATTTTAATACAAACGCGGATGGTTATTATTAACCAGAAAATTACCTTAATCTCAACCTCCGAGTTATAGTTTTCCAGTCAAACAATTACTAACCAATTCATAAAAATTCATAAAAGAGAGGAAAACATTATAAGCAGCTGAAATGCTTGTTTGACATAATTTTCGTCCTTGCATTTGATAATGAATGTGATCGTGACTCATTCCAAACCCTTACAAAAAATTTAATAATCGCGGAATTTACGTCTGTCTGGTAAGCTCATAAAGAACATACATTAATTATAATATTTTTTGAATAAATGGGCTAATGCTATTGAAACTGTAAATTTTGCTGTGATTCATAAGTGGAAATTATAAAAAAAAATAAAAGTCAAAATCAAAGCTTCAAGCAAAAGCAAAAGTTAACTTACATAAAGTTTACTTTTAAATTGTTTGTGAGCTTTTAAGTTTGAGAGTAATGCTCGGTAAATCCCTCACTAAATATAAGTAGTGTCGCGGGGTCATGGATAAGTCTGGCAACTCGGAAGTGAATCTTAATTTGGAGGATATCGAAATCTACGTAAAGCAGCACAACATCCATCTGCATCTGAAAGATTGCGTTGTTCAGCTTTGCATTGAAAAGCCCACGAATCCTTTTGCATTCATAAGCGAATATTTCGAGAAGTTAAGCAAGGTTGTTTTAATTACTTGAAACATAAATCGATTGTGTGTTCAAAGCTCAATTTGTGGAAATATCATTGTTACAATTTGTATATACTAGAGGCTGCATTTTTTGTTTCTAATATATTGTATAATTTTTAGCCTAAACAGAATCAATCACTGGGTATTTTTCATCTGCACTAAATATTAGATGATTTATTCACTTAGGAGCAGGTCTCGTTGTCAACTTCCCAGGCTTCAGTTGAAGATAGGGAGGAGGAGTTGGCACAATATCACTTGGGCCCTAACAAAAGAAGAGGGGGAGTCAGCTCGGAAGTGATAGCAGATCAAGATGCTTTGTATTACGTGAAGAGGGTGAATAATCATTTCTTATTAATAAACCAATAAGCTTAACAAACATTTTAATTTTAAAATAGGTGTGCATGTTGATCATTGAGACAATAATATATTGGTTCTAATTGGGGCTGCTGAGAGACAATCTATCAAATGCAAAGTTCATAATTTATGCCTATACATTACTGTTACATTTGCAATGATAAGTGAAAAACATTGCTGGTAATGCATAGAAAGTATAATTACGTTTTTGTTATCATAACCTCACTTTTGCATTAAATTTAGCAAAAATAATTTCTTAAAATAATGTCACTATAAATACCAATCAATTGTGAGACGTTAGTTTGATTTTGATATTAAAAAAACACATTTTTCATAAAAATATAAATATGGTTTAGGGGCTTGTGGTCACCATGCCTAGGGACCTGACATTTTTCAACAGCTCTATTATATATCTTAACCCAATGACTTAAAAAAATAACCAAACTTCACATAAATTGTATACTAATTTTTATGAGCTTCGTTTAATAATAATATTAAAATTACTAATAAATTCGTGTGGTGTTATATGATTGCATCCCATTACCCTGGCTTCAAGGATAATATCTTAAAGAGATGGGTCTTCAGATGCCTTTTGAAGCTTGGTAATCCAAACTCTTATGGGGAGGGGTAGTAGTTCATCGAAGACAGCAGGGGAGGCTTATGAGAAACATCTATAGCTGAAAAATGATCTTTCGTCTGGTTTGAATGCATCTTGTGGTGACTTGAGTTTCAGGTGGTTCCCAAGGATTACAAAACAATGGCAGCTCTTTCTAGAGCTATTTCTAAGAATGTACTGTTCCTCCATCTAGATGAAAACGAAAGAAGGTGAAGAACTTTTTAATGTTAAACTAGTCAATTCTTTCATTTAAAATTTACTTAATAATATTGTTTGGCATGTAATTATATCATTGACACATCCTTTAAATCTTTATTGAAAAAAGCTGGAATGTATTTGTTGTTTTCGATGTTAAAGCAATCTTTTACTATAATTACTTTTTATTATTAACTAAATTATGAACAAAAGTGTAGTGGGGTTGCCATGTTGACTTTCTGGCGATGATTTTCAGATTTTTACCTTAGTTTTGTGTTTTTCTCCTAGTGACATTTTTGATGCCATGTTTCCAGTTCACAGACATGCCGGGGAAGTGATCATTCTAAAAGGTAAATATGCATGTTAAAATCAATTTGGAGAGGTACTCTACGGTCTTAACTAATTAAAATCAGTTTCTCCCAATTCTAATAAGTATTGCTGAGACAACTCTGTGATTCTCTGAGAAATTATACATGTTTTAATTGCTTTTATTGCACAATCAGGGCAAGACATTTGAAAACATTTGTAATGCTTGTTTAATGATAATATTGCAATTAATAATTTAATACTAAAAAATTGTATTGAAAGGCCATGTTATTATGTGTGCCATATAGTATTAATTTCTGATTTAATTAATTATTATATTTAATTATATTGTGTTATGATTATTCCTTATAGGTGATGAAGGAGATAACTTTTATGTCATAGACCATGGAGAGGTAGAGGTAAATAGTAAGCTCTGTTAATCATGGCAAATGAACATGTTATCGCGTTTCTGCTCATAACTTACCTGGTTTACATTACTTAACTGGTTCTACAAAAAAGGTTGACCCAACACCCTGCTAGGAATTCATGGCTTTCTTCATAAACACTAAAGCAATATTTAATTCACTTCTAGGTAATTGTGGATGGCAAGCTTGTGAATACCATTGGTGAAGGAGGCAGTTTTGGGGAATTAGCCCTCATATATGGAACCCCCAGAGCAGCTACTGTTAAAGTAGTTTATTGTTATATATCAGCTGCTCATCTTAATGCACATAAATAAATGACTGGTTATGGAAAAATTACCACATGATTTTAGGAGCTTTGTGATGGATTATGTTTGTAAAATGTATTTCATTTATGCAAAGTCAAGAGGTGCTTGTAACCATTTTTAAATGCGACACATTACGAATGTTGTAATAAGTGCTACAGTAATGCAAGCCAACCTGAATGCCGTATGCATGAATGAATTTTAAGCTGATTGGGGATTTTCGTTACATAATCAGGTTTAACTTTCAATGGTACGGCACAATGTGAAAATATAAGACATCCTTTGTTTTTTTTTTTACTAGGCAAAGACAGATGCCAAGTTGTGGGGCATTGATCGAGATTCTTATAGGAGGATACTCATGGTATGATGATAGTCTTGACTAATTATGTGAAGGAATAATTTAATTTTCTTTTGGGTTTACATTTCATTCTTGATATTAAGTAATGAATAATCACGAAATTATTTTTATGATTCCAGGGAAGCACAATCCGCAAGAGGAAAATGTACGAGGAATTCCTATCAAAAGTGTCCATTCTTGGTTTGATTCATCATTTGAGTAATCAGTGATCTCTACTCTCATTAACATTACAACATTATCCTTATGGCCAAAGCAGATCACGAAATGTTTGTTTAATGTTTTTTTTTTAATTTATGAAGAGAGCCTAGACTTATGGGAGAGAAACTCTGTGGCAGATGCTTTGGAGCCTTGTGAGTTTGACGACGGTCAAGAAATCGTTCGACAGGGAGATCCAGGGGAGGAGTTTTTCATAATTCTGGAGGTCAGTTTTTTTAGTTGGAGAATCTTGCCTTCTCTCAATTGCTATGGATAGTCAAATAGTTGACAATGTTTGACAAAGACATACATATATTCTGAAGTAGTGCTTACTTTATCTGAGAGCTCGCTCATCAAACTATTTAATTTTTTTTTGTTTCTGAAATATTATAAATACTATCACTGCAGGGTAACGCCACCGTGTATCAGAAAAGCTCCGACAATTCCGAGCCGGCTGTCGTCAGTCGTCTCGGTCCCTCGGATTACTTTGGTTTGTACCCTTCAATCGCTTACTATCTAATGCATTATAAACCTAATGAATGACCAATAACATCATTCAGTTTAATGGAACAATTGTACATTATTGGTCTAAACAGGTGAAATTGCACTCTTGCTGGACAGGCCCAGGGCTGCCACAGTTGTTGCTAGTGGTCCTCTAAAGTGTGTCAAGATGGACAGAGACAGGTAACTGCTTAAAATTTCTTGTTCATCTGATCTTCAACACACCATGCTCTTGCATGCAGATTTATATTCCATTTCAAATTTTTCAGATTTGAAAGAGTCTTGGGGCCGTGCTCTGACATCATCAAGAGGAACATATCTCGCTACAACAGCTTCGTGTCTCTTTCCGTTTGAGAGTGGCTTTGAGTAGTTTCGCAAGCCCCCCCCCCCCCCATTCGTAATAAAGCGGTGCAACAGAGGAGTCTGCAGTTTTTCATAATTTTGTTCACCACATCCCTGGGACTCAGATGAACTCAACCAGGGACTACAATTTGATCCACATACAGTTGTCTTATCTTTTTAATATGATTTAGCTGCATTTGGCCTAGTTGCAAATAAAAATTTTTGATGAAAGTTGCACAAGGTTGCCCACGATCCTCCACGTGACATCAAAGCATCCCTCCAGAATCCTCTGCACATGGCATAACCTCACAAATAATCATTATTATTATTTTTTTTTTTAGCTTATTTTTTCCTTGTTGATTGTTACCCTTAAAATGTGGAGTGGTTGTTGATATGGGACCACTGTGCTCTGTAAAGGCATGAGCTGTTGAGTTTCTCAAAACAAAAGTTGAGATGTTAGCCAAATTACATTGTTCACAAATGTTCCGATGACATGTCAGTAGCTTAACAAATTATGAGGCCAAGGAGTCTCTTTACAAGGGAAAAATCTGTTACAATTTAGCAGAAACTAAAATCTAAGAGGGATGAGAATTCAGAAGTTAATTAAACAATAATGAAAACTTTAAATAAAATGAAAAACAAAAATCTTTGTATAGTTATGCCCAATCAAGGAAACAAATCCTCATGTTCTTTTGCCTCAGAATGAGGGCTGACTTTCATTTACAAACAAGCAGTAATTTTTGTGGGATATTATACAAATATGAACAGAAAACAAAATAAGAGGAAGAGAAAGAAAAATAGAATCAATGTTTTTAAAATGGTAATGGCGAAGATGGTCACTCCCTGACGATAGCAACCGCAGTGGAAGATTGCTGGTTTGAATCCAGAAAGTCCTGGACGTCGAAGTCAATGACAAGGAGCTTCGTTTCTTCGGTACCGTTCCGACTACCGACGGCGCAGACGAGCTTGGTGTTGTTGCACCGAATCCTCCATACGACGCCTCCGCTTCCTCCGCTCTCCAGTGCCACCAGATTTCTTAAGAATTCCCCAGTCTTCAAGTCCCATAGCTTAACTGTTCCGTCGTCCGAACTGGTGATGATGAGCGTGCCGTTGAACTGCAGGCAGGTGACGGCACTTTGGTGCTTGTTAGGTCCTGATAATTAATGTTGCAATACTTAAATTCACATTAAAGCATGGTAATTTTTCATAATGGTTAAAAATAAACTAATAACTAGGCTTGCATCTCAGTATGCAATGACATAGTGTTATAAAAGAGGAAAGTTATCCTTTTATTTTCCTAACAAATGCAGATTAAGTAGTTATGAGCCTTATTTACATGGTCAAAGGATGAGCTACTAACCTTGCAGTGTCTGCAAACACTGTCCTGTCATAATGTTCCAAACTTTGACAGTCGAGTCAGCATTTCCTGAGACAAGGATGTTATCCTTTAGCTCCATGCCACTGGTGAGAGACTGATGGCCAATGAGGGTATGAACACATACACCTGTCTCAGCATTCCACACTCTAATGGAGGTGTCTAAGGAACCACTCACTATGTGGGTCCCATCAAACTAGAAAATGAGATTGGAGATCATTTGCAAAGTTCATAATTCATAAGTTCATGCAAAAATGATTCAAGTCAATTTTAAATAATTGCAAATTGATTACAAAGAATTTGAAGTATGATTGAAATCTGTTTAAATGTGTTCCCAGTCAGGTTGCATCTTTTTTGAAATAACTGAGAGTTTTGATCCCAACCTGTAAAGAGTAAACTCTGTTGGTGTGCCCAGCAAGTGTTTGAAGACATGTTTCTGTTTCAGGATCCCAAATCTTGACCATGTAGTCGTAGCCACCACTGATGACCCTATGGCCATCGTATTGTACGCATCTTACGGCAGCTACGTGTCCTATGAGGATGTGCAGGCACTGGCCCGAATCAATGTCCCAGACCCTGAGCGTCGCATCTCTCGATCCACTGACAACTCTGTTTTAATAAATAGGAGATTAATTCAAATTGGCATTTGAATTATATGAAGAAGATGAAGATATGTCTTTGTTTGTATTTACAGTAGGGCTGGTACTTATAAGCTTTGTAAATTAAAATTGTACATATATTTGTGCTTCTGATTAATTATAATATATACAACTACTTTCAGTTAATCTATGGCTATCTAATGCTCTATCAGCCTCTCACCATACACCTGACTAAGTAACCAAAAAAACTATTAAAAATAAATAAAAAGAATACTGGTTAAATGATTTTTGCTTTATTAAGAATTTTACTGATTACCAGTAATACCATGCTTGAATTATCACAATAGCTGAAGGCTCTTTTTGGTAAACACATATAGTATCTTCATAAATATAGGAGTTAACATCAAGATAAAATATTTAATTGTTCTGTAGACATTCGAAATTAATCTAAAATAATAAAAATCGCAATCCAACCTTTTATTGTGGAGATGCATGCAACGGACAGTGGACGTATGGCCGTAGAGGGTGTGTTTGCACTGCCCTGTGTCTGCATTCCAGACCTTGAGGGTTCGGTCTGTTGAGCCACTAATAATTACTGATCCACTCATCTGGGATGACCAGACACCTCCTGTGTGGCCTGTCAGAGTTCTCAAACACTGAAATTCAAATGATTATGATCTGAACATTTTAGAGAAGTTAACTCCAAATCATTTTAGAAATGGCTTTTACTACAAACTCCAAAACAAGTTCGACAGTATACATTTACCTTAAAATGTTTAAATAAAAATTTAATAATTTTATGTATAATATCCAACCTAATTCAAATTTGAGCATTGGCATCATTACCATTTTTAACATTGATATATAATAATGAAATACCATACCCTGCCAGTAACAGAAGACCATACTTTGAGGGTGTTATCATCTGAACCACTAACAATTTTGTTTCCAGAAAACTCCAGACATGTTATTACATGATCATCATGCCCCTTCAGAACCTAAGGAGTGAATCAAAAATCTAGCATTGATTGTATTTATTTTAGCAACAAGTGTAGGCTTCTGACATAAATTTATTACAAATTAAAAGTTTTGACAATGAAATAAGAAGTCCTTTTGCTTGTTATGTCTTCAGTGTGAAGCAAATTGTTTGTGGTTATTCCACCAATACTATACTCTGCTTCTTTAATATTAGCATAAACATGGCAAAAATTTGCCCTTACATCAACCAATTTTAAATTCTAATTAAGCCAAAGATAATAAACTAACAAAATTTTAGGTAACTAGCTAAATAACCTTACAAATGTTGAGCTTAAATAATATAATGATTAAAAGAATACCTAATATTCATTTTACATATTTGCAAAATAAGCTTAAATAACAATAAATTGATGAAGGTATTGGGCAAGGACAAAAACCGTTATTGTTAATTCTATCAGTTACCAATTTTGTCATCTTTAAAAAATAACTCAGGGCAAACCTTTGGAGTTCTAATGGATGTCCTCCAATTGTATTCAATCTGTTTCTGCCTGAGGTAGAGAGCCTTCCAAGCATTTTTATCCCCACGTCCAGTGTGGGCCGATTTCCCCCTCCTGCCCGAAGGATAAACTAGGGCTTCGGTAACACACTCCTCTTGGCACTTCTCCCTCCAAAGCAGGTTGTCTTCGGCCAGT
The DNA here is from genome assembly GCA_021613335.1 of Whitmania pigra. Lineage (NCBI taxonomy): Eukaryota > Metazoa > Annelida > Clitellata > Hirudinida > Haemopidae > Whitmania > Whitmania pigra. The sequence goes on along the minus strand of JAJTWR010000362.1, from coordinate 1,249,441 downwards.
GAGTGCCAATAGGTGCAGGTCTGGGCTGCTCGAAGCAGGTCTTTTGGATCAAGGAAGGACAGGACATAGAGAGCTAACTGTAATCGAAGAGTTAGGAGATAATAAAATAAATAGACTGATATTTAAGAACTAGATAACTAATTAAAATACCATCAAGTGTAATAAGATCAAAGGTTTTGCATGTAGAATTTGTTCTTGCTAAACAAAAATTGAAACTAAAATTTTGTAAAATGTTATTCAAATAGAAGTACATCTGTAAATTAAACATGTAAGTTAACACTTAATGATTATAAATACTTAAATTGCCTATTAAATGTTCTATTTAATATCAATTATCATCAACACGACTTATGTCTTGTATGTAGTCCAACTAATAGTTATTTCTAGCCTGGGCCACATCAACTCTTCTGTTCAGCATATCTACATTTTTAATCTATTCTCTCCACTCCTTCCAAAAATGTTTGATCTGTCACCCTCAATCTCTCACTAGCTCTAACTGCTTGAAGCAACTACACTGTACTTAACCATCACTTCATCTTCAAATTGGGGAACATCACACATCACTGCCAAATACTTCCATCCATCTTCCAACATTCACAATACCAATGAGTCTCTACGTTATCTCTTGTCAAAAGCAGTTTGCCTTTAAGTCTCCCCTGACATCTGACATAGTCTCCTCTTACTCAATCACAATCAACCCCTTGGTTTTTCAAGTGTCAGCTGAAGACCCATTTCTTCAAGATAACCGTGGGCATCTCTGATGCACGCAGCATTTAAATCGGCCATTATTTACTTATTTATTTTATTTCACAAACAGAAGGGCCTTTAGGTCACTAATATTGTTAATCTAATAATTGTGTAGCTATCTATGGGTAAATAGGTTTTGGAGAGGGTCATTAACTGAATGCTTTGATGGTTAAGTGTTTAGCTAGGTAGGCAAAAGTATTTTTAAAGCTGAAAATAATTTATCCAAATTAGGACACAATGCACATGACATGACATGACTGTAAACAGTTCGAACTGGACAAACCACAATTAGAAAAATAATGAACCTCTTTAGGGAGTAGTGATATGAAATCCCTCTGGAACTGTGGCTCAATCACTTGCATGACATGTCTCACTTGAGTTGGATCACATAAGTTCATGAGTTCATCAAGGGCCAGCAACTTTTCAGCATGTCCCCATCCCTGAATAAGGGATAGGATTAAGGAATATAATATGAATTAAAAGATGAACATTTATTGACCATAGTTAATTCTTTTGCAATGTTCATTTCATCATTTCAGTAAGGTTACTAAATCTGACAATGACTATGGTATGCCAACCATAATTATCAATGCTCACATAATGATTCAAGTGGCCTAACTTTATAAAACCTTTGTGAAAATTTAACATTATAAACTATATAGAAATGTCATTTGTTCAAAGACACTAGCCTGAAAAGTGCTCAGCCAACCATGAAGTTCGGGTTGTGGATTTTTCTTTGAGGGAATTCTTGGCTTTTTGCAAACAACTAGGCTTGAAAGTGACTCTGATGGTTCTCCACAGGCCTCGTCACTACAAAAACAATAAATGCGAAAGTGCTCGAAAAAGTTAAGCCTCAAACAAAATCTCTAACGTAACAATTAGGCATTTTTAATCAAGAGCTACACAAACTGCTATAAGGTTATAAGCATTTCTCTAGTTATCTGAAAAACTGTACCCTATAAATGCTCAAGGATTTAGTTTTTTTGTATTTTCCATTAATTCATGCTGGTTAGTGTTTCCATAGATAGATTTATGAAAATGTCTTAGCAACACAGAGAAAGGACAAATAAAGGATTTAATGAGCTAAATGTATTTTATCAAAAATTCCAAGCTGGGTTAAATGTTGAGAGGCAGAGAAAGTACCTCTACCACTATACGACAAATTCTGACAGAAACCGGAAAAAATTCTAAAAGACGCATGGAAAATGTTGGAGAAAAAGAGTCTTCTTGGAATCAACAAAATATCAAAATCAAGAGATAATAATAAAGAAATGTGACCTTTCTAGCAAGATCCTAGCAAAGCAAAGCTATAATAATGTATTTTAAGAAACAAATGATACTGAATGATCGTTCATGAAAAGAAGAGGAAGAAACTGAAAACACAGGCACTTATATTTCTCATTCAAAATATGATGCAAAAATGATTGGTTTCATCAAGAAAACATTAAAAGAATGATACATGAATTAAGGAAGAGTTTTGACTTACCTTCCACTGATGACTCCACCATCTATTGTTGTATCATGCTCAAGCTCAAAATCTCCCCTCATTGAACTGCTCTCAAGCTTCTGCTTCTTCTAAATATTTAACAAAAATTGAGATTCAGCATAATACATTCATGACTACTGGAAAAATTCAATTGTTAAATGATTTCCAAAGTCAAGTTTAAAAGGTACTTGATATTTTCTTTTTTTTTTATTAAATTTCATGATTCTTGCCTAGTAGCCTTTTCAGTTTGTGGATTGAAACAAATAAATTAAATTAAAAATGCAAATAAATATGTTTAATTCTAAAAAGTCTACAACCATTTTGAGATAAATATCATTAAGGTTCATATAACTGTTCCCAATAAACTTTGTGCAACATACATACATATATATTCTAAACTTTTAAACTGAAATATGCTACGACAATCATATTAACATTATCAAAACAGAGTAACTATTACTTATCCACCAAATAACCCACCCAATGTCTCTCCACATTTTCCATGGAAACTGGAAGTTTTGATCTGATAGAGGAACCAGGTAGGAGATTAGATATGGAAACCTCTTCATTCTGATTGGTCGAAATGACATCAGTTGAGTCTACTTCCAAGGATTGTTTGGTCCCTTCTGATTGGGCACTATGTGAAGAAGAGATGAGATTGGATGATGAGCTGTTAGAAGTGTCACCAGATTGGCCAACAACATGCCTTTTGCTTGATCTGCTCCCCTCTCCAAAGACTAGGAACAAATCAAGTTTTATGTCGTTCGGGGTTTTTTCCGTTTCATCGCTCGATTGTCCGACGGATTCCCGATTAGTCAGGTGAACTCTGTTTCGAGACCTTCTATTGGTGGATATTCTGGAGTTAGATTGAGTGCGACTTTGAAGTCTCGAAATGGTGGCTTTGACTGGCTCTTGTTTGTGGCGAGAGGATGATCGGGTGGCGATTTCATCAGAGGGGTGTTTTCGTTTCAGGGAGGACCTTGAAACTGCAGAACTCCGGAGAAATCTATAAGTAACAACATGCAAGATTTGAAACTAATTTATAAATTTCTATGCAAAACCAAAATCTAAACAATTCCTGAAAAAATGCATTTTGTATGGGAGTCACATTAGTCCATCATATCAAAACATGAACATTTTGGCTGACACTTTGAATTCTGCAGTTTGTATTTTGAGACACGTTTAGGTATTCTTAAGAGCCACATAAACCATTCAATTAAAAATTAATTGATGATGCTAAATTATGATTCAACAACAATATTGCAATAGGGATGACCTGGTGGATGGAGTGGAGCTATTGGTCCTGTGCTTTGCGGATGCTGTCATGTGCTTGCAGCTGAAATAACATTGATATTTCTCCACAAATGACCTGCCAAGCCTTGGTATATGGCCTAAGTCTTCCACAGACTTGAATCCACCCAACTTCTAAAGAAATTTATGGAACGCATAAGAATCAAAACACTGACACTGTGCTGTCCATTAAAAAAAAATCCACAAATAGGAATTAGGTACTTACTTTTCTGGCATTAATGATAGTCTCTGCTCTCACTTGGCCAATACCATTAATTGATTTCAAATCATCTAAACTTGCAGTATTCAAATCAAATTTGGGATTGTCCATTGTCTTTAAAGAAACGACAAAGTTCAAATAAGACTTCTTGAAAATTTATTTCAAACTCACCTTTTATAAAGTATTATCCTTAAATGTGGCTATGACAGACTGGGAAAATAGAAAAACTTAAAGCTACATATAAAGCTTTTCCGATGTAAAATCCGTCGATATACAATCGGTTGAGTTTTTGATGGTTAAACAAATGGTATCTATCGACGTAACGACAAGAAACACTTGATTTGAAACGATAACAAGAGGAACAGCCGGTCAGGATTCGCTTGTAAGAAATACAAAATATGTCACAATGCCTGTTGGCGATGGAAGGCAATGCCACGGTCCAAACACCGCTAGAACCCTTTATCTCAAAAATGTATTTTCATATCGTTTTAAAAAGTGAACTCTCAAATAGGCGGAGAAAGCCGCTCACAGAAACAATAATTGTTTTCAATGGCCTCGGACTGCGTTTAGCCGATAGCTAACGCATACCAATAATTTATTAGGTGGTCATCTATTTTTCGCTTTATTTTTAAAAAATAATTTTAAAGTTTAAAGCTATTTTTACATAAATGCTAAAATACAGAAAAAGGTGTTAACGCCAACCCCAAACCCGTAGACTTAAAAAAAACCACAAACTTTGAAATGTTTTATTAGGGTCACAATCCCTCTAACTCACACAACAAAATAAGCAGTACCATCGATTGAGACATAGACAAAATACAAAAATAAAAAAGAACACGGACACGCGGCGGCGCCGTGCCCCAACGGCCGACGACAAATGCGTCTCTGAGCCACACTAAAGAAACAACTAAGCACAGGTATTGCGGTAAACATATGCTCCAATAAGGCACTGGTAAGATCTTTCAGAGCTGGTCATTACTTCAAACTTTCTTGAACTAACGAGATGACCAAGCACATATAAAATGCAAAAGACATAACAGCACCCATTAGAGATTCCATACATGGCTTGAACTCAGCATTTTCTTCAAGCTTTTCGATTTATCACAGATTATTGACATAGCTCTTCAATTTCCTTGGCTTTTTCAGACTCCAGTTTCAGCTTATCCCCAAAATCCTTGATAACTTCATTGCAAGCATTTTTGTCGTCGGCTTCCTCAGATGGTTTGTCGTAACAAAGAGTATTCACGGTATCCATGACTTTATGATCGACTCTTGTAAAATCAACATGGTAACATCTATACATTCCACTGCCATTCAAGCAATGAGGTCCCACACATATGAAAGGATATGGTCCATGATTGGCTATTGTTTGACTGCACATCGTCTCTGCAGTAGCATCAAGATTCTGAATACAATCTTGCAAGAAATTCAATTGTAGTTGACAGAAAGTATAAAATCTTCTGAGAAGTTGCTTTTCTTCAACCCTCAGTTTGTAGATTTCTTGGAGATTACCCAAGCTGCAGTTGTAAAGTGAGTGGAGATCTTGCTGAAAATCAAATTCCAATTTCAAGTGAATGTATATTTAAATTGACAAAAAATTAAAATCTCCTAACACATAAGCAAAGCCTAAGAATGATTATTTTTGATAAACAAGATTGTTTAAAAATCCTTCTACTAACATAAGTACTAATATTACTACCTCTAGAGTGTTTCTGTAGCTTCTCTCTGTTAATGTGCACCTGCCCAGCAGGAACTTCCAAACTTCAATTTCATGCTTGATGGAAACCCAAAGACACTGTTCCTCAAGAAGATTGAGGTCTCCAGGATTATCTAAGAACCTGATGAGCAGTTCTGTTTGGGGATTTCAAGTAATGTCCCATAAATTGAATGTCGTCACAAGCATCATCAGTAACACAATTTTAACCATCAAGAAGTGATTCTGTAAACAAAAACAAACCTTTTGTCATGCAAAAGATTCTGACAAATGCCAAACATTTAGGTTTCAAGATAGCTCCCAGTTTGAGAGGGTATGGGCTGTGAAGTGCAATAATAGCAATAGTAACAATAATAAAATAGCAATCAGTGAAATAAACTAACACATCAAGGCCAATACATCTTAGAGCTTCAATTTTCATTGCATATGCAGGATCCTTTGTGCTGAGCTCTGATAATAATAATAATAATAATAATAAATGTAACAACAAAGCATAACAACAAAGAAGAGCCTAGAATAATTTGGTTCCTTTTGTAGAACTCCAGAATGGAAATGGCTACTCGTGATGTGTCATGATAAAACAGAAAATATAAAATCATTAATATATTACCACTAAATGCCTACCATAAATACATTTGCCAAACAAAAAGTCTAAAATTTATTATTTAGTGTTTCACAGATACTTTAAATCTAATTTATTTACTTATAAAATGCAATTAACCAATCAATTAGCTTGCCCATGTCACAGCCATAACAATAAAATAACTGACGAATCTTAACGGTCAACTGTGAGCTGGGAGCATTTGGGATGATGTAACCTCCATACAAGAACATCTCAGATAGACTTCTGTCTCCATAGTGAATCAGTATCTATAAGAATATAAATGAATTTATGAAAAAGCATTTAAACAAGCATATACAAAAAGATGTAAAGTGATGCTAACAGAACATATCATACCTGTTCCCCAGTCTTGAAATCCTTCATAGCTTCAGAAATAATTGTCTCACTGCTATAGACAAAGGAGGTAGATACCTAGGTAAGAGTCATAAGGTAAGCCTTGTCTTAATAATTCACTTAACTGTAACATCTACATTTATCCATAGATTCTATTATCATTAATAACTATGTTATTTTCACTGTCACAATGATTATTATCATCATTTCATCACCAACCTCTCCCCAAGTGTGATTGCACATGTCCCACAATGGTATGAGAACAAACTCCTTGGTGCCATTAGCATTTTCAATGGTGTTCTGTCTGGTCAAAGCTGTGCAGATTGCCCATCTTAAGAAAATAAGTTGAGTCGACTAATTAACACATGTGACCGCAGGAATTCTATCCTGATTATCTTATACATTTCTCAACTTTGAACTAAAACCATAAGTGGAAAAACTAAAATCCATATGTAAATGATGTAGAAACAGCACTAAATAACCAATTATTTTGAACATATTGTGAAAATGATAAACTCCATAAGTAAAAATTGCATTTAATATTTTTATTAATAATCATTCAATCAGTACCTGAAATCATCAAAGCAAAAGTTCTTCATTGGCCAAAGCTTTTTTTTGTCAGTTTCCAACTATGTTACAAAATAAAATTAATAGCAACTGTTGATCACAATTGATTAAGGTGATGATCTGGACAAACCTCCATCACCTTGTAAATTTGAAGATATTGAGACAAAGCAATCTGATAGAATTTAAGTGCTTGACCTGTGATAGAAAAAGAAATGTTTAAAATGGGCATCGACACACAACATAGCGCAATAAAAATTTAATGATAATGAATATGATTTATACAATCAAATTAAAGTAAAAATTTAATTTAAAAAAATCAAAGACAGCAATAAAATGTAAAAGTTAGCATTACTCTTGAGAGTAGTGTCACATAATAGTTCCATTTCCTCGGGTGTGAAGTACAACAGCATGTTATATTCATTGGGAAGGGTATCTGATAAAGGAATCACAGCAATTACTTAACTCAAGAATTTTGCAACATCAATAGCAAGCTGAAAAGCAGCTGAAATTGGAGACCAACCCAAGTAGGGCTTCCAGAAAGAGTCCTCTTTGTACATTTCCATAAGAAGAGCAAGTGCCAGACTCACCCCAGGCATCAGGTTTAGAGTTTTGATAATTTTGCCTGAGATAATTTTTGCTTACAGATAAGTTCATGCATTTAATATTTTGCAATGCATCCCAGCAAAATAAAAAACCAACATTGACTTTGAGACATAGATTGTCAACTGCATGTTATGCCTCGGATTAAATACGACAATTCTATGCTTATTATTATGCTCTATTGTTTATAGAGAAACAACGCATTAACATTAATTACAGTTAATTAATTAGTCATATGTCAATATAAATCCAATGACTTATGACTGCATGACTTAATTTTGTCAAACAACATTTGTAGGATATGACTATTTAAATAAAATAAACTTGGCCTTACCAAAATCAGACGTAAAGAATGACTTATGTGAGAGTATGAGTTCAAGAGGTATCTCAAGAAACTTCTGACCTTTCTGGAATCAAAAGGTAAAATAACTAAAAGCATTTGAAACATCCAAAATCCTAGAACTACCCCACAAATTATTAACAATAAATATTAACAACATTTTATTGAAAAAACAATTTTTTTATTATAAATAGCAATGGCATCAAACATTTAAAACATCTTAGTATTGGACCCAGAATGTAATTTTTCTGTTGAAGCAACAATGTTTCACAATGAATTTAAATAATAATTAACATTAATGTGCCAACTTTAATATCTTTCGTCGCTTCCAGACCAAAGCCGTAATCATCATATTGGGCAATATTTACACAACTGCAGTCCACATTGTGCTCTTTTGCCCATTTAAGCAGCTTGCTCATATTAACTGCTCTATTAACTGGTTTCCTCACATAATCTGTTTCAGATAATTGTTTATAAAAACAATGATTTGACATACACCAGCAATACATGTTGAAATCAAAAAAAATAAAGAAAAGCTAAGTACCTTTCTGCAGTTCCATAATTGTACAAATTCCAAAATGGATATCAGCAAAACTCATGCACTGCTCCATTCTCATTCCTTAAGAAATAATTTTCAACAGATCTTCAAAATCTCAAAAAGTGCTTCAACTAGAAGACATGATTGTATGTTATATAGGAGAGCTTTGGAAAACTTAAAAAATAATTATGTTGGTACAAGTGGTGTTTCTCTAAAAATAACTTAGACAAGGAAATCATCCGTGCAGACACATTAAATAAGTAGATGAGGTGGGCCTAAATAGGTATGAATAGCCAGCTACTACAAATAATTTTGTTAAGCTGTTTTTATAAGCAGCATCCATCAGCCGAGCATCATACTCACTATTATCAAGCTCCTGAAGAATTTTAAAGACTTTGCTTCTAATTCTCTTTGGAATAATTTTAGTCTCCATCTCCAGAACTTAAGAACAAGTATGAAACCACAACACAGCACGCTCTTATTGCAATTGAGGCTATTGAACAACCTTGCAGCCGCGATAATATGACCTAATTGATTTAACATTGGTATACATGTAATTAAAAAATTTCTGCATTTGGACATCAACCGATAATTGAAACAATTACATTATTAGACTCATCTAATTTTAAATATTAAATTTAATTCAGTTTTTTAAACATTCCATGGTGACAAATATTAAAAAAAATAACATTTTAATAAATAATTTTTTAATTTGTTATCCATTTACAATTTATTACTATTCTTTGTTGTTTTTTTACATTTTCAATGAGTGTCGTAGGTTCTATCTAAAAGAAGCGGTTCTAAATTTGTCATTACTGACCACCTGATGCGATCAGCATTATTTGAATTATTTTGGGAATTCTGACACCAAGGCAAACAATAAAGTCGATTGCAAATAGTGATGCCTGTATCTGATCAATTCTATCAGGAAGTGCTGGAAAATGTCAGAAGTTATAATTCTAGACTCTGCTCCGAGAGGAGACAAAGACTTCCATTTTTGGACTCACAAACAGGGATTGCACAGAGTCACTGCAATCTGATGGTCCCATACAGATACAGAGGTCCAGGTATAAATATTAAGCTTTTTATCGTTATTTTACAGTTATTGTCTTGTGTAAAGTCTACTAAACATGAATTATAATTGTGGCTTGTTTTGGGGTTTTGTCATTAATTTAATAAATTTTTAAAGGTCTAAGGTTTGGTCAACTCTATACTTACCCTAGTCGTCGGTGGAAGAAGAAATGCACGTTGTCACTGCCTGATCTTCCACTTTGCACATTAAATCGAATAAAACTTCAAGAAATGGAAGGAGCTGATGGTGAGTCAAATAGGTGCAATTTAATAAATAATAAAAATGCCTATTATTATTTTCTGATAATATCCAAATCTAATGATAAGGCCCTGGTTCTGGCTGTCTTTTGCCCTCTGTGCTGGATGGAAAGTCCTTGAACCCATCTGGAGCAATTTCCAGCATGAATAATGAGGGCGAGTGTGGAGGGAAGGATTCAGGATTGATGAACGATGACTCCTGCTCAGCCAATCAGCAGGCCTCCATCATGGACTGGGATGACCAGAGTGATCTGCCAGATAATGGAGATAACGACAGACAGAACTCAGACAGTAGTGACTATGAAGAGACCTACGTCAAAAGGAGAGGCAAAAAGAGCGGAGGAAGAGGAGACAGAGGAAAAGGTGCAGCTCTCAAAGATCCTACCTTTCGAGGACCTAAGACATCTGTGAGTTTCTCATTGTCAATAAGCAAATAGAATAGAATGGGAATAATACATTTTGTAAAATAGATATAATTATCCTTGATTATGTGATATTGTTCCGAATCAATTTCAGCTATTATTTACGAAAAGCTGTTTATTGAAAGAACCCGATAATATTGGATAACTAACCAGCAATCATCACATTTTTAAAGAATTTCTTTAAAATGATGTTGTTATCTTTAACAGAAGGGAATGACTTCTGGAAAGGGGAGGAGTCGCAAGGAGAAGGATGCAGATTCATCTGTCAGTGATAAAGACAAGCCCTATGCTTGTGAAAGTGAGCATGCCCGACGAAAGTCCCTTTACAGGAATCGTCATATTTGGGATTCACTTAATTAAGAGTTTTCTGATCATTTGTTATGTTACTCATCTTTCATTATTAATGCATTCATGAATAGCCTAACGAACATTTATTTTTATTATTCATTTAGTCCTTCCACTGAAAGCAAATGCTGATCGAATGGAACTCTTTGTTGTGTGTTTTAAGACGCATCTTCTGTTCTTACGTTTTTGCCCCACAGTGGAATTGCTTATCTTTTTAATTTAGTGGATTTTTGTATGCCTTGCTCTTACGAAAATGTTAGATGAGAACAAAATAAAATGTGAAATATGCAGTCTGCCCGATGAGGTACAAGACTCGGCCTGGCCTGTCGTACCACATGAGTCACTCGCATAACAAGATCGTACCTCCGGAAGAAGACGATCTACCAATTACCTACCACCAGGCCCCCAGACCGCATCCACTTCCTCCTACCATTGATTGTAAGGAGTGTTTTAAATGGTCTCCTGTGGGGATGGCAGGTGTAGATTGGCTGTGAGAGGATGTACATAAATTTTGTGATTGACAATGCAGCATGTTTAATTATTGAACATTTTCTTGGTTGTATTTTGTTGAGTTCTTTTGAATTTTTATCTATTTTGAAATAGATGAGTTGTTTCTTTCAATGTTCACGTTGGTTTTTGGATCACTTTACTTTGTCAATTAAAATCCAAACAGTTTTGTTTGAGAATTGACAAATGATTTATTTTTGTGAAAGTAAAAACAAGTCGTGTGACAACAACAGCCAATAAGAAACCACCTGCTCCCTCTTCATCATCTATGACATCTATCCAGTCACAATTTTCTCTACCTATGGCACCAACTCCTCTCCTGGCAAAACAAGGAAGCAAATATTGTGACTTTTGTCTTGGGGATGAGAATGAGAACAAGAAAACAGGACTGAGGGAGGAGATGGTGTCCTGTGCAGACTGTGGGAGATCAGGTTTGTTTTCCATTTTTTATGCAGAGTTATCTTGTGATTTTTATCTGCTCCAGGCAACATGCTTCTTCCAATGATGATTTTGTTTCATAATATTTAGTTGAAAGTCTAACGCAATTATTTGAATGAACAATTGGATACTATGCACTTGGAACTATGAAATGAACTATTTATGAGCAAATTAGTGTCATCATTAATGAAAGTTTTTAGGCATTCATAAGGCCTCAGTAGATGTACATTTTCTTTGTAATGGTTTAACTTGCTAACCAATTAATTGTACCAGGTCATCCCAGCTGCTTGCAGTTCTCATCTAACATGATAATATCCGTGAAGAAATATCCCTGGCAGTGCATAGAGTGCAAGTCATGTGGATTATGTGGCACCTCTGATAATGATGTAGGGTCGTTTGAAGCTTGGCGTTGTTATTATTGTTATAATTATTGTACGGCTTTTCTTTGTCAATGTAATTGCTTTGGCTACTCTAATTGCTTATTTGCTTCTTTCTTTAGTCAGAGTAACTTTAGTCAGGTAATTTTGTTATTCAGGATCAGCTGCTTTTCTGTGATGATTGTGACAGAGGCTACCACATGTATTGCCTCAAACCACCTCTTTCTGAGCCACCTGAGGGTAATTTGGATGAGCTGATTGAATTTATCCCTAAATTGTTATTGATTTTCTGCAGTCAATATCATTTTAGTGTTATATGTTAATGTAGTAGCTCAGTTCAGATCGGTGTAAAAATTCATGGTTTTTGATTAATGATTGCCATCTACAGGAAGTTGGAGTTGCCATCTGTGCATAGTGGAATTTTATAGTGGCCACAAATCTGATAAAGTGGCATCCTAGACTCAGATCAAGGAACCTGAACCTTGCAAGCTATTCAAAACATCAAATTTGTTTTTGTCTTGATGTTGGAAATCATATTTTATGGTGTTACATGTTAACTATTCATCATCCTTGTTGTTAAGATCCAGAGCATTTTGTAGTCATTGGGATGACAATGTTTCTGCTTTTTTTTACTGAGTTCCCCTCTGTGAACATTAGTAGTAGTAGCTTTGGCCGAGACGTGCTTATTGTGTCAGTCTAATATCCTCTTCCTACATCAATGTGTGATTTTGTTTTAATCTTGTTTAAAGTCTTTTTGGAGTTTTTAATACATTTGATTGGGTACATTTTGAGTCTTTAAAACTGGTCTACTTTTTATTTGGCTTACTGTTTTGCAATGCGTAGTGCATCTGTAGCCTAAGCCTATTTGAGGAAGCATTATTCTTTATGAACATAGTTGTAATTCATTAATAATGACAATAATATTCGAGCCTCTCCTCAAATAGTTAGATATTTCTTTACCAACCATTTCATAAAGTACAATTTCTGATATTGGTATCCAATTAGCAATATTGTTCAGACATGGTAGTGGTGGTTAATGAATAATATTGACTGCATCTAGTTTTTTAAAGTCGTGGAGGTAAGAAGGAATTGGCCAAGCTAGGGCGGGGAGAGGACATTTCTCTCGGACTGCAAATGTACTTAGCATTCGAGTTTTCGTTTACAAAATTTGTGCCACGGGGTGAACTCAGTAATTGCTTTCCATGATGTTTGGCTTCCTGCATTATTGCTTAAAAGCCTTAGGTATGAAGTCTGTGTTATCTTTATTATAAGACATAACACGTGTTCTTAATATTCAGATATGTCATTTCAGCTTTTTCCAGGTGGGCAAACCTGATGAGATGACCTTTTTTCTTCAAAAGTAAGGAAAAGGCAGCAGCAAACAGTGGACACTGACCCATCGTGAATGATTCAGTGCCTTTCTGCAAACAAGTAATTTGCTTTGACTACTTATTTGCTAATGATATATATAATGTAATATATTTAAGTAATATTAAGGACAGTTAAATGAAATATATGTTATAACAAATATTTTTTTTATATAGCTATGTAATTAGCAATAATTTAGCAGTTTCTGAATTTTCAAATTTATCAATATTTTTTAGCAGTAATTTAAAAAAAGTCTGGCATCAGAATCATGTACCTCCTTAAGCCAATTCCTTATATTGTACAATTTCTGAAATGTATTATGTTAAATAAAATTATTACAAATACGCATTAATGATAATGTTATATAATGTTAGTGTTAGTAGTTTCGAGCGACTTGAGGAGTGTCTAGTTTTTCCTGCATTTTATTAATAAGCAGGAGGGGGGTTGATAATCATCAGGTGTCCGGAAAGTTTTTTGAGCCAACCGGATTCGAAAATTTCGCAATATTTTTGTTTTTTATTATCAAATTGACGTCCCTGATCCTAAATTTCTATATATGCCCTGTAGTCAAGTAATATTACGAATAAATAAAAGTGAGGTGGTTAATACATAAGGAATGTCGACAAAAATATCGAGCCGCTTAAATACCGATAGTGCCAGTGCAACAATGAACTAAATTCATTAATTCTTTCCATGCCAGTGAGTCTTGGAAAAACCATTAAGTTCCATAAAAGCGTTTCGTACTTGTTGTAGATTCTTGTAACCAATGACGAGAAATTGCTTCTATAAATGTTTCCGCTTTCTAAAAAAATAAAGTGTATTGTCAAACTCGGGGAATTTTCTTTTGAAACAAAGCTTAAAAATCGCGAATGTAAATTATTTTCTAGACAGTTGATTAAAATATTTGTATCATCTACACGACCACAAACTAAAAAAGGCATTAATAATGAATGAATGTCGTGACGAAAACACATACAAGGATGTCACGACTAGACCCAGGGACGATTGCGCAATCGCTCAGGAAAACTTTCTTGTTTGGATATTTCAGAAAGTAAAACTAGTGGAGAGCCTAGGCACAGGTTCATGGATAACTTCGATTTGGTAGTGGAAAAGCCAAAAAATGTTTTAAAACTCATATGGGTACCAAAATATTGCCGAGCCCCTGGGCACTTGTTCTGCCACCTCTCGGCGGCACTGATTGTCTTGCATTAATGACTCCTACGACGCCGATGTAAATTTGTTAAGTCGTGCAAGTGGCTTTTTTAGTTATTTACCGTGTGATTCAGTGGCATTCTTCACAGAACAACATTAAACATTGCAGTCACGATTCAAAGGCCTGTTTGTCTGATCAGCCATCAGAATAGAGAAGCTACTCATATTACGAAATTCCTAAAAATAAATATTTGTTTTCAATTAGCAATCCCGAATCTAATCGAAATTGAGCATGTCGATTAAGAAATGAATCGCGTCCTTAGACATTCTGACAATTTGTTTTGAAGTAAAACGATAAACACGTGAGAAGGATTCAGGAAACATTTCGCGTGATGAGGTAGCGCTCGTCATCATTGTGCGTGTGTGTGTATTTTATGTATTTTATTAACGTCGATTTCATAACGTCGTCACCATTGTCAGGCTACAATGCCCAAATGCTAAATATATAACGATTCGTGAAGTCGAGATCTAATCACTAGCTGAAGAGGATCTAGCAACGAGTAGTTGATATATGTTGTTGTTTTCCAGTTAGAAATTGTGAATTTACAGAAAAAAGTTTCGCCTGGAGCGAATACCAAAGATACATTTTGACATTCTTCTTTAAATTAAGGTGCGTGGGTTTTGGAATTCTTTGAAATAGAACTTTGAATTTTAAAAGCGCTTAGCGTACGCATTGCGCGCGGCTATTTTTTTTGGAAATGGCTTGATATGAGTGTGAAAGGGCCTAAGATGTGACGATAAAAGCAGTCCAAATATAAATTAGATAATCGCTCAACATGTAACTAACGACAATGAATGTATCCCGCTTGCTAATTAGCGTCTGAAATTATTGGCGTGTTTGTCATTTTTTGACCAACCATTCGAGGCTTATAAAAGTTCCCATGGCATATCTGCGTTTTTGTTTAATCAAGGAATCTCGAAAAGATTTTCACGAATTAGACAGCCTTCTTCATTTTTCTCGTCATGTCTTGGGAGGACTGTTTCATTCTGTTTTGCTTGTTTTCCGCCGCACTTAGTCAAACTGGTGAGTTTATGTGAAATTATGAATATATGTTTAGATAGGCATTGTTACACGGCATGATTATGGGAAATTATTAAAATGTAACTAGCTGTATTTTATTAATTATTTTTAAATTATAAAGTCAACATTTTTTGAAAAAGAATTTCTGGATTATGCACATAGGTCGGACGACCGAATTTGGTTGGTTGCGATTGCAGTGCCATTTCCCAACGTTGACGAATTATAAGTATTTCCATAAAAGTTTGTCATTATAACCAGAAAAGAACGAAACTGGCTGCCACCAACAATAACAATATTAGCGGTGGCTAAAATAATATAATAATAAATGAAACAATAATAATTAAAGAACTGCTACTTAATTATTTATTTAATAATAAACGCAAATAATTTGAAGTGAAGCACTAGTAAAGGCAAATAATAAGTGTTGCAAATTGTTTCGATAACGTCAATAACTAGGATCTTTGTTAATGTTTATGTTTAATTAAGCTTAGTGGAACATATTTTGAATTTCACAAATCAAACTTTTATTTAATTTTCTAGTTCCTTGCGTTGTTCCTTCTGACCGAAACTCCACTGCACCCAGGCCAAGGACTGTAAGCCAATATCCACCTATGGGGCCTTTGAGTGGCCAGCAAGGTGACCCTTGCTTCCCCTCTCAGGAAAGGGCTTGCAATCCTACATCGTGTCTGTATGGATTTGAATCCAATTCTACTTCTTGCAGTTGCAGATGCTTTGATCCGTGCGCCACTAAGGTAGGCTGGATACATGCAATACATTGTATTGACTTTTAAATATGCTTATTGAATGATACATTATTCACTTATATGATATAGAAATAATGCAACACTTAAAAATTATAAATAGAAACAATGTAATGATTAATAAATTAATTTATTTATGATATACATGCATTGTCATAATTACGATTTTTTTCGCCATTGTTTATTAAATTATTATTTAACTATTAGTTAATAAATTAAGTATTATTATTAACAAATTGCATGTATTTATTGATAGTTACTATTTATAAACTTATTTAATTTCAATTGCTAGTGTAATTCTTACTTTCTTTTAATATTTTTCTAAGTAAATAAAGATGATGATGATGGTTGTGCTGACAGTAATTGACAGTAACGATGATAATAATAATAATAATAATAATAATATAATAATAATAATAATAATAATAATAATAACAATAGACTTGTGATTCGTAATGTTATTTATACAAATAAATATTTATGTATTTAGATGTATTAATATATTAGTTTCAAATGCTAAAGAAATCTGAAATATCAAATTCTGAATAAATGTTCTGGAACCTGTATTTTCTCATGAACTAGAGAATAGTGCACTGATCGAGAGGCATTGAATTTTGTTTATCTCAGAGATGCAATGAGAACGAGAAATGTGTCGTCACGTCGTCTCCCGATAGCACCTTCTATGGCACTTGCATCGTAAAACCTGGTACCTTTCATTTGTACTTTACAAGTAAACGAATTAGCATACAATCTGGTTGAATAAATGATGATGTTTGTTAGAAGTATTAAACATTGATAACATCACAATTGTTTCTAAACATGAAATTAGCAAATGGTGATTTCGAATCCAACTCTTGGAAATCGATCCTCTTTGCATGCCTGACTTGTTTTTGCTATGTTTATTATAATCATCGTAATGTGATATCATACATATTATCATCTAAAAGTCTTTGTCAATTGAACAATCAAGTCATGATGGATTTTTGAGGAATGACATGTCTAGCATTTAATTATATCTAATGGATTTCATTTTTACTGTTCAAGTATAAATGTCACAAATGTAAATGGTATGAAGACTGCAATTATTTACTCTCATTTTAATGATTCATTCTTTTCTCTCTTGGTAAACATTTGTTTATCATTTTTCTAAAGTGGGTAAATATTGTCGTTTTATTGCAGTTATTATTGTTGCTTTTTAAGTATTATTGATGTAGTGGTTTTGTTAATTTTTCCATATTTAGGAGATATTCCATTGTGATTGAGCCAAGTGACCATCTATTTTTTGCATTCATGTGTCTTGACTTCTGTTAAAATTGTTTATGCAGCCGTTTGTCCCAAATTGTTCTGCGGACTGCCAGAATGCAAGTTCGGATACGAATCGGATGCCAAGGGATGCCAGACCTGCGATTGCAAGAATCCGTGTCTGGTGAGTTGCTTTCTTTGCTCGCACTGTTGTTTGGCCGGGAGTTTTGCCTGTGCCACGATAACTAAAATAATGATGTTGACGACTGTGATGATGATAATGATGATGGTGACAATGTCAAAGGCTGCAACAATGACGACAACAACAACAACAACAATAATAATAATAATATTTCAATGCCAGAACTTTGGTTGTCCTGCTAACTATACATGCCAGATGCTGCCTTCATCAAATGGAACCTTGATGCCCTCTTGTGTCGGTCAGTTAAAGCATTGCCCTTGATATTTAAGATCATTGCTAATGAAAAATTAATTATTTTGTGCCACGGTTGCTTCGAATTTTGTCTACGACATATGTAACTTTAGAAATGGTAAATTTAGAATAGCTACAAGTATGGGCAGCCCTATTAGTGTAAACAATATTAATATTCAGTTCTTTAAGTTAGTTATCTATGCCAATGGCAGGTTGTCCCAAAATGGATTGCCCCAAGGCCGGTGTGTGTCCTCTAGGTCATGCCAAGAATAATGATGGATGCGACGTCTGCGAGTGTCAAGGCTGTCCCTGCACTGACGAGTGTTTTACGTACTGTTCCGACTACGCCGTGGACGAAAAGACGGGATGCGACCTGTGCTCCTGTGCAATGATCGATTGTGAAGTAAATAAATAATGCATTCCTGTTGCTTATTCTTCATGAGTGTTACAGTTAATTCACATTATTAAATTTGCCATTATTCATTTGTGCATTGACTTATTTTCTTAGGTAGTCTAAATTATTAATCCTCAAGTTATTAACATTATTTTATTTTTCTAGTTTAGGAATTGATTTTGTTAAAAATTATAGATGTAAATATAATCATTATATTATTGATTTTAACCAAATTAATGTTGTATTCAGAGCATATTTATTGTCATGTTAAGCTTTGGTTGGTGAGTAAAAATAAAAATTGTAGACATATTCAGACATGTGGTGCAACAGCTTAAGCAGGAGATGTGTGTGTGTGTGTGTGTGTGTGTTATTAAATTATCAGTTGAATATTAATTTGTTAATTTTCATATAACTAAAATTTCAGGACAAGTGTGCCGTTGATGAAAAATGTGTGAAAAAATACACAAAATATAATAGAGTCTACGGAATGTGTGAAAGAAAAGGTAAGCTCATTTTTGTTGAATAATACTTGACTCTTAAGAGTGCATCATTTTGCCACGAACCATTAACTGATGAATTGATTTGCATATAATATATCTAACTGGTTTCTAGTACGTAATGATTTTATGGTCATGTATTTTTAATCACTAAAAGTTTATTCCTATTGCTATTTTGCAATTTAACCATTATTTTATGCTTAATATATATTTTATATAGTCAAGTGTCCAGACTGTTCTAATGTGCCATGTAAATATGGTCACAAGTTGGATTCCAATGGATGCAACACTAAAGATTGCTTGTGCTATAATCCTTGCGAAGTTGGTTAATCTCTGTTCTCTATTGATTATGTTAATTTGTTGATACGATTTTATGCAACTTGTTTTCGTTGTCAGGGAAAGTGTGACAAAAACGAATACTGCGTGATGAGTGCCGACGACTGCACCAACGAAACGGATTGTCGAGATGCTCCGATGCCAATCTGCAAAGGTGCGTCTGTTACGATGACGATGAACTCGTTGGTGACCAATTAAAACACAATATGTTTAATAGATTACGATTCGATGTCATGGTATTAATATTATTGCTAGGCGAAAGATGATTAAATAATTAATCTTAATAATCATTAGAATGCCCAAGCTCAAGTGATTGCAAACTCACTTCTTCTCAATGTTCGAACGGGTTTGCGAAAGATTCTAATGGGTGTAACCTCTGCCAATGCCTTTGCCCAAATGCATCCTGTCCCTTGTACTGTACGTACGGCAATGTCATCGATTCGGTAACAGGCTGCGAACTGTGTACGTGCAAGACTTCTCCTTGCGTGGTTGGTTGCTTAAAATCTTGTTTGTTTACAATATATTTTTCATAAAGACAGCTGTCATTATGCGCAGTTTTTCATTATTCCACCGTGGGATCGGAAAATGTAGCAAGTATTAGAGTTAATTGGTGATGTTGCATTTCATCTAATTCTTATTTAATTCTAGTCATTTTTATTATTTTCTGTACTTATATTTTATTCCAATCAGTCAGTTATTTGTTGTTATTATTGGCTTAAAAGAACTTTTCTACGATTTCAGGATTTTACCTGCAAGTCAAATGAGGTCTGCAAGGCAGTGATGAATGCAAACGGAACGCACGAGCCTCATTGTGTGGCAATAAAACCTAGTAATGCGTCGATATTATTTATTGGTTATGTAACTGTAAATTCAATTATTGTAAGATAAAGTGATGCATAAAGTGATTTTAAGTAAGATATCCATTGATAGACATAAAATTTGATTTTTAATTTTGGACACTGAGTCACCACTGTCATTTGCAATTAAATTAGGTTATTGATGTTTGCCACTCTCTTCATGAATATGATAATCAATTTTAGTTGACCCATGCCAACCTATAAACTGTGGAGAGAAAAAATGCCTCGTAGGTTTTCAGAAGGATTCCCAGGGCTGCATTCTTCCAAACTGCACCTGTTATGAATTGTGCAAGGTATAAAAGTCTTAATTCATAATTAAACAAAAATTTATGTATTTGCAATGGCAGCGCATCATCAAATCCAACTTGTTTATGCAATCATTGCTTTCAAGACAGTTTTTCATTCGACATTAAAATCATCTAATTCCCATTATTCGTTATAAGAACGACACGTGTCCTCCGGGCAGCGTGTGCAAGATAACAAGGGACGATTGCCTCAACGGCTCGGAATGTAGAGACGGCCCCATGCCTTACTGTGAAAGTAAACTTATTGACGAAATTGTTTGAGTAATTATTTGAGCTCTGTCTACACAAAGTTTTGCAATAGATTTTCTCAGATTTAAAACAAAAATGATCTGGAAATTTAATAATATTAATAATAATATTGGTAAAATTTAATAATATTAATAATAATATTGGTAAAATTTAATAATATTAATAATAATATTGGTAAATTTAGTAATTACGTTTAAAGCCATCACTACCACTGTGCCTACCACGACGACTCACCATTGCTCCTCGGTCGCTTGCGAACCGGGATGTACAGAATATCTAAGTCCGGTCAGCAGGTGTCCCGCTTGTAATTGCACGCAGGTGGATCCATGCAAGGTGAATTTTTTAATATTATTGGTATCATTAAGAGGTTATTATTGAATGTCAGAATATATTTTCTTAGACCCATCAGTGTCCACAAGGGCAGATTTGTGTTGTTTCAAAGATATCATGCCCTGAGGGTGCTAACTGCACCGGCTTACCCTTATGCCTCAGTGAGTTGATATTGATAACTAGGAGGTCCGAGTGATCATGGATGATCACGATGATGGTGATGGCAGCTCTGAAATTATGATATTCATGCCAATGATAATGATATGTGGCAGGTACGACAACAACGAAAACACCAATAATATGCACTAGGCCTTATTGTGATAGACCCTGCTCGGTCGTGTCCAAGCCAGAATTGCCCTGTCCAGTGTGTGATTGTCCTGCTGATTGCGAGGTTCAATATTTTTTCCTTAATCTTTTTTCCATGACGTCCGCATTTTGTATTTCCCGCAATTGTATCTCCATCAAAGCCATTAGTGATTTAACCATTATTTACGTTACCGCCAGAACTCCTTATGTCCTACCAATCAAACTTGTCAGATGGTGTCTCATCCAAACTGTTTTCCACCCTGTCCTAAGATACCAAAATGCGTTCCAAGTATTTTAAATGCTAATTCTTTACATATATTTTGATAATAATTTTTAAATTTATTATGTTTCAGAAAGCTATTTCATTGCTTAACTTCTGCTTAATATCTTAAAACTTAAAATGACTCATATTTAGATTATTCGTATTGATCGGTCACACCTGTTGTGCTATGAATATTCATCAGTCTAATTTGCTCCATGCATAGGTCAACATCCATCGTGTTTCCAGGCATTGGATGAAGGTGTACCTTGTCTGGATATTCCCGTGCTGCAGTATCGCTTCAACTCCTCATTGCAGACTTGTGAGCCTTTTTGGTACAAAGGTTGTCTTGGAAATGAAAACAGGTTGGAAGTCATCTATTTCTATCTCAGTGTAATTTAATATCAATATTAAGTTTACAAACAAACATTCGTAATTGTTTGTTACCCAGTGACGATGCATGCTTATGCTTGCTTGTATCAAAGCATATGACATATTGACAATGCACAAAGCCTGTAACTTGTTTAGCATTGTGATGATGTATGTTTTTGATGCTGACGATAAATTTATTTATTTCATCACATTTATTTGTTTATCCATTATTCCTGATAGATTCTCTTCAGAGGCGTCTTGCCGGTCGGTCTGCAGATTGCAGTCCTATGCCTGTCCCTCTTTTCAGTGTTCCTTAGACTGTCGCCATGGCTACAAGCTCGACTCATTAGGCTGTCCGAAATGTGAATGCATTGACATCTGTGAGGTAAATAATTTTTTAAATAATAATGTTTATTCTTTATAATAGTAATATTTATCTTATAGAAAATGTTTGTAATCACGTGATCAATCATTTTAGGGCTTCACTTGTGGCTCAACCAGTCAGCAGTGTCGAGTCCAGATGACATCTTGTCCTGTCTCCTCCGTTGGTCAAACCTTTAAATCAAGTGATGGGAGAATCATTCCCTATTGCACCCCTGTTGAAGTGCCAAAATGCATATGCAGTCCAACGACCTGTCAGGTCGTGTGTCCTTTTGGCAAAGTCAAGGACTTTGTTGGTTGTAACACATGTGAATGCTTTGACCCATGTGCTTCTATCCGGTGTCCAGCTGGTCAGCTGTGCCAAATTGTCGAATATCAGAACTGCGAGAGCACGTCGTGCTCCAGTGCTCAGCTTGGACTCTGCATGGATGCCTACGCAAAGCGAAACATCAGAATGAAAATAAATGCCAGCTTCGAGGTTTACGTCCTCGGACGTCTCGAGTCTCTGACGAGGGAGGTGGTCGATCGATTGTCTTCGAAGTATCAGGTGAAGAGAGATCTTGTCTCCATCACTCGGTTGGAGAGGGGAAGCATTCTCTTGACAGCTGATGTCCTCTATAAAAATCCAGAAAACTTCAGGGCCAGCAATGACCAGGTGATTGTGCTTGATTTGTATGTATGAGGTTATGTGGCTTGAAATAAACTTTGTCTTTATCAATGTTGCTTTGATGTATGAGTGAATTTATTGTTATTTTACATTGTCTGCGGTTCGATTTCAGACCAACTTCGACATCACTCTGGACAATCAATCATACTCTGCATTGATCCTGTCCTTCAAGGATGAATCATCAATATCGACCACGAAAACCCCTCCCCAATTCTTAACCCACGGGGAGGTCATTCTGATCATTCTCCTCTGCGTACTTGTTCCCCTAGCCATTATTGTCTCAATGGTTATCACCTACTTTATCTGTGTGGTTAGTTTTACTTTATTCATTTCACAATTCTATTTATGAACTTATGAGGTACTCTGAATGAAAAGCATAATACCAACAATTAGTAATTATTTTTATATCTTCAATTTTCTCTTCAGCGTTGCAAGACAACGGGAAGAGGTTCCATTAAGTCGATTCTGAACACTTCCTCTTCAGACTCCCTAGCATCGCATAACAAAAGCAAGGTTGTGTGGGATTTCATATTGGAAGCTTAGATAATTTGTTTTTAGCATTTTTAGAATAGTTATGAATTAATAGAATGAGTTAAGAATTTCAATTTCATTCTTTGCATCATATCGTATGTACTTCTAAGTATTTTTATAATTCTTATACTGTTATACTTTAAAGAGATGTTGCTCAACTTTTGCTTGAAATAATTCCGTTATTTATGAAACCATTAGCATGAAGATGTGAATGTGTGGGGCTCAACCTCAAGTGGAGGATCAGTAACCAAAGATCCTACAAAGAGACCTATCAGTTTCACAGAAGCCTGAGTCACACATTTGTTGCGTTTTATGACCATGAGCAAATTTTCATTTTCGCTTTTATTTGGTTGTTATAAATATCGTGTTTCCCCGAAAATATGTCCAGACATTATTTCTCAAGGTGCACGTAATTTAAGTTCTTTTCGAAAATAGGCCTTTAATACGGGGCGTTGATGATAATAGCTCGGATCTGTCGCAACGCATGGTGAGTCATTGAATTGTGAAATTGATGCAATGCCGGTAACATCGATTAAAATTACCGCGAGCAACTTGTGAGAGCCCGAACGAGTTCTAGGTGCAGCAAAACAGGTGGTCGGCCAGATTAGGTGTCCTTGCTTCTTTTAAACGGGATAATCGTTGTGTAATGCACAAATAGATGTGCGAGTATATTGTTGTACATGAGAAAAAAAGAGTTATTTGCAGAAAGTATGCCTCACCTCATCTGTCGAAGCAAAAAATCGATGTGAGATAACGGTTTTGTTTAGGTCCAACCGTCTGCTCTGTGGTACCAATTCACATATCTGGTCAATCAAACTTTTACTCTTTCAAGCGTCTTGATAAACAGCTTCTTATTGAATCGTCATAACCTGTATAATTCAGCAATCACCTCATCCGCTTTTTTTAAATTACTGTCATTTATAATTGGACATTGGAGTTTTTCCTTTTAGGATGTTTCTTGTTCACGGTTGATGTTTTGTAATTTTTGAAAGTACAAATAAAGTGATTCAAATTGTAAAAAAAAAAAGAAGCGAGGGAAAGATTGGCATAAATTTTATGTACCTGAGTGTCACTTGGACCGAAAGTTTCGAAGGGAAAGAGATTTTGTGATTGAGTTTCAAGAATTGTTCTGTTCAGTTTAGTTTAGCCTCTTATGCTATGCACATAGCGCCTAATAAATCAATAATAATTATTATTATTATTTAGCGAAAGTAACCATACCATTTGTATATTTTTCGTATAACTATCTGGAATAAAACGCACTAAATTATTCTTAACTGCTTGTTTTTATTTTTTAATGTTTATCACTCATTAACGGTTGGTACATTTTGGTGTTGTAGGTGCGAAAGGACCGCATTCAAAATCAAAAACCTTTAGGAACTCAAAAAAGTCATGAAAATTTGATATATTGGGACCAACTTAGACTAAAATTTCGAGGAGTAAGCTTAAGATTGTATATGGCTCTGTTTTATGGTGTTTGGCATTCTTCCATGCAATGTGACAATTATTTTCGAGAATAAAAATTTTTGGGACATAATTCAATATATAAAATATTCAATGCTGTTAATTCAAAGATACCAGTTGAATGCTCCAATCTGGTCGGCATGATAAATTATAATAAAAATATTTTTCTGCAAACTAAAATTACTCACATTTATTTAGTTACGTTTAAGAATTTCAACTTATAAAAAGTGTTGTAGTAGATGAGACTGAGCTTAGAGTGAACTTAACTTCAAGGGTGTCTAAGATGGCGGGTGATCATGTCCAGATGAGCGGTGCTTCCTCTGTTGTTCCTCATTTTGATAAACTGCTGGAAATTGATGGCTACTTGAACATATACAAGCAAGAAATAGAGAGAAGGTTGGTTTCAATTCCAGTGTATTTCCATCCTTTATACTTGGTATCTCAAATGAACTCTCACCCTTTGCAAATGACCTTAGCTGAGTAAAAGCCGGAATGTCATTCTATAATTACCATTCATAATGGAAAGACAATGCAATTTAGGCGGGATGCACTTGTCGACGTTCTTTTGCGTTTGATAATTTTTTTGCATTTACTTAAATTATACTCAGGGTTAAGGTTATTTTATATCGAAGTTTTGCTTGATTATGAAATGAAGTTATGATGCATTACCTTCCTCATTGGAAACCTTTACAATGCTTTCTAAAACCCTTGCTTGAAAAGATACAAAGAATTTGAAAAGACACTGGAATTTATTGAAAACAATGAGCCTGGAGGTTTGGAGAAGTTCACAAGATCATATGAAGAGTTTGGACTAAAACTCCATGAGGATGGAACGATAACATGGAAGGAGTGGTGCCCAGGAGGAACTGGAATGTTCCTTTGGGGCGAGTTCAGTGAGTGAATTTGGTATTTTGATGACTTTCTTTTGTTACCAGGTTTATTTAGTTAAGTTTATTTTTGATGTTTGGATATATTTTGTTCTGTTTTATTTAAATTTCTCTTCTTTAACAATTTTTGTAATATCCCCTTTTAGCTACTTCTCTTTCAAACATTTCTTTTTACTGCACCATAATTTCAGTGCCAAATAGTCCATAATGTCAACAGCCAACTCTTTTAATTCATGCTTTGAAGCTTAATGTTTTCAAGTGTTTTTATTGTTTTAGATTTTCCAAGTTTAGAACTTGTTGAAATTTGAAAGTTTACCTTCAAAGTTTATGTAAGGAATTCGACTAATACTTAATCAACATTAAGACATTATGTGTCATTTATAATAAGTAAAGGCTTTGAAATGCCATATTTAATTTGTAAAGAAGTTCTTAATAGCAATTTGTAAAAAGTGCATAGTTGACAAATTGCAAATAAATTATACATTATAAATTTTTGAACCCATTAAATCAGTGAAGTTCAGTCATTGGGCAGGCTGAAATTATTTAGCCATTAACTTAAGCATTGGAATCAAATAATATCACTTATAATTTTATAATATCAAATGGAGTTTGCAGTAATTTAGTGAAGATGTATTAATTTCAAAAGATCAAATAAAGTGAAAAAGGCTTGAAAAAAATTCTTCTTTTAAACGTATCTTTACTTTGTGTTGTTCTGCTTTCATGCCGATTTCCTGCCTCTTTTTCAATTTGATTGGTCAACTGGACCGTTGCACTTTATGAATGGGAAACAAATAGGAGAGACTTGTGGCTTCATAACTGCAGACAATTGGACTGAGAAGCAGTTGATGTTTGAGAACATTGGATTTGGGAAGTTCTTCCTCAAGCTGCCTCCAATTATTGATGAAGATGGAAATAGAAGGCCCAGGATTCCTCATAATTCTATCGTCAAGGTTGTGACTAATGACTTTATGAACATTTACAGTCAGTGACAACGAAAATGACGATGATAAAATTAAATAATGAAATTGATTTTAATAGCAACGATCACACATTAACAAGAAATTCTTATGAATGTCATGCAGTTACCTGCAATGCTAGATGCAAAGATGTTAAGTTGTGTAATTACATGCAATTTTTAGCTACGGTAATGTTGCGGTTTTATTACGTAAACAAACTTTATTGACGTAACAGTTAAGGTATTGGTAGCAATGCAAAATTCTTTCTCATTTTAGCTGAAAGTTGCAACAAAGGATGGACGGCACCTGGACAGGATATCTCCTTGGGCTACCTACGTGACCAGGGAGGAAAAGGGGGTTATTTATGAACAGAGATTCTGGAATCCCCCTAAGGTGATGATTATGTGTATTACATTTGAAGATTTACTGAACTTTGCAGTGGTCATAAAAATAGTGAATATTGGTTCTTGGAAGATTTGCCTAATCATTTAGCAGTATAATATATATTAATCTTTATTATATCTATAACTACTATTGCTAAACCATATCCTTCTCAAAATGGTGAGAACTTCACTTGGATGTTTTTAGCGCTACGTTTTTCAAAACCCTCATCCGCCAAAGCCCCGAAGCCTTAGAATCTACGAATCGCACGTCGGCATTGCTTCCTGGGAAGGCAAAGTATCGACCTATCGCCATTTTAGTCACGATGTTCTGCCAAGAATAAAAAAATTAGGTTCACTTCTTTTTATTCTAAGTTTTGGTGACTTGTGATAGCCTAATAAAATGTTTTACGTTAATTATCTCATTTATTTTGACGATATCCTAACCCCGGCATGCGAGTTGGCTCGGAAGGTTACGTTCCTGTGAACGGCGGCAAAAGCAACAGTCGCTTGTTGGCATGCAGGCAACAGTAGTTATGTGTCGTTTTTGAAACCCAGACTGCACAGCCACGAGCACCCTTGAGTAGGAATGCTACATAAATGGTTTCATGAAGCACCTCTGATGATGTGCATAAGGCACTATACAATTACAGTATAATTACTGAATATTTTACAACAGCTATTAACTCAATGACTTTGGTTTCATTTCAGTTATCTCCATCTAGTCTTTCTATCAATTATAAATTAAATGCTTTTTTTTAAAGGCTACAATTCAATTCAGTTGATGGCCGTAATGGAACATGCATATTACGCTTCCTTCGGTTACCAGGTCACGTCTTTCTTTGCAGCCTCTAGGTAAATTTTGTTTAGGTGTTCATTGTCGTAAGTCGAACTCCAGATAGAAATAAAACAGAGATGACGTTACGTTTAGTCGCTTTGGAAATCCAGAGGAGCTGAAAGAGTTGATAGATACCGCCCACGGCATGGGGTTGGTTGTCCTGCTAGACATCGTTCATAGCCATGCCTCCAAGAATACCGCCGATGGTTTGAACCAGTTTGATGGGACCAACGGATGCTTCTTTCACAACAACTCCAGAGGATTTCATGATCTTTGGGATTCGAGACTTTTCAATTACTATGAGTTGGTTCTTTTTATTTTTCTCTTAGATGTCCTGATCACGACCTTCAATCTAAAAATTTTAAGTCTGATATTATAGCTGAAATTTCCAAATTTGTAATAGTTATGATTGTATTTCTTGTCTTATGGAACAGTTTCTCAATTTTTGTCGCATTTTGTGTTTTTTAAAGATAAGTTGCCTTCATAACATTTTAATAATAAACTACTTTTTGAGTTATTTTCAAATTTACTTAACCAGCTATGAGGTGCAAAGGTTCTTGCTCTCTAACCTGAGATGGTGGATCGAAGAGTATGGCTTTGATGGCTTCAGATTTGATGGGACCACCTCTATGCTTTATCATCATCACGGAATGGGTTAATGAAATTACTATAGTCATTCTGCACATTATGCTAATCGAAGAACAACATAATTGGTTCTATGCGTACCACTTTTAATCTAACATGTCATTCACCATCTCCTTATGTCTGATTGCTACTACTTATTGCTAATTGTTAATCATTCACCATGAAATAATGATTAAGTGATGTGCTAATGATTTGAATTAATATTTTCCAGGTACTTCCTTCTCTGGTCATTACGATGAATATTTTGGGATGAACACCGACACGGAGTCATTGGTCTACCTGATGCTGGCCAATTACATGCTGCATAAATTCTATCCATTTATGATCACTGTTGCAGAGGTAGTTATGACGATGATGCTTTACAATAATATTTATAGTGATATTGAAGCTCCTTAGGAGATATGAGATGACATTGTGATGTAATATCAACAATTTTTTAAACATTGTTTTGACAATTAATTTATTTAATTAAATTGTCCAGGAGGTTTCTGGAATGCCTGCCCTCTGCAGGCCAGTTGATGAGGGAGGAGCAGGATTTGATTACAGGCTTGCCATGGCCATACCGGATCAATGGATCAAGGTGTCTATTTGAATCATATGTGGTCAAAGTTGCAACCAGAATTTTTAAATTGTGGCTAATCATGCTGATAATCAACTAGTAGTAATGATGACATCACCAGCAACGGTGTTAATAGTAGCTGCAGATGTTAATCTGCTTATCATCCCAAAGTGACTCGTGAATTTTTGCGTTCCTCTTTGAGATGCTGAAACACCTGAAAGATGAAGATTGGAACATGGGCATTGTTGTCCATACACTGATCAACAGAAGGCACGGAGAGAAGCACATCTCGTATGCGGAGTCGCACGATCAAGCTCTCGTGGGTGACAAAACTATTGCCTTCTGGCTCATGGATGCAGAGATGTACAGCAGCATGTCCGTAATGTCGCCGCCTTCTCTCGTGGTCGACCGTGGCATCGCCCTTCACAAAATGATCCGTCTCATCACCCACGCCCTCGGAGGAGAGGGATATCTTAACTTTATGGGTTCGTTTTTAGTCAAAGTTAATGTGTCATTGAAATGGATTGACTTGTAAGGTGTGATTGGACATCCAAATTTACAAATCTAACGGATTTACCAGGCAATGAATTCGGCCATCCGGAATGGCTAGATTTTCCGAGAGAGGGAAACCAGGAAAGCTACCACTATGCAAGGAGGCAGTACCCCCTGAGTGAAAATAAGTTGCTTATCTACCAGTATCTGAACAAGTTTGATGAGGACATGAATCATCTGGAGATGAAGTTAAATTGGCTTGACAGTCCTCAGGTATGGCTGGCAGAGCTTATGTTGTTAATATTGGTGATTTGATAAATATTATAATTGCAGTTTCAGTGCTTATATAGTGCCATATGCCAAGTTCTTTTTTTGTTAACTGTATTTATAGTGCTCTGTTCAAAGAGTTTTCAGCATGACTGTGATTATCATTTGATTGCTGGAATGCAAACTTTTGAGTTAACTTACATGCCACACAGATTTCACAATTATAGTAACAGAGCACTTCTTTTCTATTTGGGTTAAGCATTTCAAGTTGGTGATAATCTAACTCTTAATGTCAATAGTGAGACTTTTGAGTCCTGAGTGATTAAAATTTTATTAAAACGTGACATTGTTATCATCTTAAACACATGCTTCCTGTTCAATGGAAATATTATTAATTGATATAACAATGATAAAATATTAATTAATTTATAACATGTTTTATTATACGGCAGGCATACGTGAGCAGGAAACATGAGGATGATAAGGTGATTGTTTTTGAGAGGGCTGAAGTGCTTTTTGCTTTCAACTTCCATCCAACAAAGAGCTTCACTGACTACAAAATTGGGGTGGAAAAACCTGGAAAGTATCTTTTTCGTAGTGTTGTGGTGGCAGTGATGAATTGATGAAGTAATAGTTCTTCTAAAGATCGGGCCTAAAACATTTTAAAGTAAAAAAGGTGATACTGGTTATTTAGAAGACTTCCTAAACTCAATCACCAAAGGTACAAACTCGTGTTGGACACCGATGCCGAAGAATACCGGGGTCAGTCCAGATTGGACCACAACATAGCATATCATACTTTCCCTGAGCCCTGGGACAACAGGAGTAATCACATCTTTGTTAGTTCCTCTTTCTATTTTTACATTAATGTTTTAT
This sequence comes from Whitmania pigra, assembly GCA_021613335.1. Classification (NCBI taxonomy): domain Eukaryota; kingdom Metazoa; phylum Annelida; class Clitellata; order Hirudinida; family Haemopidae; genus Whitmania; species Whitmania pigra. The sequence continues at coordinate 1,218,681 of JAJTWR010000362.1, read as the reverse complement.
TTATTAATAACATACAAACTTGCTTTTTAAAAACTATGTTTAATCATGCATCGATTAAGAAGAAGTGTACCATTGCTGCCTTAAATAATATTCACTTACTTTATTAGGTTGTAGTTTTTGTGCTATTTTCTTTTAGAATTTAATTACCATTGTAATTTATATTTATTTATTTTTATGTATTTCATGTAAATTTTTCCAACTTGTCAGGTTTACCTTCCATGCAGAGTGGCTGTTATCTTGGCTTTGGAGTCAGCCATAGACAAAATGGCCTGAGTACCAAACTAGTCTGGTCTCAAGCTATCCCCATTTTATTAATCATTTTCAATATTTTACAACTTTAACATGATTTTTTGATTAAATTTATTTTTTTTTTTTTTTGTAAAAATTTTAGTGAACATCTCTGAAATCCACAAATTATTGTGACATTTCATCATTTATTGTAAAACACTTGATTTAGGGAATTTCTAGTGATAACTTGGAAACGTTTTTGTGTCTGCACTTACATGCCTAAGGTGCCTTCGAAATTTATTTAATTACATTCAAATTTTTGTATTCTCGGGTAACAAATTTTCTTTCGTGAAGAATATAAGTCACGTTTAAGTTTTGCTGCAATCTCTTGGAGGTTTTGCTTGAACTCGAGTCTCGAGTCATTGTGCTAGGGGGTCCAGAAGTTGTTGTCTCTCAATGTTTTGTTTTCAATGTTAAGTACATCCAGTAATGTATAATGATTTCATGCAAGTGATTATTTATGATCGCTTGTGGACCACCCTTGGGTGCTCTGTTTATGCGAAGCTGTATTTGAAATTCCTTTTCGTAGTTGTTGTATCGGTACCTGAAAATAAGATAAGCCTATCACTACTGATATGAGGTTATTTTAGTGTGGTTGAAAGTACGGTTTTAATCATTAACCATAAAGGTAATGGAGATGAGTAGAGCACGTTTTGTTTGTCGTTTACTGAATTAAGTACAATTTTATGTAGGCATATGTTTTGAGTTTGGAAAATCCGAAAGTGATTTGAGAGTGCTACGCGGGTATCGGTATCAGCTAACCTCAAAAATCAGTTGGGAAAAACTAGTTACTGAGAATGGAAAGGCGCTTGTGCGAATGGAAGGTCAAAATTATTTCGGGGGTTTTTGAAGTCTGAAGTGCAAGCACGGAAAGATGGTTTTACGCGTAGAGTCGCAATAAGTTTTTGAAGCGATAAAGTTGATATGCCTATAAAAAAAAAAGGGCGAAGTAAGGGGTTCTTTCAAAACAGAGAAGAGATTGAGATTAGTTTTTTAATGAGGCAGGCGCCTTTCTGTGTTTACTTTCAGCGGGTTACCCTGCCGAAATTATCTGCAGCGGAGTTATTCGTCGCATGGACCGCGCGACTCAATTAGTGAGTTTCTAGTCATTCCACGTTAAATGTTCGCTTGGAAACTTCGGATGCTAAAATTGCAGAGTTATGCTTCAACCATTTTATGAACTACTTTCAAGGCATTTTTCCGATTTTCTTAGATTGTACGGCAACGAAAGTTTTAAATTTTCGGGGACACGTTGTATTTATTCGCATTCCTCAAACCGCGAATTATCATTTTCGTGGAATCCCACCCGAGGGCTTCTGCATAATTCTTACTTCATTTGGGTCCGATTCGCCATTCATTCAACTCCGTGGTATTATCTTTGAAGATCATCGAGTTCCACTGTATGAAAATTATCTCCTCAGATTGCTTCGAATATCACGCAGTCATTATCCGCCAAGCTTCGACTTGAAGTAAATATCGAATTACATTGTATGCGCCATCATGTTTCCAAAAGATTAATGAAATGAACAAAGAAATCACAGGACAAATTAACAGAGGCGGTTAGCGAAGACCGGTTTCCATGTGAATAGCGGTACGCGATCGTAAATAAAGGTAGGATGTCAAAAGTCGGGCAAATACGTAAACTTTTGTTTTAAATAAGCAGAGAAATAGTTAATGTTAACGGAAAACTATGCCTATTAAAAGTGGAGTTAAAATTCAAAATTTGTCATTCGCGAACGAACCAATTAACAGCACTCACTCCGAATGACTTGTACCATAGGACGATTTCGTCAGTGAATACGTTATTAAATTCCTCAAATTCCACTTCGCGGAGTACTTCGCTTTGCCTCAAAACCGTAAACACTCGTTTTACATGCATATTTACAATTTATTTCCCGAAATTGTGCGAATCTATTAGAAGCATTTCAAGCAAAACACAGCAAGCCCCTTCTTAAAAAATCCAAAACTTTCTTAAATCCCTTGTCAATAAATATTAAATTTTTAAATCGTAGTTTGTGCTGTAAAGTGCTGCATTAAATGTATATAAACTGGACACAAATTCTATCTTGTTCATCTTCTCTGGCCTTCTTTAGATATGAAGAGCTAATTTTTAGTGCAGTTTAATCAGCCCACCTACTCTGAGATTCGTCAGAGTTGATCTGAAGGTCATTCTCCTGAGTGAATCTTCTCCATTTGAATGCATGTGACACTGTCTGCGATGTTGATTATAGTGACATCGATAATAATGGCCATGGCACTGGTAATTTATGTAATAATGGTGGCAATGTTTTTGACTTTGGTGACCGTGCTAAAGATGGCAACAATTACGTCATATTTTTGCGCTTTATTAACTCGAGTTACGCAGTCATGCTTCGGCAAATTTTGTGAGCTAACTGCATTTCGCATTTCTTAACAGTGCAATTTAACAATTTCAAATTTATTAGTTATATATCATTTTTTAAAGCAACGTAAAATTGCAGGCAAACGGATGAATAGCTGGTGACTTGGATATGTATTCAACCATAAAACAAGCCTACTATTCTTCCTTAACCTATAAATTATAATAATGACGATGACAACTTTATTATTTACGTAAATGATGCAAAATAGATAAGTCACAATAATCGAGCATATAATTAATGAATAATCATTTTTTAATAAGAAATAATAAGTAAGCAACGTTGATTAATGTTCGCTGGTGTTGCGCTGACAGTGCAGATCATTGACATCTCGATGATAGCAGTGATGTTAACAAGCACTTTAATCAACAGTGTTTTAGATTTGTACAGGTGATTACAAACCTGTAAAAGAACCTTAAGAGACGCTAGTAGTCCTATTTCCTTTGTGTCAACCTATCCAATTTGTCTACCTAATTTTCTTTGAGAGACTAGCTACTATATCCGTCGGTACCATTCGATGAAAGTGGACTTTTCAATTCTTTCTTAGAACATCCAGAATTCACTTTTCGTTTTTTTATTGAGATATTTACCCTCTTTTGTCCGATTCACCTGCGTTATACGGTCTCCGCGTGGTCATTGCTGGAAGAGAAATGGTAACTAAATAAGGTGTGAAATTCTTTAAGTTTCCTTCTTCTTTTCTTTGTTAGTTTTAACAACTTTGTCATTAAAGTTGTTGTCATCATCATTTTGTTGATGATGATGATACGAGTAGCCATAGCCGATTACCTTTCTAGATCGTCGTCAACGCAACTTCAGGTGGGAAGCAGGAGTTTATGAATATTAATCAGATAGCTAGCATGTGATTGACCGTAGGTGTCCCATCGACGCTGCGTTTTAATTTGCTTTAAAATTTTATTTTAAATTTGATGGAACCTCGACTATTAGATAATCGAATAAACTTTGTCTTACAAGCATATTTTACTCGTTTACAAAGAATTCTTTACGCAAATATTTATGGACAAGCATTCACACGTGCACGAAAAACTCATAAAACATGTACGAATGCATGCACACGCAAGTACTCACTGTTAAAAGGCGCTTTGTAGAATATAAAAGTCCCAAGTACTGCCTCCTTGCCTGCTTTAGACAACTTTGGATATGCTTTTGAGGTACGTGGTTTATCTGAGGACAATACAAATTAATTAATAAAATTTGTTAAAAATCCAAATCTTTATTTAACAAGTCGTAAAATTAATTTTTATTAAAGTAATTATGACAATTAATAATGGCTATTGTTGTCATTTTCTTGTTTGCATCGACAAATTGTTAGTCGTTCGTTTGCAGATTCTAGATCAGGATTGGTAGTAAAATTCTCTTTTCCGCTTGTGGACGTTCGTTCGAAAATATTTCACTCCAGTTTTTTTCGGATTAAATGCAACTCAATTTCGTAGAAGTAGAAAATTAGTGAAGATTAAAACAGATCAAAAAGAAAGTCATTCTGGATTTAAGGGCTTCAAGAAGATGAAAAGTCAAAAAGCCAAATACGTGGTAAGACTATTTTTTAAGACATTCTATCCGATTGTCGCGCTGGAGAGGAGTTAGTAGTACGAGCTTATCTGCATATTCAATGATCTCCATTAAAGACACGAGCAAACATTGGTTAAATTGCAATGCGAAAATATTCAATGAAATGGCGAATACCGAATAATCAAATTTATCTTCTTATGGATCCATGCCGAACTTTATTCTGCCACACTTAACTATGCAACAACTAATGGCACTGGAAACCAAACGTCTCTTAATCTTAGGTATTTTAATTCAATGTTCAGGAGAAATAAGAATACGCATGTCTTCAAGGTGTTTCCGGTTTCCCTGGAAACGGACGCTAGATGCAATATTGAGGATTATTGTATTTATGTAGATTTTTTTATGTCGATTATTTTGATTTAGTCTCATCGATATCATCATTTTTGACTTCCCTTAAATTGACAGACTCAAATTTTTTAATTCATCCGGTTTTTCATTCTCTCACTCAGACGGTTTGTGCATTTGGTTTTAATTGGGTCACTCTTCTCAAATTCCAAAGATGCTGAATGCACATGATTGTGATTGACTTGCGTCCGTCGCTACCATAACCACCACTACCGCCATCATCTACATAATAGTTAACGGGGATCGAAAACATCAGAAAACATGCCACTGGTTATCCCGATGTACAAAACCATCAGTGGGGACGAATGCGCAACCAAAATCGGAATGATACTCCAAGCCAAATGCAAATGAGACACCATTTCATTAAAATGGGAGTAAACAAATTATGAATTCTCTCAAAACCTCTAATTAGCATAACAATATTAATAATTATAACCATAATAGCAACAATCCTATAGGTCTTTTGAAGTCTCGAAGACATTGTCAGCCACGTTTCCTAGCGGCGGCATCCTTTGCTGCGCAACCTTTGTTTTAAATCTAACAAATTTAACAAATGTATTTATTCAACTCATTATGACTCTTAATCATCTTTTACAAAGTTTCCAATAGATTGAATCTATTGACATAACATACATTAACGTAATGCCTCTACAACAATTATACAACAATATTGTTTGTTGTTCATGTATAACCTTATAAATAAAAAATCATTAAGGCGATATGTAAACTTCAATAGGCTATATAACAAAGCTGCAATGATATCGAAAAATAATAAATTTCAACTAATTGTTAGAATCCACTAGCCGATGAATTTGTCAAACATTTGTGGAGTTTATCAAAATTTCTGGCAAAGGCAGAGGATAAATGGTATATAATTATAAGGCACCAAATACCCATTCACATCTTGACAAAAATAAACTGTAATATCTGATATATTTTTTTTTATTAAAAACGAATGACTTTTAAGCTACTGGACTTTAATTAGGCCATTTGGAATACTGTTAAATTATCCACCACAAATTTTAATGACTACAGTTGACGGAATGGACAAATGACGACGATAAATTGATGACGGCGGTTGAAAGGAACCAACCAGTTAAAGTTCATAATCTTGTCGTCAAGAAAAAAGTGGACCCAATGAAAATCGATCCAAAGAGAGGGCTTTCGTCGTAAGTCATATTTGTCTGCAAATAATTTTACTAAATAGCTTTGAGATGCTAATTGTTAACTATGTTAGTTTAGTTGCTATAGTAACTATTAATCTATTATAACTGCCATGAAACTTTCTTATGGTTCTTTTAGTAAATCTTGTAATATTTGCTCAACGTCCAAAACACGTTTTTACTTGCAAAGCGATCTTTGTACGACTGTTAGAATTAGTTAAACAATGATACAACTTTAAAATATCAACTAGATCTGATTTTAAATACAATTGTTAAATTAATATTATATAATTATTACGTCCTACTTCTTACTCAAACTTTTATTTTTGTTTATAAAAACTCTGACAATGAATTCGTAGTTTGTCAGTAGCGCAATCTCACGTCTACAATTGGTGACAAATCGCACGCACACTCACAAGCGAAAATATTCACGAGACCTCGTTATCGTATTTGTTTAATAAACGAATGAATGAATTAAGCTATTAATTCTAATTATTTCAGCAAATGTTTCAAATATTATATTCTCATTCAACTTCCAGACTCCATCTAGCCGTAGATAAAGGTAACGCATCCATAGTCGACATTTTACTTGCTCAGGGCCTCGGATCAAGAATCGACACCAAAGATTTGGAAGGTAAGCTTTATAGGAATGACGACGCAATGGAAAAATGACCAAAACGTAATTACTGTTAAGGTTATACGGCGACCCACCATGCTGCCAAAAGAGGACAAGATATAATCCTGGAAAAATTACTTAAGGTAACTTAAAGCAACAAAATTATGTTGCAGGGACAAATATTCAGCAATTTAGTTTTTAATTTTATATCATTATTTCCTCTGTATTTATCTGTAATTGTTATTAATCTCGAGAATGATTGCAAAATAGATGTTATGCCGGAGTTGCTCGGGTTGAAGAAGAATGTTTTATGAGAAAATTTGTAATATTAATTCAAGTAATACAAAATATTATTTAGTTAAATAATAAAAATGTATTTAATCAATTTCGTTAAAGTATTTAAGTTAACAGCTAAAGTCGATTTAAACATTTAAGATGTTCTGCCCGTAGTTACTCTAAAATAATTGTAAAATATTTAAAACATGGCAACGTTCAGTTAACTCAAAAGTATAACAAGAAATCCTTTACGAACACGAATATAGTCCTTCTTTTTCGAAGTCCACTCTCCAATTATTCACAAGTCAATGTTATGGCCCAAGACTTTACTCCTCCATACCTTCATCTATCAAAGATCTAATTCTGTTAAACACATGCCGTTTCAAATTACTTAAATTATTCAAAATGAATGTTCAAACAATATTTACTGATTGGAATTGTAAAGCTTATGATTTTGTATATAGCGACTTTTAGGGTCAGTCCATTGCACTAATTATCGTACTGCACGTCACAGGAATCATAATTTCACCTGCTCACCTAGAAACTGACTATTAAGTAAACAACCAACGATCGGTATTTCTCGCAGGAAAAACCAAACCTCTGCGTTTTTGACCGTCAAATGAAATCAGTTCTTCACCATGCCTGCGAGGGAGGCAACATCGAATGCGTTCAAAAAGTCTTGGCTGAAAACGTATCCGTCCACTTCAAGGACAGGGTGAGGGATCAAATACAATTTGTTATATTTGTTAATAACAGTGGAATAACCCCATTTTATTATTTTTTAGGATGGTAAAACCTCACTCTGTCAAGCGGCTGAAAAGGGACAAGCATCCATCTGTCGACTGCTTATTGAGAAAAAAAGTGACGTAAATGAAGCCGATCTTGAAGGTCGTACACCCCTTTTATGGGCAGCCATGAAAAACCACCCAACTGTATGCAGCTATCTCTTGCAGAAAGGTGCCAACTTGGATGCTGCAGACAGCAGAGGTGACAGGAATTTTAGTTACTTCCTATTTTGACATTAATGATTTGTCATTTATTATTATTATTATTGTTGTTGTTGTTGTTCTTGTTCTTGTTCGAATTGATCTGAATATTGAAGCGTAATTAATATGATCAACAATACTGAGGAATTTAGCTTTGAACAGCATTTAATGGCACTTTATCTTGACTCTCGAGTAGCAAACTATGATTACAAAAGTCAAGATTTTGTGTTGTGATAAAATGTAATACGCACACATTTTCATTTTTAGCCAATCCTAACATATTAACATTGTAATTGAAATTTTCGATATTTCCATTATATTAAAAAACCCATCTATCTTCGATTTAATAACTTTGTGATGAAGTATTTATGATGCAAATAAGCAAATATAAAAGTACTTAACACTCATTTAAATATTATTTCTAATATAAGTTATTATCCAATCGAAATTATTTATTCAAATATTTTCATCATAAGGACACACAGCCACATGGTACGCCAGAAGAAATAACGATATCGAGTTGTTGAAAATCTTGCACCAGGCCGAAACAGGTGTGTGACATTCGACCATTTGTGATGAAGTATTTGTCTTACTGCTACTGATTGTGTCAGTCATTCGAAATTCTTAAAGATGGAGAGGAAACGATTTTCCCATGAATTTTCACAAATTGCTATTTTAACGTGCTATTATGGGTTAGGGTTAAATACGGAGCTTCCCCGTAAAATAAGACTGTCTTATTTATTTATTTATTTATTTGATTAGTGTCCGTTGCATAACTAGCATTATTTTCGGGGTGGCTTATATTTTCATTTTCAACAAACCACCAGCACATTTATTCATTTATGGTACACAAATTATTACAAGAGGCAAGGAGTATGTTTTTAATAATTTATAAATGTATAAAAATAATTAAAGTAATATTTTACAAAAATATTAGAAACCATGAAATTAGAGTATTTTTTGAAAATAAATTAATCAAGTAAAATCATGTCATTTTCCTCTGGAATATCATTATAAATTTCCAAACTCTGAATTCCTGCCTGTATTTTTTGCAAATTCATTTTCTATAGAACCATTGGTCCCAATCTTTCATGTTGAGTAACAAGACTCTCCTTAAATGAGCATTTCTTGTCTACGTACCCTGCTCTTAGTGCATTGGCTAGACAACAGTCAGTAATTTTAGACCATGAATTCTTAACCCAACTCACAACATCCTGCTAGACAAATATGATGAGGTGCAGGAAGAGCAAGAGGAGAACAAAAAGAACCCAATTCCTACGAGTGCCATCAATGACCTCCTGAAGAAGTGGGATGAAATTCAGAAGACTGCCCTTGAGTGGCATCCCAACCAAGCTGAAGTCAACAGAGTGGTGGATTTGTTCGATGAAAATGCCGTAAACCACTTTAGGAACCTACTCAAGAAGAGGGAGACGCAGGCTAGATAGATGCTTTCGGCCAAGAAATTTAAACCTGAAGGACGATCAATTTCAGTTTATCCATGCCCATCACAATTGACTAATTCCAGCTCTGTCTCTGACATCTAAATTTGATGTAGTGCGTATAATACAGCACATTATTTTGAGTATAGTGTTAATTTTTCAATAAAAAAATCAGTCCTTGTTTTTATGAATGTTTATATAGTGTTTTGGCAACATTATTTTCTTTTTATCTTTTTATTTTTTTTACATTTGTCACGGCAACCCTGAAAGCATTTCACAATTTAACATAGAAATCTATTGGAAATTGTGTTCCGCATAAAGAGCCCCTCGCATAACGAACGTGGCTATGGAATTGCGTTCGTTAAGCGGGGACCACTGTAATTGCTTTGAGTAAATATCGTTCTATTCGTAAATTTCATTTTCAGCCTTCGATAACGAAAAAGGTGCCATGAGAAAGAGTTTGGACAAGGAATCACTGGTAATTGTGTTTGTGAATTTAGAAAGTCGTTCGATGTTTAAGACCAATTATACCATGCAATTTAAATACCCTAACAAGCTACGAAGCGAAAACTCGAGAGTGTCGTTCGCAAATGCGTGGAATGCTAGAGCAAGTAGATCTTTGAAGATAATAACTCGGTATATGCATCTGAATATGCAAATACTGAATTGTCACTTCTAAAGTTATAATGCAAGAAGTATGGTGGATACTACACATACATTATTTAATATTACTTATCAGGATCATCCTTATGAACCAATCGGTACTGAACTAGGAAGAATCGAAGATGATCCTTCACAAGAGGGTGCAGCTACGACAGGTCCATCAGCCGCAGAACACCCGAAAGTGGCCCCTGCTGCGCCACCCCCTCGACCTCAACGTCTTCCTCCTTTTACTGGAAAAAGCACCAGTTTGCTGGAATTGGGTAATGAAGAGGGAAGTACCATTGGTGAAAAACTTGGATTTAAGAGCGACATGCTTTCTGCAAAAGTGGAAGAAGATGTTGTAGATGCTGGTAAAAAGAAAAAGGCGTCAGCTAGGTACAGCTTGAATACTGAATTGACCTCTAACGCTCTAAAAAGTTTCGATGAAAACGACAAGAAGGAAGAGAACGGTGGGTGACTCATTTTACAGTATTTTTGCTACAGTATTATCCAGCCTGCTCATTAGTAAATCATTTCAAAAGTCAGCATCTGGAATATTTACATTTAGCGAGGCAGACCATTTATCGCAAGCTAAGTAAACAGCTTGCTTCCAACGTTGATCAATTTCTAATTCCACCGCGTGGAATGATCGGATCATCAATATCAAGAACTATATTATCACAAGATATATATATTTGGCTCAAATCTTAAATTGTTTTAATATTATTCAGGTAACCTAGACATTGGAGGTTTGAATTTCGGATCCTTCAGAGAAATGCTAGATGATGCTTTTCGAAAGAACAACCTTCTGGAAGATAAGAACTGGAATGAAGTCGCAGTCATGGAAGATGTCAAGAGCGTGGTAAGTTTATTGAATATTTTGTGCACTCAGGAATAAAATTTTTATAATCTAACGTATGCGATTAAATAGCATCGATTAGGAAACACATTACGTTTCGCATTAATTTGTTTCAGAACTTATCGCATGCCGAAGAACAGTCGGAAGAAGTTGAAAATGATGATGTTAAATCTAATCATGATTCCGAGGGAAAGCACAACATCGATCTTCCGAGCGTCACTGCCAGTCTCACTAAAGACCTCGGTACTGGTAAGAAAGGTTCCTACACTCCCATGACTCCCGTTTCCGAAGCTTCGACTTCCATCACTGCCATTGCAGAGTTGAACGAAAAGGAGATATTGTTGCCTCGTTTCGATTTGAGCGAGGATCCTCAAATCACCAAGGAAACCGAATTTGAGTACATTTCGAGAGAGTTAGCTTTGAATCACTCATCGGAGAAACAAGCAAATGTCCTCTCTGTCCAAGAAAATGGAGAATCAAACACCGTTTATGCTGGCATCTTGGGAAACAACTCAGAGGATAAATTGCTCGGAGAACATATCAAACTATTGGAAGAAGTAATTCAATCGATTTCTAGCACATTTATATGTTTATTATATTTCATATTGAATTGTCACGTACCCTTTTCTATTCCGCTGATTTATAACATCTCACAATGTTTAAAAACGTTTATTTTATTTAATATTTTAATCGTAAATCTTGTACTTAATTAGCTTGACGTGGAATAAAATTATTAAAATTCAAAAATTAAAACTATCTTAATGTATGTTTCAGCTGAAGATGGCACTGGAAAAGAGGAACGAGATGGAGCTGGAAAAAATAGAACTCTTGGAAAGGATAAAACTAACTTCGAGAAGTCAGGAATGGGTGATAAAAGAATTGGCTGAGATGAAAAACACAATAGAAGACATCATTGACAGTCTCGATGAAAGAAAATCGTCAGCAGAAGACGTTAAAAAGTTTAGAATGGATCTGGAAAAAATCAACAGTCAGTTGGATTCTCTCCTCAGACTTGAACTTGAGGAAGTAGACGATGTTCTTATCTACTCTCAGGATCCAAATCCCGACAACCTTGAAATTACCTCGAAGGTCATTCGCCTGGAAAAGGAAAAACAGGATTTGGTTTTGAAGCTAAAAGAGATTCTGTCCGAAAACGTTCAACTTCACGGTCAGGTAGCCGATATTGAGCAACTCATGTCGAAAGCCAAGGAAATGAAAGAGGAGAACGAGGGTCTCATCTCAGATTGCAAGGAATTCGTCGAGATATCCGGTAAGGACTCTGAAGAGGTGGAAGATCTAATGAGGCTCTTTAAGGAAACCATAGAGGAAAACGATGCTCTCAAACTTGAAAACGAAGATCTTCTTTCCAGGTTGAATAACGTGGCAATCATCTCTGGAACTGGAGATTTAGATGAACTCAAAAGAGAAAACGTGAGGCTCATGTTCGATAGAATGCAGTTGGAAGAAGCCGTGGAAAAGCAGTCAAAGGCACTCCTGGAAATGTCAGAAAAACTAAAAGTCAGCGATGAAACTTCAAAGAATTCAAATGTCGAAATGTTTCGTGAAGAAGAAATTCAAATTTCTTCGGAAGCTATCTCAGAAGAAAGGGATAGCGAAGATGCAGACTACAGACTAATGTATGAAGAACTCAAAAAAGAATCGATTGAAGTTTTGAATGAACTTCGGGCAAAAGAGGATTTGGTGACTGAGTATAATAAAGTTGTCGAAGAAAATGAGGAATTTAAAAAGCAGAACGCGATTCTGAAAATTACTTTGGATAAAAAAAGCAACGAAGTGAAACAGCTAAACGATCAAGTCAAAGTCTTAGGTGAACAACTAGAAGAAGCTTTTACTGAATTTAAAAGGGCAATAAATGTTATGCAAAGCGAAAATGCGGACGAATACAACAAACTTAAGGCTGAAAACAAGGAACTTCGACTTATTATTCAGGAATTGAACGAGACTTTAGAGGAAAAAGACAATTTCATAAGCAAGAACATTGAGAAACAGCTGACTTCGGATATGAAGAGTTCTGAGCATCAAGATGAAGGATCGCAGACTGATTTGGAAGTGAACGGAGATTCTAGAAACTCCACCATTGAAAAGAAAACCCGATCGCCTATCTACGAAGACTTGAAAAACGCCATGTTGGAATCTAAATCCCTACTTCAGGAAAATAACAAATTAAAGAAAGCGTTGGTCGAGTTAGAAAATGGAAAGTCAAAAATAGTGATCGACCAAGATTCCGAACTGAAACAGGAAAACGAAAAACTCAAGGATGCAAACGACAAGCTGCAGTTTGAGGTAACAAGTCTTAAAAGAACTATTAGCGAACAGGGAGCCTATTTGGCTTACTTGACGCCAAGTACTAATGATATTGAAAGGGTAATCTTTCCATCAGCAGTCAATGAAAATTTTATGGCCAAACCTAATGAAGTCTCTGATGTGCTAGTCAAGGACGCATCAGAAAACCGAGAGGTGAGAAATCAAAGATTAGATCTTGAAAAGTTGACCTCGGAGGTAATTATTCTGAGGTCTCAGGTGGAATGTTTGGAAAAGATGAAAGAAGAGTTAGTAAAAAGTAACGAGAAAGAAGGTAATGCTCTGAACGCTAAACTTCAATCTCTGGAAAAACTTTTTTCAGATTTGAGCAAGAAATCTGCCGAGAAAGACGACAAGGTTTTAGAACTTAATGTAACTCTGAAGGACCAACAGACTGAACTTATGGCAGCTAGAAGACTTGAAAACGAGTGTGATAGATTGATCAAAGATTATCGAGATATCACCGGTGGTCTAACGCTTGACGACATTTCAAACTCTGACAGAAAAGTTCTTCTTGCAGAAATGCGACAGTGGCTCAGAAATTGGCAGAGCCAATCCGCCGAGCAGAACAATTTGAAACTAGAAAATGAGAAACTTCTTGAAGAAACTGAGAAACTGAAGGTCGACCTGAAGAAACTTGAGCTTGCAAATGAGGACTTATCAAGACAGAAAGACTTCCATGAGAAGGAAAATGAAAGCAAATTTGGAGCCATTCAAGAAAGACTTGCAAATGAGTCTAAAGAAGTTGTAAAACTGAAATCGGCCCTTGCCGAACTTAATGAAGAAGAAATGGCTTTGAGGGAACAGCTTGAGAAATTAAAGCATCAGTTAACTGCAAAAGATGAAGAAATTCGAACTGGTGAAAGCAAAGCTGCGACTATGTTGAAAGATGTAGAAAGTGAAAATAGAGAAATAGAAAATAAATTAAGAACACAGTCCAATTTTTCGAAAGAATATGAAGACCAACTTTTGAATCAAATCGAAAGCCTCACGGCGCAGACCTTAAATCTGCAAGAACAAGTTAAAAACAAGAGCGAAGAAATAGAGAACCTCAGAAATGACATGCTTAAGCAAACTGGAGATTTAAAAGCGAACCTTGAATTTTACCAGAACAAAATGGCGGATGAGAAAGCGATGGACGAGGAATGTCAAAAGTTGAAAGAAAAGTACTATAATTTGTTGGCAGAAAAAGAAACCATGGAGAATGATCACAACTTAGCTTTTGCAGAACTCAAATCAAAACTGGATCTGTCGATGCAAGATTCACGTGATCTCAGCAAAACGAAAGATGCTTATATGGATCTCAGTGATAAGTATGCCGGAGTAGAAAAAGATTTGGACAAATTGCAGCTAAATTTAAATAATGTGACGGCTCAACACAATAAGGCAGTCGAGAAAATTGTTTGCCTTGAAAAATATTGCAGAGATTTGGAAGAATTGAATTGCCATTTGAAAGAAAAGAGCGCATCCTCTGCAGATTCCGATAATAAAATCGTCTCAGAATTGAGGGAAGCCAATTTTGGACTTCTAGATAAGATGAACTCCTTAGAACAGGAAAAGCAAAAGTTGATTATAGAAAATGAACAGACTCAACTTTTACTGGAAATGGAGAAGCTGAAAAATCTGTCAGTTCCAGGAGAACATGAAAGTCCTCTCAAGTCACCTCAGAATGACTTTAGTGTGTTTTCAAAAACCAACAGAGCATCAATTTCTGTGTCTCACACACAAAGTTTGATATCGGTGTCTCCAGTTTCTAAGCCTCAACACTTGGCAGATTTCGACGACTTTGGCTCTTCGATTCGCGATGGCTTCGGCACTCCAGAAAACCAAGACATAAACGCAAGACTTTTAGAAGAGAATCATATCTTAGAAATACTTTAGACAAAATTGAATATGGTTTCTGTCAGCCAATGAGACTGAAAAGCGAGGCCACCCAGACTCAAGGAGATTCAAATAAAAACAGAATGACGAATGATGAATTAGACTATTCCGTTACCCTACCTCTTGCTCTGGTGGCCGAAAATAGAAGACTCTTCTTGGACTTAGGCAATCTTCACAGCAGTCTTCGACGTCGTAGTTCGTTCATAGTCCATAGCAACGGCTTGTCCGCACGACATTCTTCTAAACCGCTGGAACAACTGAGACAAGACTTCGAAAGAACAGAGCGAGCATTCTTAGACGAAGTTGCCTCGAAAAGCCTCGAACACCTTTCGGTACTGATAAGTCTCGAGGAGGAAGTTGATCGGTTGTGGAAGAACAAAGCCGTGCGACATAACGGACTCGTTAATGGTTCATCTAGTCCTCAGGAATCGTCGCTTATGACAAGATTGAAAATGCACAATGCTTCTCTGAGGCAATTGAAAGATCTGTTGCACTCTGTGGTAGAAAACGAGAAGCTGTACGATGTGGCCTTGTCTGAACTGTCCTCTCACTGCCCATTGCTGCCAGGGGTCAATGCATCACTTCACTCCGGTACCATTCCCATTTCCTCTCCCATTCAATTAATGCCCAACAGCGAAGAATCGTCCAAGTTACTCATGCAGCTGCAAACACAATTATTGGTTGGTTTATGCTAACTACATAAATTATTGTTTAGGACGTTAAGCGCAATTAGCACGGGGAGGTCGCAGAGTAATGATGGCGAGTTAGAGCGCGATTTGGCGTACTTCAGGACCACTTCGAGCTGTCTTTAATGAGGAAGGTTTTGAAGGCAGCGCTAATCTACAGTTTCATTAGTGTCGCAATCATCTTTTTCTACATTCAATTCTTTATCAGGAAAATGAGAGAAAATACAAGGAGATAATACAGAAATACAGACGACACTTAATATGCGCTGTACAGGTGAGGTCATGTAATTTACATAACGATGCGATTGAAATGCCTGTTTTTGTCAGTGAATTTTAGAGAACGTTGGATAATATTGAAATTAAAGAATATTTTAGGAAGAATGCGCGATTATTGACGCTTCAATTTCTCTATACATTTTGAATAATTGAGATATTTTTCAAGTTATGTAATGATCATTTCATCGCTTAAGGGACAAATGGATCCAGAAGTAAAGGAATCTTTATTGAACTTCATCGAATCGAAGAAGAATGAATCAAGGAAAGGAAATTAGATTTTGTGCATGTTTTTATTCTTTGTGTAGATATAGTTCAAAAAATGAATTTTCGTCTTATGATCAGAATTTTAAGAAAACTTTTTTTCAACCAAAAGTGTTACATCCCCAGCTTCGTACGTCGAGAATGATATTTTAATTCTTAGAGTGAAAAGTTTAATTCCGTGTTATTTCATAGATATTAGTTTGTAAACTCTTTACCTGTTAATAGTGCTTCATTATTGTATTTAGTATAATTAATAATTAATAATAATAATAAATAATAATAATAATAATAATAATAATAATATAATAATAATAATAATAATAATATATAATAATAATAATAATAATAATAATAATAATAATAATAATAATAATATTCAAGCCATTGGATAGTAGTTTAACCCGTATTGCGTATTAATGGTTTGCTCTAAATGCTGATTTGCCTGAAATTGTAAGCTCAAATTAACTGTAAGAAACTCAGTTTTACTTATTATTATTATTATTGGTATCATAACTTTTGCATTTATAAATAAATAGTAAAAGCAGCATTTCAAAATCTGAAAGTCGTAAAGCACAGAAAGGATGCTTCGGAGGATACGCTTACGCTTCACTTTGTGTTCGTGTTTAAGCGATCATTTAAATCATTTTCACCATTAAGTGCATTAAATGTCATTTATATATTTGTATTGCGTGATTCCGTTCATTTGTCAATGATTAATCTAATTGTACATTTTTTTAATTTGTAATGTTTATTTCGTTAGCAAGCAACTTTTGGCCTGTTTGATGTGTCAATTTTCAGCAAACTCAGTCATTATGGTGCTTTTAAATGTCCTTATATGACAACCGCTGATCTTGTCAATGTCTTTAAGAAATTAGATGTTTACATAATGTGATTTAATAGATGTCGTTGAAATTTGGTCAAATAATTCTGACATTTTTGTCGTTTCTAAAAATTCAAAAATTAATTTAAAATTCCTCTCCGTGCTACTTGGCGCTTTGCTTTTTCTGTTCCTGTGCTCTTTGACCGCCGAGTCTGAAAATATTCTGCAGAACTCAACTAGTTTACATTACATTTGAAGTTGCGTTATTATCAAAAATTATTTTTTAATTAAAAATAAATTTAAATTAACACATGCGAGCTCGAAACGACTGGAAGTTCAACAAAAACTACTTATATACTACAATATACTTTTGACGTACAACAGATGACGCTG
The DNA here is from genome assembly GCA_021613335.1 of Whitmania pigra. Classification (NCBI taxonomy): domain Eukaryota; kingdom Metazoa; phylum Annelida; class Clitellata; order Hirudinida; family Haemopidae; genus Whitmania; species Whitmania pigra. The sequence continues at coordinate 1,201,442 of JAJTWR010000362.1, read as the reverse complement.
ATGATTCACGTCGCATTACGAATGCATGAAACAAATCGGCTTTATGCCGGCATATTTTCTACTTCAAATTGAACCTCGAAATTTGTCACGGATTACTCGAAACTCAATAGAGCCATGAAATCGGTCTAGTTTCCATCCACCTGAGACGTGAAATCCTGCCTTTTATTTAGCTTAAACTGCTTTCAATAACAATTCTAATTAATTAGGAAAATAGCGAATGAAATGGAAATTATGCTACATACTTGTAATGATGCATTGTTTAACGAATAACCAAATTATGAGAACGAATGTTAGCATTAATTGTTAAAACGACGATAATTTAAAGTTTAAATTTTTAGCATATGCTGCAACGGATATCAAGATTTAGGGACATCACTCAAACACCTGTTATTAGTAATGATGTTTGTTATTACTATAAAGTAAACATTTTAGAAATTGTGCCAAGTTAGGGAAATGCCTGCTTTACAAGTTTTACGTTATAAATAATTACGTGATAAATTCTGGGCATGGTTTGGGTTTCTAAAAAGGGATTTAAATCTCTAAAGTTTAAATGTCTAAAGTTTAAGTTGTTAATAGGAATTAAAGAGTGCGAGATTTGGCTCATCTCCCCTTTGGTTATCATTTATGTATTATTGCTGAATTTCACAAGGGTTATGAAATGTGTGCATGAAATTAAAAATACAAAGTTTAAATTAACATTACATAAAATAAATTAAAGTTATTTTATAGATTTACTTTTAAGCTATATTATGTTTATGACAATATGGGTGTTGACTCTTTCGTGATGGAGGAATAGGATGAAATTCACTGAAAATGGACAAGTTAAGCATTATATCTGGGGCTTTATTTTTGGCCGCTGATGTTTTTGCTATAGCTAGCTTGTGCATGTCGAATTGGGTCATATCGACTCTCAGCGGTAAATGAAATTATTATGTTACATCTACTTGTTATTAGGGTATATGTTTTATGCTATTTTTTACAGGCAATGTTTACATTGGTCTGCTCAAGACTTGTTTGGTAATATACAACAGGCCAATGGAATGTTACACTCCTGATAGCATCCAACCAGAATGGCTGTTAACTTTCTTGTTGATTCTCGCAGGAGTTATATGTGTCACTGCCACCATCTGTCTTCTTATACTTTCTTGTTGGAAAATGGATGTAATGAAATTTGCAAGATGGCTTGGATTTATAGCAAGTAAGATGACACCATATTTTTAATCAGTATAGCAAATACATCATTCACTTCTTCAAGTGGACTAGATTTTTAGTATTTAAACAAATTTTTAATTTGCTATTTTAATCGTTCAATTTGATTTCGACTGTTTTACATGTGGTGACATTTTGAACATTTTAAGTGGTGCTGTTTTGTCTTGCTGCTGTCATTTTCCCCATTGGCTTCCACATGGATCAGATTGGAGGTGAAGTGTTCCAGCTACCGACCAGTCATCATGTGGGAATAGCTTACATTTTCTTTGTCTTGGCACTATGGATAACAGTTGTGTCAGAATTATTTGTTGGAAAAGTGTGCCTTCCACACTTTTGATTGGATTACTTTTACAACTTGCATTTTTGGAAATTAAATGATGAAATTGAATATGAAGACTTTTAGCCAATTTAATTTCCTCTAATATTTTCCATTTAGCAGTTTATTTATCTAGGCCTACATATCTTATGTGCTTCATTATTCACGGCAGGACGTAAAAGGCACTATGGCAATCTCACTCGATCTGAACACACGAGTGAATTGGATATACCATGGGTTTATTGCATATGTTGATTAAACAGATAGGTTTCAAGATTGGTTTTGAATGAGGTGATTATCTCAGATGACATGCTTTGAGAGATCATTCCAAGTCCACTTACTTGAAATAGTCTCCATATGGCATATGGCAAATCTTTTGGCTGATGGAGTTGAAGCTCCGTGGTAGGAGTTTCTAGGTTTTTCTAAGTTCTATTTTTCATGTTGAGAGGATGTTCTATTAAGTGCTTGCAGCTATTGAGGAAAGTGATGATCATGTAACTAATAAACTGTAAATGCAACTTTGTTACATATTCACAACAAATATAATGGACTACAGTGCAAGCAATGTAATTGACTTTAAGCAGTCTTATCGAAGCTAAGTAGTAATTTAAGATAGGCTCGATATACTTTTGTATGTTTATTTATTTGGTTAAGGGCGGGGCATCATTTGAGCACGGACGGTGGGTAGGCGTATTTCTAAACCATAACCGGCACCAGCCGTCTTTAGTAAATTCTTAACCCTAGCCTCATATATTAAGTTAATAAAATACACCAAAAAGTGCCCGCAAACATGGACGCATGAAACTAGAATACGGGGAGCCGAACACGTACCGTTGTCGAGCGAGGAGAGCCGTTCCGAACATTCCGAATAGAGCATTAGGACTTGGAACCTATGATACAAATAAACATATGCATATGTACTTCTGACCTATTTAAGATCTAAGCCAATCATAGCATAAGAATAAGAATATTAATCAGCCATGGCTGGTGCTGGTTAGGGTTTGGAAATACTCGTCCCGCAGCAGAATTGCCTATTGGCGCCAAGTTGATAATATCAGATGGGGACGCCTAATTAAAATTTATTAATTCACTTCTGGAATTGCTATGTGATGAAAACACTGGTTTTCGGTTAAAATGTTGGGTTAGGCTTAACGTTAGATTATTCGACCAGATTAACATTGAAGAAAACGTAATCAGAAGTGAGACAGATGTGATGTATGTTTTTTTAAGAGGCCAGAAATGCTGCTATTCAAATAACATATGATATGGAAAAGTCATGACGCACTGACGCAAAATTATTTAATACGATATTAAATAATTGAAATGCTTATTAGTGAAAATTTTTTTAAAATAATCTTGAAAATGTAGTGGTGATGGTTTTGCTGGTTGACGAAACTTCTCGACGCTTCCAGTACCTATGATCACAAACTGAATATCGCTCGTTATCATTGGGATGGCCTTTTTGCTGACAAAGTCTTTTGCTGCGAGCGGCAGACTTGCCCGCTTTAGGCACTTCGTAAACGTTTCAACTCTTGGAAAAAGGTGCCTTGCACTTTCCACTACACTTTCAAACGACTTTTCGCAGAAAGGCGTGGACTTTAGGAGAAGGTATGCAACTTGTCCAACTACGAGTAAGGGTAGATTATTTATAACAACATGTATATTTTTTAGTAAGGTCATACTATGTGCGGCTCCGGACATATCCACTTTCTACAACAGCAGACGTTACTTATGTAAAAAATCTGATGATAGCGGTATTTCATCATCTGGATCTGAATCCTCGTCTAACGACGATGGGAACGACGGCGGGGATGGACACGACATTCCGCCTCCACCTTATCCGGAAGTCACAGCTCTGTCGCCGATGACTGTGCCTGAAGAATGGCCAACTGTACCCATCATCCCTATTAGGAAAACGCCTCTTTTCCCCCGTTTTATAAAACTCATTGAAGTAAGACTATGTTTATGTGTTTTAGTTGGGTCATTAATTTGGTGCCTGTGTCTATTCAAATTAATTTTATATTTTGATTGGATTGAATTGGACAGGTGCTTGCTCTTCTAATTTTATTGTGTTTTGTGGTGAAGCAGATGTCAAGATGGCATATATTGAATGATTGACAGTTAATTTACATGACCTTACTCAAATTCTAACCATAACACAACATAACATCTAATATTAAATAATAACCTAAGAATATTAATAACAGCAGTGTTGCCGTGTCTAGCAATAAGTTTTTTGAAACTTTTTTGTTGCATAAGTATTTTAAAGTCTATTCTGTTTTCCAGTGCTTTTCCAAATTAATAATTACTTTACACTTAATTTACAATAATTATTTTTTGAATTTATGTAGACATTATGCCTTTTAATGTGCAGGTGACTGACAAATCTCTTATGGAATTTTTAAGAAGAAAGGTCAGATTAAATCAGCCATATGCAGGAGTGTTTCTGAAGAAGGATGATGAGTATGCAAATTATAAATATGATTTAGTCCAGTTAGCCCTGTTTACATAAATATGTAATGTCTGTAATGCTAGATTGATAAAGGCAAGTGTTTGTTATACCATAAAAGCTTTATGGACATAAACTTAAATATTTCAATATGAGTCTAACCATTTAAACAATACTATATATTGTGATAGTAACATTAAGGTTTTTAAAAACACATAATTATTGTTACTACAAGGATATTTTTAAACTTTATTTGTATTATTAATTACAAAAAGTAGCTAAAAAGCAATGCCAAGCCTGTTAGGGCAAGTCGTACCACTGATTAGGCTGCTTTTCATGAGCAATACAATTCGTATTAGCTATTAGCTAACCCTAACCCTAACCCTGCTCATTAGCTATTAGTGTCTTAAGTCGTTGGGATTTCCTATGAGTTATTCCCAGGTTTTAAATATTTTTAGAATTTTATTTATTTAGATCTTCAGGGTTAACTCAAATATTTTATTTATTTTTTTTTTTAGGAATGAGTCTGACCTAGTCAAAAGCATGGATGATGTCTATCCTGTTGGTACCTTTGTTCAGATTCATGAGATGCAGGACCTCGGTGATAAGATCAGGATGATTGTCATGGGCCACAGGAGGTTGTCTAAATCTTATATAAATTTGAATTCCATATTTATTTTGTTTGGCGAAAAAGGATGTTCATAATGTACTTAAGATGGCTGAATTTATAAATATTTACAAGTTGTAATCAATATCCCAAGGATTCGCATCACCAGTCTCAAAACAGAACATGATGTGATACACTCTGGATCGGTCAAAGGTGAGTTGCGTTCATATTATAGTGTCGTCATGTTTAGCCGAAATTCCAGCTTATTCCGATGCTTTCGTTATTGCTATTTCATCCGATGACATTCTTAGACGTAGCGACGAAGCATCCGAGCGCGGATGCTCTGAAGAAGAATAAGAGGCGCAGAATACCTTCTCGAAACACAAGACCTGATTCGTCGCAACAAATTAACACACCCACCGCTGACAATCTCTCAAACTACCAGGCTCCTTTTTCAGGGCCCAATGACAGTGCAGGGCTCGGAAGCGACATCTTGATAGCCGACGTTCAAAATGTCATCCACGAGAACTTTGCCATCAATGAAGAGTTGAAGGTATGTTGTTGTAATTAAAATAATTAAAGGGTGCATTCTTGCAGTTTGTTTATGCTTAACAGGCACTTACTGCTGAGGTGGTTAAGACGATTAGAGACATCATTGCCATGAATCCTCTGTACAGGTATGAGATTCTTATATTATACCATTTAGATAGTTTGGTCACTATTTTAATTATTTAAGTATTTTAATTAATCCATTTTAGTTTTGCTGATGTTATTATTAATGTTGTTATCATTATCATTATTATTATTATTAATATTATTATTATTATTATCATCATTATTTTATTCCTCAAGACATCTCAGGTTAAGGATGAATCCTGAGTACTACATCGACCTGCTGCTTTAAGATCTTGCATTGGTAGTATCTGGCATTGAGTGTATGCTTGTGAGCCGCCATGATAAAGCTTTTTACTTCTCATTTAAGCCCAATCTTTCTTAGCCATTCCCAACTTGCTTCTTTATTGGCAAAAGATTTTTAAAAGGCTGCACAATATCGTCTTGGTTTCTTCCTTAGTTCCTCTATTATCACCTCTAAGTTGTCCTTTAAGTATTAGTATCATTATAAATGTAGAGGCTATCACAATTTATTTTGTATGTTATTGTTATTATCATTTTCATTGATTTTCCTGATTATTAGGGAGACAGTAGCTCAAATGCTCCAGGGTGGCACAAGAGTTGTTGACAATCCGGTGTACCTGAGTGATCTTGGTAATTATCTTTCAAAAGGATACAAATTGTTGCCATTGTCATTAATAATTGTGTTATTAATAATAACCTTCAATGTATTCAGGTGCTGCCATAACTGCAGCAGAACCAGGTGAACTACAAGAAGTCCTAGAAGAGACTAGTGTGAGTGGATGGAGATACTTATTATTGAAATACTAGTCTTGGTCGGTCCATAATTTCACAAAAACAAATTTCAATCTCACCGTTCGCATGTTAAATGTCGTAACCCTTGCTTTCCCAGATACCCAAGCGTCTCATGCTGTCGCTCTCCCTCCTGAAGAAGGAATATGAGTTGAGCAAATTGCAACAAAAAATTGGAAAGGAGGTGAGAGTGTACATATTGCGTTCTGCCATCAACTTTCTTTAACCATGTTCGAGATGACATTCTTGGAGTATGAATTGCTGCTAACAGTGACTGACTTGTGTGCAGGTGGAAGAGAAAGTGAAGCAACAGCACAGGAAGTACATGCTACACGAACAACTCAAGGTCATCAAAAAGGAGCTTGGCATGGAAAAGGATGACAAGGATGCTGTGGTCGAGAAGTTCAAGGAAAAAATCAAGGTTAAGATGATGTCTTTAGTAATTTTTGCAAAAAAGTCCTTGCATTTGGATTCAAATCTCTTTATGTTATTAATAGAAATTCATCAGGTATCAAATTGTATTGTTTTATACAAATCATATGTCGTAGGACTTAGCTGTCCCCAAGCATGTTATGGAGGTTATTGATGAAGAGCTTGGAAAACTTTCATTCCTTGATCCACATTCATCAGAATTCAAGTTGGTGCAAAGAGCTATTTTGAATCTCTTTTACATTTTGTGATTCTCTTCGTGTCATTTGATAAAAGCAATGCCATTACATAAGCCATTCAAATGTTCTTAAAACAAGATTTTTTCATTTCTTGGACTCTACTCCATTACTGTTAAAATAATATTGTTGTATTGATGTTATTTTATAATATTATTAATAATAATAATAAATAACATATTATTCTGTATATCTTTATTAGCTCTCAATATCATATTTTGTCAGTGTGACACGAAATTATCTTGACTGGTTGACGAGTCTTCCTTGGGGTAAATGCAGTGAAGAAAACCTCGACCTGGAAAGGGCAAAGGTTGTGCTGGAAGAAGATCACTATGGCATGGATGACGTCAAAAAGAGAATACTTGTAATTATTATCATTTATTTATTATTTGCTTAACATATTTGTCGATCGAGAATATGCAATTAAATAAAAAAATTGCATCAAATTTTTGAGTCGCATAGCATGGCTCATGATCAAGTATTGTTACCATTGTAATAGTAATTATTATCATTTTCATTGGTAAGTCAAATTTGTCTTATTGTTCTAAAGATAGTACACGTGTTGCTTAATGTTGATGGCATTATGTGATTATAGAAACTGGACATTCTTTATCAAATGAGATTATTGACAATAATTAGAAACTTTATTTTTGTCAACAATATTAAAAAACCAATAAGTATTAGATTAAGTGTGCCCTTTTAATTCCTACAGGAATTCATCGCTGTTAGCCAACTCAAGGGTTCTACCCAGGGCAAGATCCTTTGCTTCTACGGACCACCAGGAGTAGGAAAGACCAGTATTGCTAGGTCTATTGCCAAAGCCCTCAATAGAGAGGTAGATTGATTGGTGGAATGCAGATTTAAACGTTAACTCCAAATTCTTAAACATGCGTATGTAATAATGAATGAATTTGTTTTTAGTATTACAGATTCAGTGTTGGTGGGATGTCAGATGTTGCAGAAATCAAGGGACATAGGTTATATTTACTGTGCTTGTTATAATCACGTGAATATTTTGTAAAAGGAAAGATATAAATTTCAAGTTCATTTCAGTTCGAAAACTTTGGTTGATTTTTGACCTAATTTTTAGACGTACTTATGTCGGTGCCATGCCAGGAAAAATAATTCAGTGTCTCAAGAAGACCAAAGCTGAGAACCCACTCATCCTCATAGATGAGGTTAACAGGATTCACATTTTATTTAACTGACTTGTATCTTCACTAAAGAACTAAATCCTGTTGTTGATTATGATTTGTAATTAGTGCTCTACATTATTTCAGGTGGATAAAATGGGTAAAGGCTACCAGGGTGACCCAGCCTCTGCTCTGCTGGAGCTTCTGGATCCCGAGCAAAACTCCAATTTCCTCGATCATTATCTCGACGTCACTGTCGATCTCTCAAAAGTTAGAAATTTGCTTTTTGTCATTTTTCTGAACTTTATTTATTTTATAATAACTTATTTATTTTTATTAAGGTTCTCTTCATCTGCACAGCCAATATCATCGACACGATTCCTGAACCACTTCGAGACAGGATGGAAATGATAGATGTGTCAGGTTATGTGGCAGAGGAGAAGGTTGCTATTGCTGAGGCAAGTTCATTATGTTATTTCTAATCACAGTTACAAATGTTTTGAAAACATTATGATTTTTGAATGTAACATTAAACATCTTTGCAGAAATATCTGATTCCCCAAGCTCAACTGCACACGGGTGTGAAATCAGATCAAGTAAAGTTGAAGATTGATGCCTTGAACAGTCTCATAAAATCTTATTGCAGGGAAAGTGGAGTGAGGAACTTACAGAAACACATCGAAAAGGTATTTGAAGATACTTGTGCACTTTGGTGTGCTGGTCATTTCAGTTGCATTCTTGTGCCAGTAACGGCAGCAATCACAATGCTTTTGCAACCCAACTTGCACCATTGGATATTGGTCTCGCTCAGGAAGGCTTCATAAATTAATAATTAGTGAGATATAGTATACAACTTCAAGTGAAGCTAAAGTAATGGGCTTGTTTGCTTATTACTGGGGTCATGCTGATGATCTACATGTGGTGTTGGAGTAATTGCATGGAGGATATCTTTCTCTGGTGGTGTGATGCATTTGTTTAACATGACATTTAACCAAATTTATTGATTGAGATGAAATTAAATTTATGGCTTTATTCTAAATCACAAATTCTTGCAGCTTTTCAGAAAAGCTGCCCTCAAGATTGTAGAAAAAGAGGCTGAAAGTATTGAAGTAGATGATTCAAATCTTCAATCTTTCGTTGGGAAGCCTGTTTTTGCAAGTGAAAGACTTTATGGAGATGTACCTCCTGGGGTTGTCATGGGTCTTGCATGGACTGCCATGGGTGGGTCTTTTTTCTTTTTTGAACTTTTATTGAAACAACTTGGTGGTAATGATGCTAAAGATAAGCACTTGGATTCCTAGGTGGCTCCACTCTCTACATCGAGAGCTGCATCAAACGAGGCCTCTCTGTAAACTCTTCGAAGAGCACAGACCAGAAAGAGCGTGGCTCTCTTCAGCTTACTGGTAGGCTGGGAGATGTCATGAAGGAAAGTGCTGGCATCGCCTACACATTTGCCCAGTCGTATGTTGGCACTCTTAAGCCAGAAAATAGGATCCTCACGGATGCACACATCCATCTCCACGTGCCTGAGGTTTGCATTCCGAGAAAACATTTTACTTTAATGACTTAACAAACTCAAAGCTCTTTTTTTTAATGTAAATCATGATTTTAAGTCATTGTAAATAGCTCATTTTTTAATGTTAATCATGATTTAAATGATCTCTTATTAGGTATCACTTTAATTTATAAATTCTGCTTTTGTTCTCAAGAAAAGATATAGCCAAGAGACAAAATATGTTGTATGTAGAAGTTAATTTTATTTATGAAATCTTGTTTTCAGGGAGCAACACCCAAGGATGGACCAAGTGCCGGCTGCACCATGGTTACAGCTTTGATTTCACTGGCCCTCAAAAAGCCAATAAGGCAAAACATGGCAATGACTGGGGAAATATCACTTACTGGCAAAGTTCTTCCTGTAGGGGGAATAAAAGAAAAAATCATTGCGGTAAATTGTCATTAATATTTATTAATTGACGTGGGTGGATCCCAATAGGTCTTTTCTGTGCATTTTATATTTATTTCCATTTTCCCATATTGCTGAAGTTATTATTAATGGAATTATACCATGTCATTAAGGATTTCAAAATTTCTGTTATTAATTCATTTTTGTAACAATTCCACTTTCGTATCATAGGCAAAACGTTCTGGTGTGGATTGCGTGATACTCCCAGCTGAGAACCATCACGACTACAGCGACCTTCCAAAGTTCATTGTCGATGGAATCGAAGTCCATTTCGCTCGACATTACGATGATGTTTTCAAAATTGCATTCCCCGACTTTGAGAAAATTAATGAGCCGGAGGAGGTCCGCTCGAGCTCATTATGATTTTCGTATCAAAACTCCTATGTCCCTTACTGTTTTATGAGATTTATTTTCTGTATTTAGAGATCCTGTATTAAAGTGTGTTTAGAGGCAAACTTCTTTTCATATATTCAATATGAATAACTCGACGCGCGTCGACGTCAATCCGTTGTAACAACAAGAATTATTTACTCCAAGATATGACTAACATGCAGGCGCTCATGGATACTCAGGGCTTTGAATGAATTAGAGAAACAAAGTTATTTTCTATCTTAGTTATTGTCGGTGAGGTCGCCTCACCACAAACTCATGCAAATGCTAAACGCAACTCGATGAGTATTGTTCGATGTCAACATCTATTGTAACGAAGGTACGACAACAAGATTTATTTACTCTAATGAATATTGGTGATTAACGTGCAAGTGCCCATGATACATCTGAGCAGAGTTCTACAAACTGCCACTAGGAGCATTCCACCATAACTAATTCATGCGATGTCCCGCTTAATTAATACATAAATTAAGAGTATCAACACTTATAGGGGTGTCAAAATAAAACAAACAATTAAGTCCTGCAAAAATCAGTCTGATGGGGTCAGTATACATTTAGGGGGAAGTGGCCAAGGGCAAGGTGATCCAAATGGTGATTGCACTTTGTAGATTGAATCCTGTCACTTCTAAAGTGAGTTCTTTTCATCTAATTTATAAAAAAAATTAATTTTAAAAAATTTATAAAGATTAATTGTGATTTGAGAAACTTAAGTAGGTCATAACTATTGTAAAATAAAGAATTGATTATAAGCACCTCCAATCTTGGCAAACCATTTGAGTTTGTCTTTACTAGGCAAAACAGGATGACTGAAGGAACACCTGTTCTTAGCACTGCAGCTAAGTCCATACCTACATGGCTAAAATAACATTCAATTGTTATTAAGATGCCAGAGCTAATAATGCTATGAAATCACAACCAAAATACAATTGGATGTAATCATTATTGGAATGTAAGTACAAGACCAACCTTAGGATGAGTGTAGGGACAGTTCAAATCAGCACAATTTGGGAAAAACCTGCATTGAATTTTGGAGGGTGGAAGAGTGGCTTTGGGGAGAGGCCTCCTGGTCCTTCCACCCACATGAGCACTCTTCATTGGAACTAAAAAATTATACATGTTTATGACTGTGCTATTATGAATGAATGTTATAAATTACTACATTATATCATTACGATCAGAGTAGTAATAATAAACAATGTAGACATTACATTCCTTACAAGACCACTAATAAAGTGCAACTAGTCTTACCCTTGATTGGCTGTAGGATTACGGTCGGCGTAGCTGTGAGGAGGGCACGAGGACCTGTGTGAGTGTAAGGGCAGGAGATGTTGGTGCAGGATGAGTTGAACTTACACTCTGGGTGGATAAACAAGCATTTGTCTTTGTATCGACAATTGGGGAAGGCTCTGGAATCGATCAAGAAAATATTATAAAATTATAAATATAGCATGCTCTCCCAAGGTAGGTATGTCATATCTCTTGTCAATGTATATGCATGTGTCACATACATTAGTAAGCAATTTAAGCACTCACTTGCAAGGTTTGTAGGGATGATGATAAGGGCAGGCATCACGGGCCTTACACTTTGGCCAGTACCTGCACCTCTCTGGGATTCTTTGCCTCTTTGTTGGATGGTGATCATCTCCATCTTCTTCTTCATCTTCATCACCATTGTCACAGATAACAAGCGATTGGTTGCCTGAAAGACATGATTCGCCTTGATTAGCCATTTCTTCAGACTGAGAGTATTGGGACAATCACTTAGTAACCGACCGTACGAATATCCCTTTTACGTTAAACTTATTAATTGGCAACAATAAACGATGCAAGTTCAAAACAAACCTAAAACAGAACCCCTGTTGTCCTGGGGAGACCAGTCACGCCGAGATTGAAAAGGATCCAATTCCTCATCTTCGTAGTCTTCGTCGAGGACATGATCGCCAAGGTGATCGAAGGCTCCATGGAGAGTAACTATAAAGTTGGTCACATTAGGAGCTCGGTCACTCACCGGATGGTGACTAGAAGACGGGGCATCTGCAAACGACTGGCTGTTCCCTGGAAAGTTCATGACGGACACTTTTCTCTCGGGCTTCGTGCCGATGGTCCTCTCGCTGATCAAAATTTGAAGAAGGTATCACTTGTTTTGCATCAGAATTAAATATGCTTATATCAAAATTACCAACCTTACAAGGATCTTTCTCAACTTAGCAGCTTCACCATTCAACCTTTCTGACTCCTGATCTGTTTTTAAATTTCCCAAATCTGAGTGCCTGGCATTCACCTCCTCAAAGTTAAACTCATCTTGTGACATCATCTCCACATCTCCTGAAATTTCATAAGGGTAGAACTGCTCCTCTCCTGATACATCACCTACAAGATCTGCATTTGAATCCTCGCATTTGATGCCTGACAAAAGAGTTCGAACGGTGAAATTGATTATCATGAATTGACATGTTCATCAATCAGGTAACCAAGCATTCACAATTTTGATCACTCAATGACAAATCAGAAAATCTGACAAATTTCAATAACAACCTTCTTTAGCTTGCATTAATTGAGAAGATTGGTCGTGCATGTAGTCAATATTGGATATATCTCCCTGATACCCATCACTCCTTATCTCATTAATTCTAGGCTTTTGAAAGGTTTCCTGTGGTTGAATTTGTTTAACTGGTGGCCTGTTGAGAGCCAATTGCATCTGACTGCACTCATCATTTGTTGATTTTTGATCAACAACTTTGTTGCTCTTCAAATCCGATTGCAGTTGATTTTTTTGTTTCTTTGGTAAGACTTCCCGAGTACGTTTCCTAGACGTCTCGGGTTGCTCAACCTTGGAACTGTTGGAGTCCTGTGGCTATGTGGATGCATCGATGGATGTTATTCAATCATGGTGGCAAGTAAATTTAAAATATTTTCAAAGACAATTTCTTATTTAATTCACTGCCCTACCTTTGGCATGGACTGCATAGGTCTCTTTAATGTTTCAAGACTGACATCATCCTCATCATCATCTCTGTCTATGTCATCTATGTAGTCTAGAGAGATTTAAATTTATTCAAATTGATATTATTCCAATCAGTTCTTCAAGATTAATTAGGTTATTACAAGAGTTAGCATCATAAAGCCTCACTACTGTATATAATATAAGAATACTCATCACCAACCACATTCAGATTTTAAACTGATCTCTGGCTCAAATACTTCAGAGTTGTTGTTGACCCTAGCAGTTTTGTTGCCCGAATCTTCTACATGACCAGGTGATCTTGTTCGCATGAGTTTTGACTCGCTGGATTTTCTACCCAATTTCTCTGGAAATAAAAATAATTTCAATTTAACTTTTTTTCTAACTATCAACCTTAATAATCACTTAAATCAAGCCACGTAAACTACATAACTAATAAATAACGCAAGCATTAGCTACATGTACATGAGGGCATACTTCGTTCGGAAAGTGCACGAGATATGCTTTTCTAGCCATTAATATTTCACTCATTTCAAATTTTACTCATAAGTACTCATTTCCAAGGTAAGCATATGTAGCAGTGCAGGCTGGATTGCAAGCACAATGCATTGCAACTGTTGCCATTGCTACTACAACCTGCACTTGCACGTCTTACAAAACATATATTAATTAATATAAAACATCTCATAAACTCCACACATAACACAGCACAGCATTGCAAATATAAATATTCATACTGTTAATATTAGTACAATCAGCAGTACTTCGAAAGGTCCCATTATCACTAATGCATTAATCAACATCATTGCAAACATGACAATTATAATAATGGCTCACTGCTTCTTGTGCCGCTCTTCAGGTCAACCCTTTCTGCACTTATGCTAGTCAACTTCTCCAACAAACTGTGAAGCCTAAAGGAGGATCACAACAATCAAATTTCATGCTTAATTATTGTAGTCCCTATTATCACATTGTCACAGCTAGTTAATATTATTATTTATGGGGCATTTCTCTCAAAAGGCTGATTTCAAACCAGGAGGTAAATTTTGAAGTCTTCTGGCCAAGAAATAAGCTTAGGTCTTCAGTCATCTGAGCTTCAGTCTTTTTGTTGGCCACCATCACCATGACATAATCAGGCAGTTCATCATCTAATACAATTAATGATAAAATGTACACAATGAGAGTTTACAAATTTGTTAGCAAAGGTGGATGTTGCCGTCGAGAGCATTTCCAAATCTCCTTACCTACATATGATCCAAGATCAAGCAGCTTTGATTTTACTGCAGACTGAAAAGGTAATTAGAGCTACTAATAAATCTTAACTGTCGCAAAACTATAATGACACTTTTTCAATCACATCGCTATGAACAAAATATCTTACCCTTATCTTTTGTATAATATCCTTCCCTAATTCCATTCTAGTCAAAATCACACTGAATAATCGAAATGTAGCAAAATCAGTTTCAAAACAATTCGCCAAGTTCTGGATTTTATCGTTTGCAAAGACCCTTCACTAGAAAACAATCATTGATATTTATTAACCTTTGAATCATCAGTTAATCAAGACATCAATTTAAAAATAAACGGATTGTAATAAAATATGAATTATTAGATATAGAAAAATATTTTAACAATTTATTTCAAAATTAAATCATTTATGGAAACTAAATATAAGTGAGGCGCCTCGAATTAGTTTAAGTGGTCACAAACGTAACGTGGTATGTTCAATACTATGAAATTGTTTATTGCTGTTCAGAATGTCCCTATTGAGCCATGGTTTCGGACGTGGGTTTTTTCCTTCTTCGAAAATACGCTTGATGCAAGAGATTTGCAAGAACCACTTGTTTTTCTATAAATTATGCATTTTCTATAAATTATAAATTGTTATTGATTTTTTTCCTGATAAACTTTGAAGCTTAAAAATATTTTGAGAAAACTTCGAACAAGTTTTTCTTTTCTAAAGACTTTCGATTTTGCCCGCTGATATAAGGGCAGTTATATATTAAGCCAAACGATGGGTGCATTCCTGGACAAACCCATAACTGACAAGCACACAGAAGAAGGGGCAGACCAAGAAAACAATATCCGATATGCTCTCTGTGCAATGCAGGGATGGAGGATAGAAATGGAAGACGCTCACATTGCTAACCTCAATATACCCGAATTGCCAGGTTGGGTCTTTTTTGCCATTCTAGATGGTCACGCAGGCAACACCGTTGCAGATTATAGTGCCAAACTACTTCTAAGTGCTATTCTTTCAACTCCTGAGTTCAAGAAGCTCACATCAAACATGGACAATAATTCAATTTTCCATCATGGCAAGGATCAATTGCCAGAAATTGAAAAGGGAATAAAAAATGGATTTCTTATTGCAGATCGTTGGCTCTTTGATGTAAGAGTAAATTTATTTATTGGAATCAGTTTTAAAACCTGCATTTTGTACATTTTGATTGTCTCTGAAACATAATTTTATTTAAAAAGTTTAGCTTATTTGTAATTAATTGGGACTGAAGAGGCATTGAAATTGTTAATCTGTGGTTTTGTTTTACATTCTCAAGTGACAACTGCAATTTTACTTAAAACAATTATTGCCTCTATTAAGATGATTTTCTTTCGCTAAGCTTCCCGAAGTGAAGAGCTCGGATGACAGGAGTGGCTCGACAGTTATTTCAGCATTTGTTACACCCTCCCATATCATCCTTATAAACTGTGGGGACTCGAGGGGACTGCTGTTCTCGGGCAAGGGCATGTCAGGGACGGTGACTTTGGCAACACTGGACCACAAGCCAGTCTTGCCCAAGGAAAGGGAACGTATCGTCGGTGCGGGAGGATACGTGATGATACAAAGGATCAACGGATCGCTGGCAGTCTCGAGAGCGCTCGGCGACTTCGACTATAAGGCCACTCAAGGCAAACACGAGATTGCTGTTTTGTTAGCTCTAATTTAGTCGTGATTAATTGTTTGCTTTTATGAATTGTAGACCAGGTCCAATTAAGATTAGAATGTTTCTTCATTAGTTAAACATTCATTTAGAAAGTTGATGAGGCACAAAAAGCAAATTTTAAATTGCAAACCTGAATCAATTATTTGGCTAATGGTAATTAATGACCAGGGAAGGGACCGTGGGAGCAGATGGTATCCTCGGAGCCCGACTTGTACATTCACGAGAGGTCTCCTCAGGATCAATTTCTCATACTGGCCTGCGACGGTATCTGGGACGTCATCAGCAACAAGGACGCGTGCGACCTCGTTCGATCAAGGCTTCTCGTCAACAAGGACATCAAGAATGTTGCTTGCAATCTTATCGATACTTGCTTCTCTAAGGTTGATCGAGTCGTTATTTTCAAAATCCATTCTGACCGTTTGATTATATTTTGTCGAATCGTCAATAGTTTCAGCCTAGGACTTTAGCTCCAGTTTATATTTAAATGGATATCATTGTTTCCATTATATTTTACTTTGTTAATTTCCACTCACTGCATAAATGCACTTTTTTTTATCTTTATTTAAGTTATGAATAGCATTATATTATTAATATTAACATAATATTAATCATTAACAGTATTAAACAAAATGATCAATCAGGGAAGTCGTGACAACATGAGCGTCATTGTAGTCTGCTTCAAAGGAGCTCCTAGGGACACTGCAGATGCTAGGGTCAGGGATACTGCTGTCAATGTCATCATTGAAAACAAAGTTGCAGGTTTGGAACCGCATTCAGTCTTATGATTGCTTTCCTACTTCTAAATCGTTATTTATCACATTAGCAAATCTGTTCAAAACTAATGTCAGCAGAAAAAAAGCAAAAAGTCTATATCATTTTTATGTAAATTGTGGAGCAAGAATATTGATTTAATCAAATTAAATTATGCTGAATACTCGGCAGTGGAATATTGACTATCAGCAAGTCTAATTTCTTAAATGTAGGCATTACTAGTGTTTAACATTGGCTAAAGTTATGCACAAAAAAATTGCATTGAGACAAAGGAGATCATCATCTGCTTTAACACTGTGAACAAATATCATGTCATACAATAGGCCCTGAATGCTGCATTATTTTAACTATTTTCAATTATTGGTTTCTCCAGACATCTTGAAGAAGCCTTTGCTGTACGAAGTGACGGACATTGTTCAATACATCATGAGTCTCCTCGAGAAGGAAAGCATCAATGATCTTCCACCTGGTGGTGGCATTTTTGCTAAGTGAGATTCACTCTCTTTTCCCGTTGATGATGAATCTAATTTTTTCATTCTTTTAATTCTTGACTGAATTGGGGTTTTATGGGATTTTATATTTCAGATTTTGTTGAAGTTAAATTGCAATTATTAATTACAATGATGCAGGAGAGATGTCATAGAATCAGCCTGCAGAAAATATGGCTTTGATACTTGAAGATCACCTGCTTTGAACAAATGTTTTTGTTAATTCTCTTAGAAGAGCTGTTATTTATAAAATTGGCTATTTTATTTGGTTGTGCTGTATTGTATGAGTATAAAAGCATTTTGTCTTAACCTGTTTTTTGTGATTTGTAGCCTTTGTTTAACACTTTGGGTGATCATTTGACAACTTTGAGAAATAACTTCATTTTGACTAATGTTTGATTGCTTATCATTCTCATGAACCAATTACAATGTCTGTTTTTCAAAACTATGCCTTATATTTGAGCTTAAAATTAATTTTTACCAGACAGACAATTTTTCTTTTTTTTTCTTGACTCAAATGATTGTTCCAAAACTATTTCCTGCCTAACATTCAGTTATTTGTTTGTGCTAGTTTACCCTAGTTTACATAATTTTATGGTACAGAAGTGCTTCTGACAAATACTTGAAGTTACTGGACCAGTTATTTTGTAATTGCTTATTACGTTTACGTGCTTAAGTTACTGCTTGAAACTTCTAGTCATGTGCTCGATTTGAATGTGTTGTCCAATATCTTCCATCTTATTGAATTCATTAGTTTTATTTGAGTTGTAGATAAAGTAGTTACTACGAGATTGAGTTATAATTTAAAAAGATTATCTAAAGTAAATATCAAATTGTTTGTCATCTTTGGAACGTTTTGATCATCACAGAGCAATTAGCAAATGAGAATAGGCTGGATAGCTTCGTTGACGAATACCAGGTAAGCAGGAGCTTAAAGTAAAATTAATAATAAAGTAAGAATCTATGTTAAAATGGGGTATGTCATTGAGAGCATTCTCCGTCTGCAAATGACATAACATATCATTACATTAATTTAAAGTGGTTTTTGAAGACTAAATAATGAGCATTGTTTTGAAATATCTTATATTTTTCATAATTTTGTTATTAAAATGTTGATTAAATTTGTTATATTCTTGAACAAGAATTCATGTTTCAAATTGAATTATTTAAATTTGAAAGTCTTAAAATTAACGAATGTCGGGTAATCGTTTATAATTGTCAATATTAAAAAAGAGCACATTCTCAAAGCTGGAAGAAAAAATACCAAGAAAATGTTTAATGCATTAAACAATTTTGATTGCAATTGATCTGCTATGAGTTCTGCTTTGTGAGCCGGGGTGAAGGTTTATCACTGGCTTGTCTCGCAGCATTAGATTGCGATTTGCTTCTGGGTTCCGAAGGTTGTGAATGTTTCTATTGCATGTAAATATTATTATTAATAATAATTTGACACGCTATTGGCATCGCACTGGCTTTCGAAGAGCATTGGTAAACATATTATTGCTTAATTTTATTCACCAAATATGATGTTGGACATCAATACCATCAAATTAAATGAGCATATTGAAACAAAGATTGATGATTGCTTAATAAAATAAAAATTAGGAATTTGTGTATATCTTTAATTTGTGGTAATTCGAACTAATTTTATATAAATAATGAAGTAATGATTTTTATGTATTTCTTAGAAGGCTGTGAAAAAGTGTCAAGAGAGATATGACCACACGCAAGACTTACATCAGCTTTGGACCTTCAGGTCGGGCAACTTACCGGACAATCTACGAGGAGGAGGACCTGGGAGTTGAAGGACTAAATGATTATAAGCCTTCAAGATATAGCTTGTCAAGGAGGACTCCTGTGAGCCCTCGGACAACAAATTTTTCTGGAAATTACAAGGGAACCACATATGATGAATTGAAGAGTGAATGCCTCCAAAGCAAATCTCTTTTTCAAGATCCAGATTTCGCTGCAGTGGACTCCAACATATTCTATTCTCGGAAGCCGCCGAAGCCATTTCAGTGGCTCAGACCCTCCGTTAGCTAGCATTTATTTCTAATTATTTTATTCGTGCAGGACAATATTTAAAAGATTATTATTACGAGGTAAAGAAGATCCTTTCAGACTGATTATAACCCTGGTGACTAACATTTATATATAGTATGAAGTCTATATATATAAATAGTATAAATTATAATATATGCAGTATAATTTGTTTATAATATATGTCAGAGGTGAAAATTATTCTAGTGTTAGTACTGCTTTGATGATGGTGAGGATGAATATAAAGATTTGACAAACATGATGACATTTGTTAGAATAGCAGACATTTATTTGTAATAGATGCAAGTTGCTTTACTTATTAATCATTAATTAATATTAATAATTATTATTGGTGGCACTGATTTGTCATCATCATCATCATCATCATCAAAGCATTCACATTCGACTCTGCATTCCATAAGGAGAATCTTGTTTTTGTCTTGAGATGTTCCTTGTGAAGTGCTAAGGAGACATTTGTTAGATGTTTCTTTGGTTGCGTTTACCATCATTGTGTTCACCATATTATCAGCAGTGCTATTATTATAGCTACACCAAAATCATTAATATTTTTAACACTTCTTCACAATTAATTGCAATTAATAGATCTTTAATATTATGCAGCTCTCGTCATCAATTATTTGCAAGCATTACTCAAAAATGCATTTTCTCAAGCACTTATCTTTGTCTACAAATTTATTTGATATTAGTAATGGTATTATCACTAATTGTTGTTGTTTGTGGCCATCAGCGTTAGATTATAACTTATGAAAATCTTTAAAAAAATAAGCCCTCTGTATTTTTTAGAGCAAAAATCAATGTAATTTATCTTATTTTCTTGGAATCACGTAATGGTTGTTGTGAAAATCTCCTGATCATAGACATAATCAGCAGCAGCTCTTATCCAATCAAGAGCTTCTCTTTTATTCCATTTCTAATTGTGATGATGATAGTGTTGATTGAGTCGGAGTGTTGGCTACTAATTGTTGCCAAAGTACAGAAATTAGGTGCAAATTGTGTTATCTATCATGGCCTGAATGATAGAAAGAAATGATTGATTGTTGAATTGCAAGCAGGAGTGATGAAAATTTAAATCAACTCTACATTTTCAAACCCAAGCATGTTCTGTTGAATGAATGATTGGATAAATAAATGAATCAATGAATCATTCAACTGCTTGAATGAATCCTGAATGCTTAGATAAACTAGATGCCCATAATTTAAACTTTCACATTAAACCTCATTTACAAGTCATCTGGATAAGTGCACCTTATCATTATTATGCTGATAATACTGATTCTAAGCATTGTATTCACTTATATATCTCATCCAGTGTGGCAACATTGATTTATGATAAGTATGACGGCACAGATTGTGTATCTTATTGTGGGAATTATGTTTGCATTGATGTGCTGTTCTTTTTCAGTTTATCATGCTTTTGTCAGTAATGTTGATTTTAGGAGTCTCATTACCATTAATCATCTTCGAATACAATTTAGTGCAGTAATGCTGTTGAGGATGATTATAGAAGCAAAGTGTTTACCTTAATCATTAAACAGGCTGAATAAAATTGATATCATTATCATCATCATCATCATGGCATGCAAGTTGGCTCAGAGGGTTGCATTTTCTGCGAGCAACAGAAAAGCAGCAGTCGGATTATGTATGCCATTCACGACTCCCTTGGGAAATGGCACTACATTAATGGTCTAAGTGCTCCTGATGTTTATTCTTGTGGTGCTGTGTAAATATCTTATTATTATCATTATTGTTATTATTATTACTATTACTATTATTATTATTATCATCATCATCAACCACCACCATCATTACAGTGACATTTTTATTATTTGCTAATTAATATTGGTATTATCATTATTTTAAAGTCAGCTTTAACGTTGCCACGACAGGAAATAACTGCAAAGATAGGACAAAAGCCTGAATTCATTGTGGATGGAACCAGCAGATTTGATATCAAACAAGGAGAATTGGGTGAGACACAGTAATATAATAAAAATAATGATTGTTATGGTGTCAAGTTGCAGTCATTATTAAATTACAAATTATAAGTTACTCTCACTTGTCCTGTAAATGAGTGGTAATTATATTATTCCAACACCTATTTACTATTTACTATGTTTCATAAAAATTGCTCGCTCAGCTAAAAGTGCGAGGTTGGTTTGTGATGCGATGAAAGAAATATTAACTTCATAAATAAAATAACGATTACATACGAATTATAAAATTCAGTAAAAAGTGATTAATGCCACTAATGGCTGCTGAAATGGAAGTTTAAAAACATAAATGTAGGATGCAGACAGGATCATCTCTTTGATAATAATACTTAAGAAGTACATATATTGGCAACAAAATACTATTGATAAATGATATTAATTTATGTGCACTGTCATGTTCATTATATTGATTCTGCAACTTTTATTATTCTATTGAATTTGCTTTTATTTTAAAGATTTTTCGTTCAGAATTTTGAAATAATCTATTAAATTTATTAAATAACACAAATAACAGAAATTTAAGATCCAATCTGAATTAGAAACTAGTTTTTGAAGATATTTACCTATCTTATCTTGATTGTTTGCAACTGTTGCTGAGAGTTCATTTACACACAGATAGCAGCATTCATTTACTTGCCAACTCTAGGCTTATACTTCCTGCCTTATACATGCTCTCTTTCAATTCTGTATGTTCTTGATGCATTAGTATTATTAACTACTATTCATTTAATTTGATTAACTGCATCTCTTTGATTGCTTGTAAAATATGCGTTCTGTTCCCCCCTTCCCGTGCAAAACTCAGCCTCGACTTATTCCGTTACCAGGCGATTGTTGGCTTCTGGCGGCACTGGCCTGCCTCAGTCAATACCAAAAGTTGATGGATCACGTCGTCCCTCCGGACCAGTCGTTTTCTCGCGACTATGCAGGCATCTTCAGATTCAGATTCTGGGTCTTCGGTCGCTGGGTAGAGGTCGTCATCGACGACAGGTTGCCGACGTACAACGGAAAATTGGTCTTCCTTCACTCCGAGAGCAAGAACGAATTCTGGAGTTCGTTGCTCGAGAAGGCCTACGCCAAGTGTGTACTACCTGTAATATTCGGTTGAAGTGTTTTGCAATTTATTCATCGATGCTGATCGTTACTTAGACTCATTGTTCGCTGATGTCAAACAAAAGTTCGTGGTATCGAATATTTGATTCGTCGTGATCTTCAGATTGTCCGGTTCCTACGAAGCTCTGAAGGGCGGATCTACCAGCGAGGCTTTTGAAGATTTCACGGGAGGAGTGGCCGAGGTGTTCAACTTGGGATCAAAAGCTCCCCCTGATTTGTTGAAGATCATGCTTCAGGCTTACGAGAGAGAGTCCCTCATGGGTTGCTCGATAGATGTGAGTGTCGCATAAAATTATTGTCTTCTTATCATCTACAGGCTTGGTGATTAGATAATATTTCTGCTTTGTTTTATGAAGAGCTCTAATTCTGCGAATCAATGTCATTGGCGAACTAATATTGGTAATTATTATTACCAGGATTAATATTAACGAGTCTGAGGTTCGTGTCGCTTTGCAGGCTGAACCGCATCAAATCGATTTAAGACTTCCAAATGGGCTGGTCATGGGGCATGCCTACAGCATTACTGCAGTGAAGATGGTAATCATTGGTATTTTGCACTGTGGTTTAGAGATAATATATTATAATGAATTTGTACTTTTGCATTGCTTATAATATTATTAGAAGGTGGGTTACGGTTAGGCAGGTTGGCCGAATGGGTTACATGCCTGCACATCGTGCTCAAAACCCAGCCTGAACTGGGAAGGAGCGCTATATAAATGGTTACAAGAAGACACTATGGCATATAAATGAAGTACAATTATAAAATAAATTGTAATTTAAGCATTATTAATTTTTATTCTTGCCATTTGCAATGCCTAATGAACATCCTCTGCTGAATTGAATAACAGTTAGATATCAAGACAATAAACAAAGAGGGCAAAATTCCTCTCATCAGAATGAGGAATCCCTGGGGAAATGAGGCAGAGTGGAAGGGAAGTTGGAGTGATGGGTGAGTCATGACGATGATGATGAAAAGGATTTTTACATTTAAAGATCATAAGATAAATGATGAGGAGGTTTATTTTTGTTTGTCTGGCCCTTTCTTTGGTTCATCTTATTTCAAATTACAGGTGATGGCAGAGCTTATAATTTTAATCAGAGTCCAGTATTTTCTTGTCCAGATTGAAGAGACTCTCACGAATTTTTCATGAAATATTGATCATCATTGTATCAGTTTATGTTTATGTATATTTGTATACGCATGTTTATATCGTTGTATCAGTAAGTCATATATTCTATACATATATGCCTACCCAGGTCCAAAGAGTGGAACCTCATATCAAATGATATGAAGAAAGAAGTTGGTTTGGTGTTTGACTCGGACGGAGAATTCTGGTGAGAGAGCTCATCAAAAATGCATAAAATTAAATTTCTCGCTTTAGATGCTTTATGCACGATTTATAAAATACCTAACGAAGCCTTATTATTAGAGCTAAAATAAAGATTTTAGATTTAGACAAGTTATAAACATTTCATAAGTGGACTATGTTCCATGTCGTGGCCGATGTTTACTCAGAATTCCAAAAATGAATACCTTTACCTATAACTACAGGATGACCTTTCAAGACTTTGTCAATAATTTCAAGAAGTTTGAACTCTGTTACCTCAGTCCTGAGAAGACAGATGATACAGTTGGAAAGAAGAAGTGGGAAATGGTCACCATGGAAGGAAGCTGGAAGAAAAATCTGACGGCCGGAGGATGTCGCAATTATCTGGGTAGGCGGGGTTTCGGGAGCTAGAAGGAGTCGTTAAGATTCCATTCGATCGACTTATTTGGACATCCAGAATGATTGCATGATTTGGTTCATGGCCTTTCCTTTACTGATTATTCATGGATTTTTTTTATGTTCATGGCTTTCATCAGTATTAATTAGTCAGTCTTCAAACTTTAGATGTTTCGCAATCTTACGTTTGCAGACACCTTTTGGACAAACCCCCAGTTCCGATTCGAAGTCGTCGACCCGGACGAGAACGACGACGACAACACCGGAACGGTCATCGTGGCCCTCGCGCAGAAGGGAAGGAGGAAGAAAAAAGCAGAAGGGGCTGAGATGTTGACCATTGGATATGTTATTTATGCTGTGAGAGTCACCTCTATTATTACATTTTGTAATGTTTCTAATTTTTCCATTTATTGGTTGATGTTATTTATTAATTAATAAACAAATTGGAATCATGATATTAACAACCTATTATTTTCTGATCATCAAGCTGAAAAATGCCGACCCAAAACCTCTGGACCTGAAGTTTTTCAAGTTTAATCCGACCATTGCAAGGTCGCCATTCATCAACTTGAGGGGGGTCTGTTGTCGCCACAAACTGAGAAAGGGTCAGTACTGCCTAGTGCCCTCTACTTACGACCCCGGTGAGGAAGGGGAATTCCTCATCAGAATGTTCAGCGAGAAAGCCGTGCCGTCTGGGTGGGTACAGGATTCTTTCTTAAATTAGTTCTCGAGGAAAAGTAAGAATTAGTTGAAAAGATAACGAAAAAGGAATGAGTACTAATTGCTTTACAGATGTTGAAACATTGTTGAATTTTCTTCTTTTTCTTCTTCTTCTTCTTCTTCTTATTATTATTATTATTATTATTATTATTATTATTATTATTATATATTATTATTATTATATTATTATTATTATTATTATTATTATTATATTATTATTATTATTATTATTATTATTATTATTATTATAAGGCTATATTTATTATCAGTATGTTATTATTATACATTATATTGCCATATTTGTTGATATTTAATAAATTATTACTTCTTGTTTATTTTCTCAGAGAAATTGATGAAAAAACTGGCTTGGATGATGCAAAAGTCATTGTGAGTCATTGTGATTGCATTTATGCAAATTTATAATTTTTTCCAACATAAGCCACAGCAAACTGATAAAGTAGTCACATAAGATAAGGTGTTATTGAATAAAATTAGTATTATATTATTTTATTATGCAAACAGCATGCCTTAAGTCAAATGGTTATTGTCTGAAAATAATAAAAAAATTAATAATAATCAGATTAATTAAATATTAAAATGAAGAATAATAATAATGGTGTTTGTAATTAAGTCATCATTGTTTTAGCCCAAGCTAATACCGGATGATGATGACAAATCAACAAAGGCCATGCTGGAGGCATTCAAGAACATTGCAGGAGAGGACATGCAGATCGATGCCTACGAGCTGCAAGACATCCTCAACTCGATGTACAAGAAAGGTTGGATGATTATTTCCACGGGTTGATGTGCGGATGTGTAAATGGTAGACGGATAGTCGTTGCTTTGTTAATGTTTTAAATGTGCATTAATATTGATAAAAGTTATTTCTTTTGTCAAAGTTGGCCATTTCAAATCCTTCCTCGAAACTGCGTGTTGTTTCAATTTCAGAAGTAAATCTTGTTTTGAGCTTGCTAGATTGTCGTTCGAATTTTTTACTTTGGATAATTAAATGCACTCTTTCTTAATTAACTTGAATACTTTTCTAGATTCTTTCATAATAATCAGAGTAAATAAATATGAAGATGGTGTGGCTATCATTGTCCTGTCTTCTTGCTTGCACTAAAGCATATTGGTTTCATAGTCTTCAATGGAGAGTTTCTCAAAGTTGCTGCATTTTGAATGCTCATCTTTAATCCTGGAAATTGTGAAGATGAAGATATCTTTATTGGTTAATGTCGCTGGAATGTAGGGCTAGATTGAACTGATGCTTATGATGATGATGATGCTGATATTGATGATGATGTTGATGCTGATGATGAATGAAATTTATTACAAGATGCTTATTTGTTGTTCTGATTGTTTTACTTGACTGCAGAAACTTCTTACTAAATTGTTTTTTTCTTCCCAGGTGGTTTCTTATAAGATTTAAAAAAAAAACAAAAATAGTTTTTCATTTGTGATTTGGGTGTCATCATTTTCTGACATGTAATTAAATGTTTTACAGCCCAAGGTTAGTGATTTGTCTTGGAGGTCAGCTTGCTGGAAATTCCAGCCCTCAGCTTCATTTAAAATTCTTTTTTGTCATGTTTCGTACTTATTCGCTTCCTCGGACTGGCAGGTTTTTGCAGGCTGTCATGTTTGAATTTTCATTTGTTACTATTGGACTCTTTATTAATTCATCTTCATCGCTTGTGAAGTCACGTGCTGACTGGTTGCTATTGACATCATCTCATTTTTCATTATTTTTACTGATACCTTATATATTGATATGATATCTTATATACCATATATATTCATGCAAGCGTTTGCACTAATTTGCAATGCTAATGTTTTGCTATTGCAATCGTTATCAGCATTGCTATTCTTATCTCCAACTATGGATGCTTGCTTTGTAACAATGGTAGGTCAACTCGCTTGTGTCGGCTTTCTTAGATTTCTTGGTCATTGATAAATGTTATCACTTATGCTGTTACTATCAGTTCAACGTGGATTATTATCATTGTCATTCTTATACTTCTTATACAGCATGTTAAAAATGTAGTTAAAATGACAATCATTGGCTGCCTTAGACCAGGAAAGTTACCTTCACATTTTAATGTTCAAAATAACATTCGTACCTTTTTCTTTTAAGAGTTCACTTTTGAGGGATTCTCTGCAGACACAAGCAGGAGCCTTGTTGCTACAAAGGATGTATCCTTTCAACAGAAACTATGAAACACACAATTCTAAGCACATATTCTCGATAATCGAATGTAGTCGTCGCGGCCGGCATCGTCCCCTCCTCGGCAGTTTAACTCGTTCGCTTCGGTTTTGTCGACAATTTTTTCCTTATTGTCGGCCAGGTCGACACCTCTGGAAAGCTGGGATATGAGGAATTCAAAACTCTCTGGAATGATATGAGGAAGTGGAAGGTCATCACATTTAAATATTATAATGACATTCACATGGTTTGCCTGCATTTTCATATTATTATTGCCCCAGGAGAAGTGTTGTAATTATTTTCGTGTGTTTAATTTTCAAATTGTGATGCTAATTTTGTAACAATTACACATGCTATTGTTAACTTCATTCATTTGAAAACATTGTTACGTAACAAGATGGCCTTCAAGAATCAGGACTTAGACAAGAATGGCACCTTCAACAGTTTTGAACTCAGGAAGACTCTCAAGGATATTGGTGGGAATGCGATTTTATTAGTAGTATTATAATTAATTAATTAATTAAATAATAATACTTATGTTGGTGTAAATGCTTTTATTTATTATTATTATTATTCACTTACATCATGTTTATAAAATATTATTAATATAACTTTACTATTATAACTTTCAATCATTGATTACAATGCAGGCTTCAATATCAGCAACCGCACACTCAATGCATTGGTGATGAGATACAGTCGCAAAGATGGAAAGATATACTTTGATGACTACATCCACCTTGTTGCCAGACTCACCACCATGTTCGGTAGGTGTCACAGTTTGTAGTGGTTTGATAGTGATGGTTAATATAATTATTATTATACTTTGTTACTAATAACGATGCACTCTATGAGTTCCTATCAATGATAAAGTCTTCAAATGGATAGCTCTGTGCATTAATGTTAAGTTTGGAATATATCTACTAAATGTACCAGAGCAGAAAAGTATATTACCATTTTTGTTTTAGCTTTATATATATAATATGATATACTTCTGAATAGTTTATAATATTTATGTTATTGATAGGATTATAAAGATAGTATTGATTTTTTGCAGATATCTTCAAGGAGATGAGTGAAAAAAGCAAGGGAGTTGAGGCCAAGTTTACATTGGATGCAGTGAGAGCTTGTTGATGATTATTATTACATATTTTGTCATGACATTTTTTATAGCCAAAGAATAACAATGACACAGATTGAGGTGATGATGATCGTAATAAAAAGCGATTTTGTTGATATTTCAGTTTATACAGACCACCATGTACACCTGAAGAATTTTGAAAAAAATGGAACGTCGGCGTCTGCCTCACGATCACCAATTTGTGATGCAATAACCAGTCATCAATTGTTCAGTATTTATGATAGACATTTTTGATCTATTTGGTGTGATAACTTTTTAATGCTTAGACATAATGATAATGAAGCTAATGGTGATGCCATCAGAAATATCTAATGTTAGTAACTTTCGATGGAAAAGCTGATATTTAAGTTAGGTAGCCATTTTATTTTTCAAGCCAGCTGAACAGTATGCTTTCACAAGATCTCCATGATCTTTGTTCTCATTCATTAATTTATGATAATTAATGCACCACTATTTATGATGCCAATCAAATGGATGCTTTAGTTTTTTAGCCAACAGTGGTTTCCCTTGTTCTTTTCTGAGGTGGTTGTTGGGTATTTTGTCAAGATTTTAAACGTCTACATTTCTCTATATATCTGTCCTCTATATCGCTGTTGATAACTTAATGCCTTGATATTCAGTCTTTGACTTCTTGCAGATGGCTGTGTCTTATTTGTTTCTACTTTTGGCTTTTTGCTAACAAATTCTGATTGGATGATATTTCTTGCTAGCTATTTTATCTTTTCATATTGTGAAGCATTCTGCCATAATTTATTCAGGTTAAATTTTAAGTTGAAATCCTAGGAGACCTCCCCATCTACTTTACAGTGTTTTTGTTTCAACACTTTTTTTGGTTAATTCATATGCCCAATCTTAATTTAATGCTAATTTTCTGCATGACAGTCATTTTATTTTAAAATATCCAGTCATTTCAATGAGTTCACAAATTGTAGATTAAATTCTATTGAGGAAAATTAGGCTTGCGGGCATTAGAAATGTGCATGCGATTTTGCAATTAGTCATGCATCATGCATGGGGTCTCCTTAAATCTCTTTTGAGAAATGGTTAAACGATGATCTACCTTACCTTAAGATCAATAATCTGTTTACTTTGTTTAGCTTTCAAAGCTCTATTTTGGGTCACTGTGGTTTTTTGTTTGCAATATATTTGAAGATTTTAAATTATATCTTCTTTCTCATTTCGATTGAAAGATATTTAAAATTTTGAAATTGTTGAATGGTAATTTCCGTGTCTGTTGTGAAAGAATGGATGTCAAGACACAAATTGGAATTGCACAACAAATAAATAAATTGTTGATGTTGAAGACTTTTATTTTGTATGGAACTTATAATTGACAAATCAAGTCGCGTTATTCTTAACTACTTCTAGCTTGGACTTTAGCCAATAGTGACACTATCCTTTCTGTCATTATCATCAAAACCATCACATATTCATCCTTCTTGCATGCTCATAAATGACCATCAGCTTGCAGCGAAATTCTGCATCACCACAGTAACGCTCCATCTCCTCGTGTTCCAGCAGTTCGTCTATGCTCGGCAGGACTGCCTCGATGTCTAACACTGCAAAAGGATAAAATTTACATCAATGTACATTATAACCAATCGACAAGTAACCAGTCATACATGCATATCAAAGCATCAAGAGCCAATTAGGCCTGGCATTATAGCATAAATTAGCATTTAAGATGTGTTAGAATGTTTTAGTAATTTTTGGCCCTCTGAAAGCACACGAATGAAAAGTCAAATGCTTCTAGGAAACGAATTTTGTTAATGCATTGTGAAGCAGTACTTATGTTATCCTCAAATGTGGCTGAAAAATACCTTCACTGAGGACGAGTTCCAGAAACTTGAAGAAGATAGTCCCCTTGCATGAAGAAATTGGGTCAGTTATGGAGAGGGAGTATTGCCAGTCATCCCTTAGGATTGATTTGGCCCAGATGTCGATGAGGATGTCTCTTATTGGATGGTCTTCATCTTCATTGTTGCAGAACTTGAGAAGATCAAAGCCCTTCTTGAAGTCATATTCATTAGCATCTTCGATGCACGGACCAATCTGAAGGTCGATCAGTTCGACAGCAGAATAGGCACGGGAAGCAGAGAAGCTGTCGATTGCCAGGTACTGTTGATCAATATTCATTTTTAATTTGTTGCGCAACGATCGGGTTTTATTGTCATCATTCACAATTATTAATTTAAAGAAACGTAGAAACATCTAGATTCAAATCTAAGAGTTAACCTCAAGCACTCCTTGATTCTGGAAGAGAGTTTCCTGATGAGAGATAAGCTGGAGATTGTTGTCAATGACTGTGATCCTTTCCTCGACATCAAACGATGGGTCCTTGGCCAACAAGGCGTAAAGTTTGGCAGAGCTGAGCAAGGTGCGCTTCTTGGTGACGCTAGCTGTTTCAATTTGAGCAAGCTCGAAGAGCGTTTCGTGTGCAGAGGAGTAGTTTTTGACAAGAACGTCGTAAACCCAACTCATGAATCGGT
The DNA here is from genome assembly GCA_021613335.1 of Whitmania pigra. Classification (NCBI taxonomy): domain Eukaryota; kingdom Metazoa; phylum Annelida; class Clitellata; order Hirudinida; family Haemopidae; genus Whitmania; species Whitmania pigra. Next base: position 1,170,683 of record JAJTWR010000362.1, on the reverse strand, counting down.
TCTCGGGTCTTCTAAGAAACTCCTCCAACCTGGGATGACCCATTACTTTGGGTGCAAACAGTTTGCCCCTTTTGCCAGTCTTACAATACCAGTCGAATACGACCTCTGGGAAGCCTCTTCCGTCAAACTTTTTCATGTATTCTTCTAGACGACATTCATCTTGTATAGTGTCGCAAATCTGGACCAGAAGTTCAAAATCGCAATATTTTTCGGCCAGAGACATTGCTCTCTCATACTGTTTGTGCCTGACAAAAGGATCCAGTAAGTCTGTTCTAGTGTGCTCGTATTTCTTGTGAAGATCTTCTTTCCTAGACTTTTCAGATTCTCCGAGCGAGTCGATGACCGTCACCATCCCATCGAGGATCAGATCCGTCGTGTCGAGGAGGTCTTGAAAGAGGGCATTCGATTGGCCAGCGTCCGTGATCAATGGAATGACTTCATTGCACAAAATGGAATGCTATCGAGTATAAAAAGCAGATTATCAATTAGCTATTATTATAAATTAATTCAAATAAAAACAACATTTAATAATGAGCACCTGTTTGAATAAAGGCATCATGATGGAATCAGCAGATGTCCATGGAACAGCCATCTTGAATCCTGAAGAATTTTTACTTTTCTCTTCTGCTGAGTTCTTATAAAAGTCAGACTTCGATCTTCTGAAGGAAAGCGCTTTACCGAGAACATCCCTGAAGATGGCACTGACGCCACGGACCATGTGCAATGTTTGAGGATTCGTCTCAATATTTTTTGATCCAAGTTGGAGACGTTCGACCTCGACGAGCTGCTCAAAAATCTCTTGCAACTTTGACACCTCCTTGTAGAAAACATCCTGCGGCTTGAGAGAGCCTTGAGCCGAGATGAAGGACTTCCTTTTCTCAATGCACCTTTCCATGGCAGGGTCAACTACTTCTGACCAGTCGTGATGGATGTCTTTTAGAGCTGTGGCAGCAACCAACTTCTCTGAGTTTTCACAAAGTACTCTACAAGTAGGAGCCTGGCCTTCCCTCAGAGCAAACGTGCCTAATCTGTCCCATATATTATTGGACTTCAGAAAGCCAAGGAATGCTTCCTGGGCTTTGAGCTTGTCGTCTAATTGGTGGCCAAGGATAAGAGTAGAGGAGACGACGGATATCTCGGAAGTCCTCGATTCCGCCCATCTCGGATCATTCGACGGACAGTCGTCGATCATTTCCTGACTTAAGTAAACGACCAACGAATCCAGTCGCTCCACGTCGCAAACTTCTCCCTGATTGGGCGAAAAGAGCTCCGACAGCATGGAGGCCGTCTTGTTGAGCTGTTGGTTGCTCTGGGAATGAAACAATTGACCATCATTATTAATGAAAATTATAGCCATCAGTACTTGTTGTCTTGTTCACTCACTGAAGGATTGCACATGGTCGAAATGAAGATGGCCTTAAATTTCGTGAGTGGGTCCTTGCTTTGAGAAAGCTCGCCGAGTCGAACGACTGAAGTGTTGCCCAGTGCCGATGACTGAAAACAATAAAGTCGCGATGACGAGTGACGGTGAGACTACTATTTGCAATTAGTAAGACACCTACATCAACATTTGAAAAGGTTTTGCTCTTCAACAATGAGTCTGCCATGCTACAAAATGCAGTATACAAAATATGATTATTATAACCAATAACCAATAGGTGTTTATAAGGAAATGTACCATCTGTTGGCTGCCACAAGACTCTCTTGGACCTTAACCAGAGTGCCCTGGATGGAGAGAAACAATGGAAGACCACCGAAGGACCCTAGAGTAGAATGACAATGTAATGAATTAAGGTTATTAAGACAGAAGCAGCAAGCAAATGAGAAACAGACCTGCTCCTATGCTCGAAAAATTGACAACCTCACAGGTGAGGTTTTCCTCTTCATTGTCTTGAAAAGTTTAATGACATTTATTAATATTTATAATACACACTATTATTATTATTACAATAATACACTGTATCTATGTAATTTTATGTACCAGACTAATTATATTCAATAATATTTTAATAATAATGATGATGATTAAGTTGTGAATCATCTCTTCAAAATTTAAAATTAAATTTTTTTAATGGTTGCAACTTTAAACCTTTAAGGCAGACAATTGATTCCAAGTTGTAGAAGAAGCAGTTGATATCAGATGATCTGTCTGGCCAGAGAAGTTTGTAAGACTTCGGCTCACCATCTCCCTGTGTGTATTCCATGAAAGCAATAAATTAATCTGCACATTCCTTAGTCATTGCAATAATTAATTGTGTGTATGTCATATGTGACTAATTCTTGACCAATTGTTAATTTTTATCATAATATTAAAACACTAACAAGCAGGGGTGATTCCACATCCGACATCAAAATCTTTGCCACAGAACTGGGAGGAACCACACCAGATGTGTCCAAAAGTACTAGAAATATTTATGAAGATCACGTAATTTTAATTTGTATTTGGCCAATGTTTTGAGTCATCCCAATCTACAACCGGTATGTCTATACCATCATCTACATAGAACCACTATCTGAGAACACGACACATTATGACTGCTGCACACAGGAAACTAAATAACAACAACAATAATAATAATAATAACATTATTAATAATAACCATTGAGCTAACAAGCACCACTAACATTTAAGTCTTCATATCACTAATGGTTACAATGAAACTCACCAATTCCATATTTAGCAACAGAGTTTCTGATGGAGGCAAACAAAATAGAAAGTCCATTCCTAAAACATTTTCAAAATGTCATTGCAATCAAAACAACTCATAGAACACCAATTTTTAATATGACCAGTACTAGATGTATGAATAATGATTATTTAATGTGATCATTAAATAGATTAACTTAGAATACAATGACTGCCTTCACATCCGTGAATAAGAAATTCGAATGTTCACATTGAAGAATAAATCTATTCGATCAGATCATAACCATAATCACCTGGTCAGTTGGATGTCTTGCAAGGTCATTGCTTGGCATTCAATTCCTAACAATTGCTCCTGAAAACACTCATCCTTTCTTATAATCGCTAAACTTATGATGATCATTATCATCATCACTTACCATGGCACCGTTGATTAGAACCTCTAAGTTAATTTCATAGACAAGCTGCATGGCACGGAAAGGTTGAATTTAAGTTTAATAATTTACAGATCAACAAAAACTGCGATAAACAAGTTATGTAAGCAAAAATTTATTATTTATTAAAGTCTAGCTAAATTAGTAACACAATAGCTCTATCATCTCTAGCAAGTATTTTGTTAAATAAATGAAATATCTAAATTAATAAAAATGTAATAGATGTAATGGAATATTAATAACTAATAAATTAATAATCATGTGGTTCATATGATTAGAAGAGATAGCAGACCCTTTCTGAAAGGGGTGGAGAGCTGATGACCCATTTCTGAAGATTCCCCTCCAGTAAAACAAACAATTCTGTCCCTGATTCTTCAACATCATCTCCTGGGAGGAGCCGCTTGAGAGACTGTAAATAAACCAATATTAATAATTTACCTAATGCTCAAAACATTAATTAGTTATTTTTTTATCTAGTGAACAGATCACCTAACTAAAATATGAACTTCAAAGTATGGTTGGAAGATGTTTAAACGAGCAATGCTTTCAATCACAAGCTCGCACCTAACCAAAACTCAGCAAATGAATGAACCGAGCTGAATATTCGACCGAATGTTCTTCGTCATTGAAGCACGTGTAAATTGTAAAATACTTAACAATTAAAATATAAAAATTAACTCTGACCCCAATTTGTGCAGAAGAACTCGAACTCTGGCTTGACCCAAATATGATGCTCGAGAACCTTCGACTTATGTTCGTCAACCGACCTTGTTGCGCCCTCAAAGTTATCTGCTTCGGTTGACCCTTGCGAAAGTGGAAAATGATTCATTTAACATAAATATCATTATTTTATCATTCTTTTGACACAACTGAAAGTGAGTCGATTATTTTGCAAGTGGATGGATGATTGTTGTCAGAGCTATGTTAAAAGTATGCTAACTTATCTATGGTGTGACTTTCCTAAAATGAAGAGATCAGTCAAAAATACCTATACATTCATTATTTTCATTATTACCTGGGATATTTGTATATAGGTCAATGTTCCTGAAAGCCAGCCAACAATGAAGCCGTCTGCAATGGCTACTAAATCTACGCACAAGTCACTGGATCCTCTGCCAGACAAAACTTTGACTTCCACGAACGACCGAGGGTAAGCCACACAGTTCCAGAAAACAGCTGAACCTTCAGAGGTCATGGCAAGACAGGATATGTTAAAGTCTTCAGTTTCTAAGGCTGCAACCAAGACAATGTCATCTGCTTCTTCTCTTTCTAAGGCCACAAATGGGAGTTGGAGTTCATAGCAGCAAGAATTGCTCTAAAGCAAAATATTGTATAACTTTAGTGACATTAACAAGACATCAATAATAATCATTTTTCTGAATAATCATTTATGTTATGCTTCAAATTTTCGATTGTGAAAACCTTTTCTAGAGAGATGCTCCACAACAAGAGTTTGTCCTTTGCAACAATCCATGCCAAACCCTTATCATTAATCTTTGCCCTAGGTGGGAGCCCTGAAAAATTATGATTAAATGTGAAATACATTAATGCTTTGCACGGCACAGATTGCTGTAAAAATAAATTTAAACATATCTAAAAACTCTGGGTTCAAACAAATTAATGTAATAAGTTATGGCCCGACCTAACTAGTCATGATAAACTTAGGTATTACATATGCAATGAGAATTTTAAATGAAGTAAAGTATAGTTTTACCATCAGTGTTTGACAGAATTTCAGTAACATTCGCGGGCATCCATCCGTCATGAATCGATAGTTTATAATCCGTTGACTGTTCGTTTAAAGTTAATTGAAATTCGGACGCATTCTGATTTTTGTTTCTCCTGCAACAAGAAAATAAGGTTGTTATGTATTTGTTCTATGGGTGATAAGGGCAAAAAACCCATAAAATGGTTGATAAAATGTTTTTGTTAGTAATTCAATTTGTGCACTCACCCAGTTGTCAACGGAGAGAAGAATGATTTATTTTTGGGAACGTAAAGTGAACGACGAGTTCGACTCGGCGTAACACCCGGAGATTTTACTAAAGAACTATTTAGCACGGTAGACTTTTGCCTGGGAGAGAACATTTCTATATTGAAACTAGTATCACACGAGCAAGACGAATAAAAACAAGTTCGCTTTTAATCTAATGACGCAAAGTAAATTTCAAAAAGTCTGTGTTTTTCAATTACATAGAAACACAAATAATATTACATAATTTTTTTTATTTATGTTTAAAACATAAAATTGTAAAACATTTATTTAACAAATTTAAATTTGTAAAATTTATATTATATTTTTTTAAAGTAAAAACTTTGGTTTGGAAAGTACAGTGCTCAGTCATAAAAATTAACATTTGAAAAAGCTTTGCACTTGCGCCTAATTAAGGGAGAAGATACAATTTGCAGGATGTCTGTTAGAATTACGCCGATAGGTTCAGTTATTGCCACCGCATACGTTCTTAACACGGACTCTGACAAAATTAAAAGTCAAAAACTTGCGGAAGAAAAAGGTTCAAATGAATTCTGTACCTCAGCCCCAATCGATTCGGTCGCATATTCATTCATCGTGGAATCAGATGTTACTAAGAATGTTCCTGTGGGACTCGTTGGAACTTCGAGCAAATCTTGGGTGGAGCCTCTCAAGACCGAGGGTAATGAACCAGTTGCTGAATCTGAGCATGCCCAGATTTCAAATGAATCAGCAAACAGCGTACTTTGTAAGAGTCGTCAAAATAAGAAATCTATTGATGACAACGAGGCAAAAAGCACCTCCAGAGAAATGATGCAGTCTTTAAAACAATTCATGGCACATGAAAAAACCCGGCCGCCGAAAAGCTATGAAGGATGGAGTGAAGTGAGGAAGAAGAAACACAAATTAACTACTATCCGGTCAAAGAATATATCACGAATAAACAATTGAGGGAAATCGATAGTAGGAAACCGTTTTCGGGTTTAAACAATTTGTTTGGAAATTTCTAAAATAAAATAAATATCACCCAAATTTACATGTATTCCAGCTTAGACTACTTTTTTTTTATTTTTGACGCTAAAATTAAATAATTTAATGATTAAATCTGTATTACACAAAGGGCCTCAGCAACGCACAAATCTAATCCCCTTTCTAAACTTTACAGGATACTTTCTGAAAAACATTTTTCTAAATATCTCAAAGAGCCTCGAAGTTATTGCTTCCAGTACAACAAATCCTGTGAATACGGACATTCGAATATATTTGCAACAATATATGCATGTTTATGCATAAAATTTTAAAAATATATTTTTATTCGAAATTAAGCGAAACAGTATCTTTAAATTCTGTGCTAGATAAGATTTTAAATAAGCAGCATGTTTAAATGACATTTTAAAACACATAAATCCATTCAGTTCAGTTTGTTTAATTTTTAGTTACGGGCCGTAACTTACGGCACATTTGGACAATAATGTTACCGCGAGCAATTTCTGGAACCATTACTTATTTATTTTAAGCTCTATTTTAAGCTTAAAAACCATATATTATGTATTTAGTAATAATAGTATAAAACAATTAACCGGTTTCTTTAATTTAAATATAAAATTAAATATAATTTTAATTAATTTTTAACCAAATAAATATAATTAATTAAAATTTAATTAAAAAGTATATATATTCAGAATCTTTTGTTCTCTCCTCGTGCAAAAAAATACGCGAGTTCACAATAACCAATCCATATAGTCATAAAAGATTATAGGAAAGGAAATCAAAAATAAGATAAGGCAATCCAAACTTCTAAAAGGTAGTTCTGCCAAAAATTGAAAAGATGTTCGATAATCTATCTTTGTTAGACTGCATAGAGTCAATGAACGAAGGATTTTATGACCGTTTTGACCCAACTGATTCGTTTCGATCAAACATTCCTTATACCGATGATGCTTCAAGGCAAAATTATGAGTTACTTGATATAAGTAACAACTTTGATGAGGCGGAGTTTGAACAGTTATTGAACAATTCCTTAGCTCAAATTGACACTGACTGTGCCTCAAGAAAAAGAAAGCATGACCATTTTGACACAACCGACCCGTTTCAATCAAACATTCTTTATACCGATGATGCTTCAAGGAACAGACAAAATAAGTCGTTACTTGATTTAAGTAACGACTTTGATGAGACGGAGTTTGAACAGTTATTGAACAATTCCTCAGCTCAAATTGACACTGACTGTGCCCCAAGAAAAAGAAAGCATTCGTCAGAACTTTCCGATTCAAAAAGGCAACGACTGGACACGAGCGAAAAAGGATTTGAAAAATTAATGAGAGATTCCTTAGCTCAAATTGATCCAGTAAAACTATTTGAACCACCAAATTCATCTCTTACAAATGGAAAATCAGTTCAGATGAATCAAAGCCATAGTTCAGAGATGAGGAAATCAGGAGATTCATCATTTAATTCCGAACTGAGTGCAGATAAATCAAATTCAAGTTCATTTGGAAGAGGGCATGGTTCATTGAAAATCGTTGGAAAACCTCTTCGTGAAAAACCACGAGATGCAAAGAAATCAAAGAAATCTTCGACTAATAATGAAACGTCATCGGAATCTCCTCCTCCTCCTCCTCCACCACAGGAAAAAGAACAACAAAAGATAGTGCAAAAACCAAGTAAGATAACTCTGTCTTGGAAAGTGATAGGACCGAAACAGGAATTGGCAAACAACTCAACAAATATCGGTCAGAATTTTTCCGATGCCATGGCAAGGGAATATAGACCAAAGCCAGTGCAAATAAAAATATTGCCTACAGAAACGTTGAAACCAAAGCAACCAAATCAAATGATTGAGCCTCAAAAGCTTCCTTCGTTAACGACGGCATCTCATCAGATAAAGACTCCCATGGAGCACCAAAGGCTCCACTTCAGCCCTCACCCGCAAGCACAGCAGCAACAGTTTCAAAATGTGTTGCTTCCCAACTTGCAAGCCCAACAGTTTGAAAATCCCAAGCCAATACAAAGAACTTACCAAAACCTGACGGCACAAAATATCAATAATTTAAATTATCCCAGACAACTTGAAGAAGCAAAATTTAACAGCTTACCATTCTCGTTAATGAACGCGTGTCGAAAAAAATTGAGACTGGTTACTAAAGAGACTGCGAATGTCTCAAAGGCTCGTGGTGAAAAGAGCCAGCCGGTGGTCCAACGTAAGAATGCTGAATTTCACTTCGTGACTTTAAAGAAGCACCCAGACGATAAGATGTCCTCAGAGCCACAGAAAATATTTAAGCTTGTCCCATTTCGGTCAGCAAAAGCCAATATAGAATGATCATTTTGCGCCGAGGATGTGAAAGGCGAGTAAATTAAGTGGACTAGGTCGCCGAATTTGTCGCCGTTTTTTAGCTTTTTAAATATTGAGCTGCTAAAAGCATAAGTTCATGGATAGCCAAGCGATTTGAACTCTACATTATTTGGGAACAAAAGATAGGTATAGATGAACGCCAGCATTAATGAGCGTTCATCACAAATCCAGTTAAAGGACGGCGCCGACTCCTAGACGTTCAATGCCGTTAGTTAACGATTTCTTACTGAAGGACGCCTTGGACTTCTGATAGCATGCCATTAACATTACATTGTTAATTTTAACTATTTTAACTATTTTAACTCTTGGTATTCGGAAAAGTTTAGGCAGAGTGAATTGAAAACGTGTATTGATAATATACAAATGTATTTAATAAACAAATGTCTTTTAATAAACAATATTTATAACACACGAATGTTAACTAATTGAAAGAACAAAAAAAATTCAGAACGCTTTATAAATAAACAGTTTCTTTTATAAGTGAAAAGAAAAGTTTATGAATGCCTCAGAAGATTTTTTAACTTCCATCCTTAATTCTTCATTTGTCCAAAGGTCAAATACCCGAATAAGCAAGTCTATGGAAAGTGGTCGTTTTGATTTCTTTGGGAACGAATGCAGAAACAGGAATTTCTAAACGTAAGGGGTATCGCGCTAGCTTACTATTAGTTTCGAATTTCTCATTAATTTTTTTTAACGCGTTCAACAATCTTCAAAATCTTTTCTGTCTGAATTTCAATTTTTTTCATCGAAGAAAATTTTGCACCTCGTCGATCGTGTAGATGGCCAGGCCTGACTAGTTTCGTTGTGACTTGGAATGTCTAATGCTGATCTCCTCTGCGTCAAAGTTCAGTTCTTTGTCGAGTATAAGGAGAGGAAAGTCTTGTTAGTAGGGGTTACTTTCAAGAGGGATAGCATGAGCTGGAAATAATAAAACGTATTGTCAGGCTAAACATTGTAAATTAAGGTCAAAACTCCACCTTAAGTTAGAAAATGACGATAACACGGAAAACGTTCATAGAAGTCATTTACGTGAGAAAGAGCACGTAGGCGTGTCGAGGAAGTGAATGAACAACGAAGAAAAACTGGGCACGAGGAAATGCATTAACATGTCAACAGTGCAATCACATAATGTGTAAGTCCATGTGATTTATGCATATATAGCTGCACCTATATAAACCTATGCATGCAGAACTTTATAAACTGAACGCGGGTATAATGATGCTAAGAAATACCAAATTGTCTTTTCTGAGCCGTGTCAACATATCAACGTGCATCGCATCATACTCAGGTTATACCAAGCCACTGTTGTGTGTGATTTAGCAAGTATTTTGATGAAATAAAGAGCATGTAAATACATTACAAAATACCAATTAATACTCAAAATATAAATTTACATAAATCACTTAACCATTTTATACATTTAATAAATGGTATCATACAACTCCAATACAATGTAGTTACGTTATTACTAAAAAACGTAAAACATCGCTTTCAACAACCAACCGAATCATTGCCAATGCGGTATTCGACAATCCATTTCAAAGCGAAGATGAGCTTCATTTCCTGGATTGGAAAAGCAATACTCATCTTGTTAACAAAAACAATAACAACAATAATATCAACAACAACAATGCCAATGAGAGAATGCCATGTCAATTAAGAAGCATAATCACAAATTCACCTCTGGAACTGCACCGCGTCTGGTAACTGTTGGCACAGGGGAAGACCTGATGAACGATCAAGTACAGGGATGTGTCGTAACTCCTCAGTTTGGTTCTCAGGTTGATGTCGTTGTTGAAGCCATCAGGTGGGTTTGAATAGGCGTTCGCATCGTAGAAACTCTGAACACCTTCGCCCTATTCGTTAATAATAATAATAATAATTTATTTATTTAGATAAAAGAAAATTATCATTGTTGCTGTTCTTATTATCATCATCGTCGTCGTCATCATCAGTCGTTATTATTATTATTATTATGTTGACACCAATGGTGAGGATATAATATTAGGAAAGATTTACTTGAACAAATAATATTTGGCTCGTATCGACCTGATTACAAAGAACATAACAAAACTCATATCTTCTCAAAAGGAAGTGAAACATTCAACTTCCAAATTATTTTCCTATCACCGCCATGAAACAGCAGACACTAACGAGTATATTTATAGTGATTAATAATATAACATCTTCCCTTAAGTGGAAGATAGTGATGAGTAGAGAGAGAATCGTGCCACAGTAATAGTCATTATAAATTCTAGAGAATACTTGTTGATGGAAGTTGAACAAATGGAGAAGCTTAAGGGCCTCGTGATATGCCGCTTGTGACAATAACAATACCGATAACAATAGCAATTATATCATAACGATTTAATAAATACTAAATAACGATAATAACAATACTCCTATACAATAATACTTACAAAGTAGGATTCTGGTCCGAACGTGGATTCGGTGTTGGTCCACCAATCACTGGCCATGGCATGGTGGTATGCCCTGTCGAGGCGATGTTTCAGCTCAGGGTTCAGTGTCCTGACTGCCAGGTTAAGAATGCCTATGGCTAAAGACTTGAGGAAGATATCGTCAGGCATGTTCCTCGGCGTGGGAAGAGGTTTTCCATCGACGTGTTTTCTCGACGCTGGTGACTCTTCGTTGATGTCGACGAACGAATCTCCATCTATTGAAAAAGTAAAATTCATGGTGTGGATTATTGAGTGTCATCGTTTGAAGCATTTCGATTTTTTTTGAATAAAACTAAATTTACTCAACTTCGAACCACTTTATTTCTATTTGTGTCAACATTTCAATTGTTTAAACGAACCAATGCAGTTAAGAAGAAAGCTTGTCAACCATTTATAACCTTTTCAAGCAACAGGTCTCTTATTGAATTGAATATGAATTCAAAAGCGACGATCTGCGCGTCGCCACTTAAGGAATTAAACATGTTAATGTTAAGTAATAATTTCTTTGAATAAATAATGCTTTCAAAATATGTACTATAAAAATGAATCTTCAAATGTTACAATTACATAACTTAATTAATTAATAACAATTAACAAAATTAGCTGTTCTAAATAAATGTTTCTTGATATTTTATTGTATTTTCATACATCAGTATAAGTACTTGTAATTTCTGAATTAGGATTATCTTTTAAGAGCTTCTTGAGCTACTTGTTTTCAAGGGCATACCGTCATGAATATCTTCATGATCGTCATCGTCGTCAGCATCATGATCATCATCACCAGAAGTCTACATCTTGGACAATCAAGCCTCAAACAGCTCATTCCAAGATGAATAGCCACTAACCGATCTGAGTCTTCAGTTGATTTTGCTGATTTCTGCGACTGTGATGTCGACGCATGGGATGGTGGGCCTCGTGGCACAAGAGGTTTTCTTCGGGTGCGATGGCAATCGGGAACTGATCACTGGCTGGAATGGTCTTTAGGTGAGCCACGCCTTCGTAGTCCAAGTAGTTCTTGAGGAAATTGAATTCTGGAAGGTCGTGAACGAATTCGTCTTTGCCCAAGACCACGACTCTGCCCCATTTCGAGTAAAATGCCTGTCGAAGGTCGCTTCTGTCAGCCAATAGGAATCGAAGGACGTAGCACGCCCTCTTTAAGGCTGCGTCGGGCACTGAGCCGTGACCTATTTGTTTGAAGGTAATTTGTATGAATTCACTCGTGAAATTCATTTGTAAAACGTCATTGTTACAAATTCATTCATAAAATCCATGCTGTATTGTTACTGTTGCCGTTGTCTGGGGCCAGATGGCAGAAGACATTTTCATTAATAACCGTAGCAAACAATCGATTCAAACGGCCGAATGAAGACGATAGTGCACAATGAAGTGGGTTAATGGTTAATTATCGAAATTAACTTTTAACCGTTCGATAATGGCTTTATGTCTTAAAGAAAGGTTACACAAAGCTAGAACAAGAAAAGAGAGAGAAAGAGGAACGAGATGAAATCATTTAATCAATTCGATCGGTACATTAAATAAAAGAAATTTATTTTTCATTCGCACAATTTACCAAAGAAATGATCGCCTTGAAATATCAAAACATTCACAATTAGAGATGCAATTGATCAATCAGAGACACTGACTCATCACTGGGATGCGATAAGCTTCCGTGAACTTGCTGTAAAACTCCTTTGCCTCGGTGGAAAGGATGCGTCTCAATCCACCCGGAGGACGTTGCTTGACCTGAGAACACGAAGAATCGTCGCCAGCACTTCCGGATCTCGGCTGGATCTGACTGGAGTTGAATCTCTGGTATTCGGACATCCTCAAAATTTCATCAATGTCTGTGGAAGATAATGACATTTATGCTGCTGGTGATGTTGATAATGTTGCTGAATATGTTCGTAATAAGGATGACAATTGGTTAATGTTCGAGCGAATGACAAAGTTGAGGAAAGACTCTGTACCATGACTTTGACGTCACTTTTATTGCAACAACGAGAAAAGCAATAGCAACAAAAACAATGACAACAACAACGTTATTAATAATACTATAAATATAAACAATGCCTGAGATCTGAACCAGGCTGACGTACTTAATGACGACACTGAGGAATATCCGACCTTGGTACATCGTCTTAAGGTATGATGAGCTCCTATTGGGGGATTTAAATATAAACCCTGCCCATCTCAGAACACGTGTTTCGTCTAGATCGTTTTGCTCTTTGACCCGACCACTAAATATTTATAGAAATGCTTGAATATTGATGAGATGCTAATCGACATCACGATACATGTCAACATGTTATTTAGATTTTTAAAAATGTCAGTTCCGGCTATAATATAATTTTAATAGCAGTAATGTTGACAAATCTAGTGGTGATGATGATGATGATGATGTTTGAAAAGGGGATGACAATGGTGTGAAAAATAAAATGGCACTAAAGGAATCAAAAAGCACAGAACACAATCAAAAGATTGGAGAACTTATTTGAACGCAAGATTTTCGTCGGCAAAAAATGCAGAAAACAGAACGTTTTACTCCCATAAACTTGGGACTTCAACACCCAGAAATCTGAAAAGTGTGTGCGCGGAAGAGAATGTTTGCGATGATTGTTTATGGACACGAAAACAAAATGATGAGACACAGTAACTGAGTAATTCCTTTCGACCAGTGCACCATTGTTTTAGGTTAAACCTATTTTTATTATAACGATGACAATTTTTTGTTGTTTGTACGTAAATGTCAGAAAATAATGGCTCAGAATAATTAAGAGTCCTAAAGGACCATCAGAATTTTTTCATCTTTTTGATTGAGTTAGGGTTGGGGTGTAAGACGTCTGCTAGGCTATATCATTAAATTAAATGTTATAATTAAGTAATATGCGTTGACAAAGAAAAAAAATATTAATAATAATAGTAATAATAACGCAAATATTCATCATCGCCTTTAATCCAAGCACAAGCTTGCTATTTGATACAAATGAGCGGCTTTTGAGTTGGCACTGAGAACCAAAGGACTAAATATTAATGGTTTTTGCCTCATTAGAGGACTAAATATTAATAGTTGTCGCCTCATTAATTAACACTCATTAATGACGTACAGCAGATGTTGCTGAAGAAAATAATTAGTTCATCAGATTGTGACAAATTCAGCTGACCAATGTTTATTCTCAGAGTCTTATTATTATTCAGACGATTGACCATTGGTACGAAGTATTATTATTATTATTGATTACGCAACCAGGTACTAGTAATTCTATAACTTCTAATAACGCCTCTCGTAATGCTTTAAAAAGCTTGGTCACGTGCTCGTCTTAACAGGCTGCTAACCATTTACATGAACCATGTTTTTATTGCACGGACGAGTCCCTAAAATAATAATAATAATAATGTTAATAACAATAATAATAATAATAGCAACAATAACAATAATTATAATAATAATAACAAATTCATGTGGCACCACGAGCATAAGTATCCTATCATGAGCGCAACCACGTGACTAACTGTATTTTTATGTATTATTATTATATATATTTAATTATATTATTATTATTATTGATTTTAGTCCAAATAATATAAATTATTAATTATTCTTATTACATGGCTAATAATTGTTAATAGTTGTTAATATCAAGCTATTATCATTCTGATTTAAATGAAAAAAGTAAGATGAATAAATGAAAGTTAAGACTTGTTAACGACATGATGACATATTTATAAGTTAAAACGAGTTACGAATGAGAACATAATTGACTTCATAATAAATTATCGTGGTGACAGCAACAACTTCCATTTTAAAATTAAAATTTCTTGTAAATAAATGAATGTGTACAAAATAATATAAGACACGATGGAATGTTTGCCGTTAATTATAATAATTAGTATTAACATGGCGATTCTTTCTAATGAAATACAAACGGGTGACTAAGAATTACAAACGAATGATTACAAATTTGGTGTTTAAGAGTGATTGCTTCCATTTATTTAGAGAGAATAAATAAATTAAATTAAAACGCAAAATAAATTAAATATACAAAATAAATAAAATAAATAAAATAAAATAAGACCAACCTTGGTTCTCGAAATCCTGTTGCGATGCAGAGTTACGAAGGTGTCCGAGGAACAAACCACTTGAGTGCACGGAGTTTCTTCCTGCGTTAAATGAATATTAATGAGTTCATACTGGATTCATGAATATTGATGAGAGTAGGGCGTCACGTGTGAAGCCAGTACGTAAATAATGTTCGTTATGAAATAAGTGGTAATATTGATAAAATGTATTTAAACACATGCAATCATTGGACATGTAACAATGCTCTCTCTAATGAGTTTTAAATGAGAAGATGAAAATAAATGTAGAAACACTTACTGTGACCAACTACCTTTAGAGTTCCACCAATGAAAATGAGGGAAATCACAACTAGTAAGATGATGGCCCTTTCCATGATTGGTTGGGATTCGATGTAAGAAAAGCTATGAACAATGGTGATGACGACGACGACGACGCTGATGAGGTTGTACAATCAGAAAATTTAACGAGATTTTAGTGATTCCCTCGATTGTGAATGATATCAAAATGTATCTTCGAGTTTTAAAAGGCAAAATCAACAGCTGTAACAGAACTCTTTTTAAATATCTTTCGTGATCACAAAATCTTTATTGTCTTTGTATAACTCGTCGTAACGGTCGGACTAGAAAAGATTCTCGTACGTTTAAGAAAAGCAGAATTAAGAGAAATTTCTATCAAACACGCCACTCGGATGGAATCGCTTTCTTTGTAGGTCCACTTGGAGACTCTAAGATTTACTTTCTTTAAAAGCAGAACAACGTAAAAATCGCCTTCGCTGTTATCGAGTTCACTTTTCAATTTTCTGTCATTGACGAACGAAAGAAAGCTGTTTACCTATCGTCAGCGAATGGCTTTATATCTAAAACTTGAAGAGTAGGGCCATACTCTTGGTACGTAGGCGTGGGTTTTCGAGCGTTGCGTTATGGTCGGTACTATTACTATCACGAAGATGATGATGATGATGATTTTAATTATAATAATCAACATCATCTAAAATGTTTTTAGCAAGCATTCAATAGCATACAAATCAATTATCATCTTATTGAAGGTAGTGATGATGATGTGTTAATTTTAATTCTAAATAATATTATTATTATTATCATCATCATCATTATTATCATTATTGACATGAATTATAATTATACTAAATATGTTAACATGTCATTATTACAATTGAACGCCAACAAGTTGTAAACAGGAGATATTCACTTTTAAACGTTGAATTTCTCACGAATTCGAGCAATAACAACATCGAGAGGTTTCATTTTTAAAACTGTTGAAAAATGCGGATGTCATGTTGTTGGATGTTGACGGAAAATCGTGGTGATGATGTTATTATTATTATTATAGCTTATTATAATAATGTTTCACTATTAATAATAATATAGGAATTGACTTAATGGTGATTATTATAATTAATATCGTTGTTGCTGCTGCTGCTGCTATTATTATTATTATTATTATTATTATTATTATTATTATTATTATTATTATTATTATTATTATTATTATTATTATTATTATTATTATTATTATTATTATTATTATTATTATTATTATTATTTATTATTATTATTATTATTATTATTATTATTATTATTATTATTATATTATTATTATTATTATTATTATTATTATTATTATTATTATTATTATTATTATTATTATTATTATTTATTATTATTATTATTATTATTATTATTATTATTATTATTATTATTATTATTATCTTATTATTATTATTATTATTATTATTACTATTAGTAACGGGTTTCATTTGTAAAAAGCTGCCATTGTATTGTGCAGTCAGCTCTGCTCTCATTAATGAATGAATTCTCACTTATGCTCTCTTCCCAGTGAAGTCACTATCTCAGCTTTGAATTCATTCAGCTTTTCATTCACGAAATTTGTTTCATCATTTTCGCTCCTCGTGGTCCTCATTCATTCATTTATCGGCTTGTTCCTTCAATCATTTATTCATTCCTTAGTTACCTGACGAGCGTTCAACAGGTAAGACAAAGGTGTTACGACTATAAAAAGGATATGCTAATTTAACAAAAAAATCTTTAATTAATGCATGCTAAGAGTAAATGCGCAGATTATCACATGCGCCGTGATCATCATCATCTTTAGAGTACGAATTTACTACAACAACTTCATCTGCCATCAAAATAGATTCATCAACACCAATTTGACATTACCATAGCAACCATTTTGCATCCAGAATGACAGAAGCCCTGATGATGATAGTAATGGTCATGACCTTTGCTTGGGACGATGGTTCAATGCCAATTGGTAGCAGTCATCGATCCGCAGTGAACGACTTTCTATTTTTCAACAATTTAATATAATAATGATATTAATATAAGTTAGGTTATCTGAAAGTAAGGCGTATTGCAGTCATTATCGTTATTATTATTATTATTATTATTATTATTATTATTATTATTATTATTATTATTATTATTATTATTATTATTATTATTATTATTATTATTATTATTATTATCATTATTATTATTATTATTATTATTATTATTATTATTATTATTATTATTATTATTTATTATTATTATTATTATTATTATTATTATTATTATTATTATTATTATTATTATTATTATTATTATTATTATTATTATTATATTATTATTATTATTATTATTATTATTATTATTATTATTATTATTATATTATTATTATTAT
Organism: Whitmania pigra; assembly: GCA_021613335.1. Taxonomy (NCBI): domain Eukaryota; kingdom Metazoa; phylum Annelida; class Clitellata; order Hirudinida; family Haemopidae; genus Whitmania; species Whitmania pigra. The sequence goes on along the minus strand of JAJTWR010000362.1, from coordinate 1,153,038 downwards.
TATTATTATTACTATTATTATTTAAAAAATAAAAGGCATAATAAAAATACGATAGCAATAGTAAGGTTACCTAGTTTAATGCAATTTCCTCAAGAATCAAACCTATGGACCTGTGGCTAATGACGAAATATCTTGGCTGATTTCGCATGAGGCGATATTTGTACTGCAAGATCATTTATGGGTACTTTCTCCGCTGGTAACGGCATTATCACCATTAATAACAATGATATGAAAGCAATACTATTTTTTAAATTTATTTATGAGAAATTGTTGTGCTTTATCTGAAAAGTAAAGTGTCCATGAATCCCACTGACATTACTATTTTTATTAATATTTAGTTTCTTTTTTTTTGTAAATTTGAAATATCGATTTCAAACTTTGAATTTTTTATTATTTGCAAATTTTGATAATGTTCCATTAAATAAATTGATAAATGAGCACTTTGTATTATTCCCTTTTAGAGAGGAGTGGAAAAGTTTCTTGATTTTATCAATTGAATTTAATTACATTTAAATTTAATTTTGGTTATGAAATTTGGAGTTTCGTTACACGCGTCGAGTCTAGCTTTTTGGGAGATCTGAACCGGCGAGATAATCCCATCTTTTGAACGTTATAAAAACCACATTCTATTTATTTTTTTTAGTTTGCTTAGAAAGCTTGCGTAATAGCATGTTATTTTCCAGTTTTTTCATAAAGTTGTTAAATATGCATTAAATATTTCTGCCTTAATGTCAACTTGTGGAGAGTCACGTGAGAAGGATAGAGGCTAAAAGGAAGTTCCAACTTTATCCACTAATTTCTCTAAATACTTAAGTAAGGTGTTCCAGTAAGGTTGATCAGTTAATTAACTCACCTCATTAATTTCCTATCTTTTCAGCTTTTTCATAAAATCGCTCATTACATTTATTTATTTATTTATTTATTTCACCAGACATCATGTAAATGCAATTATTATTATTATTATTATACATTCGTTATAAATACTTAATTATTACTAAAACCTAATGCGTATGCCTTTATTCGATTTTTAACTCCAGAAATTGTGCTTCTAGTCATAAATTTATTTTATTTGTTCGAATGCTTGTCTTCATACCAGTCGAAAATGGAATTGAAGGTACCTCGAAATGCCAACTTAACAAACTTAACGAATCTGCCGATCAGCTCATCCCGTGCATATTAACAGTCATTCGATTGCTTATTTTTCCCATTATACGAGTCTATCGAACACCAAAATCAATTTTTCAACATCTCAAGTGTTGACAACCTTTTAACCCGACTTTAACAGAAACTACAACCTCTAAACTGTTGACTTTGCGTTGTTGAAAGACCACAAACACCATCAATAAAACGCAACAAGACATCCTACATGACATTCCTACTTTGTTGACCGGCCATCCGTGTTCACAATGACGTATTTGCGTAATTCATGCAACTGTTGTTAGGGATGGTCTTTCTCTTAGCGTGCTCGGTGTAAGTGACTGCATCTCTGACGACGTTCTCGAGGAAGACCTAAATAATGAACCAATGAATACTCCAATGAATTGCTCCAAATTGATCGTTTCAAACAAACTTGTCTCCGACAAGCAAGTAGATCCACATGAAACCACGTCATGGTGTCCACGCTCGCCCCCACCCTCGCATAAATCCCGACCCAACCCATTTCATTTTGTCAAGAAAGACTCCAAGACTTTGAATTTGTATCATTAAATTTTTAATAAACGTGTGATGATAAACCAATGCAAACCTACTCAACATAAAGTGTCACATTCTTAAATAACAGCAACAGAACAGCAAGCGATAGCGACGACGACGATGATGACGAACAAAAGACTTAATTAATAAAAAGTACAGCAGGAATTAATATTTTCTGAGGATGCAAGTTAAACAGGTCTCGAAGCACTCTTTTAGAACCTTTAAAAAAGGCGGTACACAACAAGATACAAACTGAATGGTCTATGGATGGATGGATGGACGAATGGATGTTGGGTGACTGGGTAAATGAATGGATGAATAATAACTTGAAATGAATGTGGGTGTTGATGAATGAAGGCGGTGGTGATGGTGACTTCTTGCCAACTTGTTACGGAGCATTCACTAGTACATCCAGTCAGCTATTTATTTATTATTTAAGTATTTCTAGATTATGCGTCAACTGGAGGAAGAAAACTTTCGCTCCCCGCTCCAGTCGTTGCAAATCGTCATCAATATATTCAGACCACTCGTTACCATTTGCTCCTCCTGCAAGAGACGATCTTACGATGACCTCTTCAATTGGTGCGTCATGGATGAGTTGGTCGTATAAATTAACTTTTTAATCGACACCCGATGGCCGTAAACCTTTCGATTTATTGACCAATCAGTGTGCCGATAAGTTTTACTTCTACCTATTTATTAAGAGCTGACTGAAAGTAAGTATGTCCGAACAAGGTTAAGAACAAGACGATGGCGTGGAAATTTGGATGAGTGGTTGAATAAATGATAGTTCAAAATGGATGGAATGATGAGTGAATGATTGTTTGAATGGATTAATGGATGGATGAATGGATGGATGGATGGATGGATGGATGGATGGATGGATGGATGGATGGATGGATGGATGGATGGATGGATGGATGGATGGATGGATGGATGGATGGATGGATGGATGGATGGTGGCACAATTCAATTATTAGAACACATCAAGGCAAGTATCAATTCAACATCATAATCACAAAATAGTCTTATTATGCAATGTTCGAGTCAGTTTTCCTCCATCATCTTAGTCTCTGAGGGTAAAATTACATCAATTAAGCCTTTAATTACAATATAATTATAAAATATTATTTTCATTATTTACAAAATCTATAATTATTCAATATATTAAATTTCTGAATTCATAATGCTGAAGGCACAAGCACATAAATTAGGAATTGTTTTAAAATGTCATAGCATTTCAGAATGGTGTTGCCAATAATTATGAAATAGATAATTATCTACTAAATTAATTGCCAAATTAACAAATGTCATAAGTTTGTACTTACTGCAGCTGGTTCCTGAGCTGACAAAGATGAGCCAGGTGATAGAAAGCCAACGCGGGATGATGGAAAGGCTTTGTGCAAAGATGACATCGAAAGTGGGCTTTGAACCCATGATTCTCCTTCTTCTTCATCCTCATGATGTGGTTCCCCAGCTCGGTCCAGGTTCTGTACTGTACATTGCAGTGGGGACACTTGATAAATCCTTTGTCGGAAGAGAGGTCGAATTCAATCTGGTCGACGATTTTCTTCCTCATGGACATGTCTACGTTGTCCGCCTCCGAACCGAATACTCCGTAATCCTTCATAGATTGATGAACATTCATGGCGACCGAGACGAAACTACTTGTATTACCTTCTAACGAGAAAATGTAAGACTAAAGGGGCGCCGAAAGCAGTCGTAGTTTTCAGCTAAGGAGTGGATATTATTGGAGCGCGAAATACGCTATTGTTTACTAAGAGTTTGAAAAGGACCTTAATTTCTCACAAATATTACCTGAAATAATAAGCTAAAATGTTATTGATAATGAACATTATTATTCCGAATAATAATAATTCATTCTTTGCATCAAAAATATAAAACATTTTCTCATTATCAAACACATCAAAGCTATAGACACAAACAATTAATAGTTAAAATTATTGACATTTGCGCCTTTAAGGGTCGCTCCAAACTCTACAATTAATCTATTTTGAGTTATTATTGACACGATTTTTGTAAAATAATTCTATCATAATATTTTAAATTAAATACATTATCTTCGATTTACTGAAGGCGAAAGTATTTAAATATTCCATACAAACATCGTTTCAGAAATTGTTTTAAAACATGGCTGCCGCGGATATAGCTGAAGAAATGACTGGTAAAAATTGAATTCTCATAAAATATATTTTACAGACTCGTTAAAACTTAAGTTTAAAATTCAGATTCGCAAATGCTTGGTGATTTGCAAAATATTTATGATGACGAAGATGAAGGCAAAGTTCGGATCGTTAATTTATGATTATATTACATTAAAATATTAAAAAATTAATGCTTGGCAAAATCATTTTCAATAATATGAGCCTTGTTTGCTAGCTGTCGGAAAGCAATATGAAGAAACTTGTGAGAGTGACTTTGAATTTGAGGTTTGAGAATTGTTCGATTATCTCCATAAATTAATCTAAAATTATTATAAAATTAGACACAGAAATGACTAAATTAAAGGCGCAATAATTTAATAAATATTGAAAAGTTGTTTGACAAATTCAACCATTCAATGATTTTTAAATACTTTAGCCGACTACTACCCAAAGTAGGACCAAAGTCCTTTGATGCTTCCATCAACGACATTGACGACATCTTGTACCAAAACGAAAGTTTAACTGATTCAAACTCATCGAGTAAATTTAGTAGTAAATTTAAATGATTATTTTAAGTTCCAATTTAATTAATTTATTATCGACAGGGTTCGGTTCAACTGAATCAAGTGCGAACACAAATATTGAATGTCTTATCTCTTACCTTAATACCTATGCAGGCGTGGTACGTGCGTAAACATTTAGTGTCATAATGTTCAAAATTAATTAAATTTAATTTGTCGATTGAAATAAATTTTGTTTGTATGTATTTGCGTTATTCACCAAGCTTCACACAGACAAACAGCCAGTAAATCCTTACGCTATGGATATGACTTGTCTTAAAATCTTAGAATATTCTCCTAAAACATTTGAGGACCATGAGAAATTATTTTCTGGAGTGGAGTTGTAAGGATACTCTGTCAAAAATAATATAAATTTTACATAGCATTCATTTACATCCAAATTATTAAGCAATTTTAGATAACATTTGCTTACATCCAAACATTTAGCTTTATACGTCACTTAATGAAGACGCGGAGGTTGCATGCTGTATGCCTGTCTCTGAAAATGATGAAAATATCATTCACTAAGAACAGGCAAATGATGTTAGACATGTTTCAAGGTACCATAGAGAGTTAGTAACAAATAGTCACTTAAAATCGCCCATCCATATCTGATATACTACAATGGTCACTTGTAACCTTCTAGACTCGATACTTTGATAACAAAATTAGACTTCGCTAGATTGTTGCTCATGAATCAAAAACAGCATTTTTTACATAAAATACGTTTGATAAAAAAAAATAAGAATTCTATTGTTCCAGCTAATTATTCAATCGTGATGGTACAGAAATTACTTAATATCCCACAAGCAAGGCATCCCAGGGAAAGAAGAATTACTACCTGGTTATCACAGCAAGGTAAACATTAATTGATTACGCGGAACAAATTAAAATTTCAAATTAACTAATACTACTTATTTCATGCCACCAGCCTCGTTTATACTGGAAATTATCGATATGAAATCGTTCAAGTTATGTTATAAAGTGAAAAGATATTTTCGTGATGATAATGACTATTTCTCACAGTTGGAGGTTTTGATCCTTGTTGATAAATAATGTCTTGTTAATTAAGCTTTAACTTTACAATATCTCGAAAACACTTTTGCTTATTTAGATTTGGATTATAAATTGCGAAATTGAGAAATTAACATTAATTAATCATTATCAGGCACGTAACATGGAATTTCATCTCACTGGTCAGCAACTTGATATAGAGTACTTAGAGCGGAGATTAATGGATCATCCACTCTCGTACCAAGCAATCCACTGTGATCACCTTTATTATTTCTTCATGAGATCAAAAAGCAAAGAAGAGAGACTACAAAGGATTAAAGAATTCTTCATGACTACCAATGTAAAAATAACGAAAATAGTTAAGATTCATAGATCTGCTGTGATTGTGGATAATAACAATTTATGTTGCCGCTGGAATTTGGCATCTTGTTTATAATTTATAATGTTAAGTAGGTCAAGTAATTCCATAAAGAAATGGTAAAACATTGACATATTGATTAACTCGTTCTCAGTTATGGAAATATTATACTCGTGTAACCGAGTTCTTTAACTTCTGTGGAAGCTTCGTTTCTTACTTTAACTTTAACCTTGGTAGGGCTGTACTGGTGAGACGTTTATTTGAATATCTTATAGCTGTTTATTATTAATTCACATAAACATTGTCACTGTTATTAATCCACGCTGAAATCGATCCATATAGTTTTACTTTTAAACCGATTCGAAATATAGAACAAAGTGTATCCTGACAATGTGATGAGAGCCTTGGAAAAAAAGTATGGATGCGAAATTGAAGATTATTTATCGGGAGAAAAAATAAACACCAACGAAGAGTTGAAATCTGATCTGAACGTAGAAAGCAATTTACAGATTCCTGGAGACGAATTGGACTACGTATTTGAGCGTCATATATTCTATGATAGTTTCATAAAGGAACTACAACTGCTGAATATATTTCATTCCGCATGTATGTCATGCCAAGAACTATTCGATGTACGTCGGCTAAAAAATGATAATTTGTTAATCATTTTGTAAATCTCATTATAAAAAAACAATTTGTAAATTTGATATGAATCTTATTTTAGAGTGAGAATGATGGTTTAGGTCAAGACAGTCATGTTTTTAGATATCCGTATGATGAAGTAACCTTATATCTCAAAAATGCCCTCATAAATCGTGAATCTCTGCCGTGGGCTGTAGAAGTCATCTCAAAAATATGGTGAGATTGTATATTAGGTTTAAGTAATAATGAGGCATTTATATCAACTGTATTAATAATTGCATTGGCACGATGTCTGGTCAAATAAACAAATAAATCAATCAATATAATGTTGAAGTCCATTTCTGATCCTTCCAAAACGGCACGAACACCTTATGCCTGATTTGATGAAAAAGCTGAAAGGAGAAGACATTGATGAGGTGAGTTAATTAACTGATCAACCTTACTGGAACACCTTATTTAAGTATTTAGAGAAATTAGTGGATAAAGGTGGAACTTCCTTTTGAAGAAGCAAAAAATCATTAGAATAGCCTCGGCTATTTTGGCAAAGAAATTAAGTTATTTTAGAATCCAAACTAAACAATTAAATACACTGTTATTTAAGATATTAATATAATTGATTACTTTAAAATAAATTCATGAAACGATTTATAGCGGTTGAGCATTGATGATATTATTGATTGACTTTTCCAGTACATAGAAGAGGAGATATTGTTTGCTATAAATTGCGTAGAAGAGGATATCCCTTGGTAATAAATGAGCTAAAATCTGTTAAAATAAACTGCACTCATTATCGTCTTAGGCAGGTTCTTTTTTTTGTTGTGCTGGAGCTGCCCACGAGCGAGTATTATGTGTCCTTAACCTAAGTCCGCTACATATTTGTATTTGTATTTTTAGTATTTAATACATTTCTATAACAGAAAAATGATAAAAGTAATATATTTTATCCCATTTATATATATTCTACATCTTGGCAAACAAGAAATCGAGCTTTTTAATAAATTAAATTTGGGTACTTACGCTGGAGACACGTTAACGTTAACAAAACTTATATTTTTATAAAGGAAATATTTTTCAGATTTTAGATACGTTTTTAAGATTGAAGCACGTTAGGGAATTTTATATTATCGGCGCTCAAAGCTTTATACGTTAGACAAAAATTCAGTTTTATTAAATGTACATTTTTTTTATACGTACATTTTTGTATGAGCATTATTTGCCAAAGCAAGACGTTTCCAATAAACAAAAAAATATGTTTCTAGCTCTACGCGTTCCGGAGTTATTAATTGTTAAAGTTCTTGCTGAACATTTGCTATCTTCACTGTCGTTTTTCTAAAATACTGTAATCTGTTGTTGTTAATTCTGAAATGGGTTGTTTCAACTCGTCTCTTTAAGATTGTAAGACTAATAAAATAATAAATAAGTAACCGCAGTAGATTTTATTCAGCTAAGATGACACATTCACACTAACGTTTGGGGACTTCGTAACATGGACAACGACAAAGGCAAGGCTCACCGACTTAGCTCACCATACTTGTGCTTAAATATTTCAAACTTCGTTTTAATTGTAAAGAATTGCATGGATGTTTTTATAAATTATAGTTTGCATTTTGCGTGAGGCTTCAAGAAAGCCGTCCCTAACATTCGTTAAATTCATTTAAATTGACTTTGAAAATTCAATGAAGCGCCTCATAACAAGGATTACTGCGATCTAGCGACAACAACAGCAGCGACAACAACAGCAGCGACAAGTTCTCCCGATTCCAGATGTCCCTTTAATGAGGATTATCGAACCAACGAAGAAAAGGTGGATGCAGGAAATTATGTAATAATTAAATTTTTTTTCTAAATGGATAATTGACAAAATTCAACTTAAAAAAAACTATTTAAACTATATTAACAAAAATGTTTCTAAAGTTAAAATTTTATATTTTAAGTTTGACATTAAAATAACTTTTTCCATTTCATAAAATGTTTGTTGTGGTTTCGGCGGTAGGTATGTTATTGGTCTCATTGCTAGTTTTGTCTGTAGAGTTCCTTAAAGAGAAACAATTTTATTCCGTAATTTTTGAATATTTGTAAAGTTTGTTTTTTCTTTTGACTTTGATTAGTTTTGCTGGCTGTAAATGTGTTCGTCAGTTGCTGAATTGGATGTTTATATTGGAGTAAAGCTCAAAGAAACCTCTTGATGGATAAAGATAAAAAGTCTAAGTCCCGGATAGCCATGAAATTTAGTTTTAATAATGAAAGAGTCACGGTGAGACTTTTTAGTGTTTTTTAAACGCATGCTTTTGAAGTTAGTTTAATGGTTCTTTGTTATTCCAGGATAATGGCGGTGATGTACGGTGTTGCTACCAAGAGCAAAACAATATCAGAATATCCAAGGATTTGTTAATCACCACAAATCATTTAAAAAGCAGTGGAAAGACTGGAGATGATGTTAAATATTGTGCAAAAGATCCACAACAAATCTCTGTGACAAAGGGATTTGTTATCCAGAGTGATACCCTAAATAATTTTGATGATGATAGTTGTGATTTGAATGAGTCATTTCTCATACCTTTTCATCAAACAGAAGATTTTCTCATTAGTCAGGAAGAATCAGTTGGGTCGTTTTCTTCGTCCCGTGATGATGATGATCCTTCAGTCACAAGCAAGGAGCTTGTATCGCATTCTGAATTTTTGAACATCGATGACAATACCAATAGCGAAACACTTCATGATGGTGACTCGATGTCTGACCTCATTGACTCTCACGGAAAAGTAAACAGGCATGCTGAGGAGGATGATACCGATGAAGTAGGAGTGATAGACCAAGATCAAAGTCAATCAGATGTGCAGAGCATTTCAACTATAGTAGAATTGACCTATGCTCTTAGCAGCAATCTGGATTCTGAAGATATTGAAGTTCTTATCGAAGGAAATAATGCAGATGATTTTCAGAATAATGCTTGCAACAACAAAGATAGTGTTGATAATAGTTCTGAAGTTGAACATTTTGATGATAACAATAACAATGATTGTAATGATAGCAGCATTGTTGATGGGGGCCAAACTCAGCTAAGCAATTGTTTACAGGGGCCATCACTTTCTACCAAATGTATAAATGTTCCTAATCTCAGCTTTGAAAATGTTTCAATCGTAAAAGATGCTAAAAAAAACATTGACTACAAAATGTGCTCGGATGGCATGATTTTGGAGAACAGAGAAAAAGAGTGCAGTCTTAATCACTCTACTGAAATTAATAAATCTGAAGTCTTGGTACGCCATCATGTTGCACTAAAAATACCAGAAGACGTGAAATCTTCAGTTGACCAGTCGATCCAGACGGATGAATTGCTTTACGATCCTCCCACGAGTTCATCCGATTCGTCTGCTGCATTGAACCTTTCGAAAGATTACATTCGATCGCAATCCGGCCGAGAATCTCTTGACATCAAGCGTGCCAAAGGGAGAGATTTCATTGGTCATACCAAAGATAATTTGAAATGCAATCACGAAGCACGACATCTTGGATCCTCTTGGAAACTTGACGGTCCGTTGCTCGGAAGCCCGACAGATTTCCAATCCTCATCGAAAGATTCTAGGATCCTCGATAGTAAGGACTTCGGTCTGTTGCCTCCGGTAACGACGGGAGCTCCTCCGACGTTTTCGCGTCTCGATCTGCCCGATCGAGATGAGTTGATTAGATGGCAGCTCAACGGACTGGCCGAGTTAGAGAGAAAGAAGCAGGAAATGATGAACATGTGTCTCTTGGATGCCGAACTATTGTATCTCAAGAAGAAAGAAAAGGATTTGAAACATCGACTCAAAAAAGTTATTCAGAGAAAGAAAGCCCTTGAAAGTTTGAAAGCGTCCGAAACACGGCCTCATCTTGTCGGGGACGCCTCGTCTGCCGAAGACAGAAATTTCCCTTGCGTGAATTGTTTCGACTGCCCCAAATCTTGTGATCGTGAAATATCTTGCAGTAGCAGAGTCTCACATTTTCTCCTTTCTTCCAAAGAAGTTCAACCGTTCGAGTGTTTCGAAAGCAGCGAATCTTCGTCGGTGTCGAACGACGTCGAATTGACCGACGGGCTTGCACCGATCGAGGTTTCGTCCGATTCGACACATTCCGAATCGAGGAACTGGGAAGATTTGTCAGAATCTGAACCGAAAAGAAATGTTGGCAGTTCCCTATTATTAACAGCTTGCTCAAATGATTTGAAATTGTGTATTTAATTTTAATGCTCTATCTTCTTAAAAGATGCTTTATTAATGTAGTGCATGTATATAAATCTAATAGTGCTAATGTTAAGTCTCGAGTGGAATTGTTTTTACGTAATAATTGTTACATTTCAAAAAGTTCAAATTGCTTTCTAGGAGAGGCAACATAACATTTAATATACTCATTGTAACCTTTGAAGTATTTCCAGACACGATTAATAATATTTTGATTGATTAATAATATCTTTATTGATTAATAATATTTTGATCGATTTTTAATCCCGAAGGCGGCCTTTGATAAGCTGTGTTTGTTGCTCGGTCCCGTCGTCAAGGGATACATCGTGCGGAGATTATTCAAATGTCATGAAGTCAAAGTGATCATCGGGAATCTCATGGTGGGTGAACACGTAAAATTAAAAGTTAAATGATTTTCTTAAAATTATTAGTTGTACTTTTATTATTTTATCCAGTTCTGACAACAAATTAATAACATTTCAAATATCAATAACTATCTTAAGAGATTATTTTGGAGAGTTTTCGTGAATTTGTGATTTTGTCGACTTTACACGAACGACAGGATTTTGCCAAAAAGGAGTTAGATCTGTTTCCTATCATAAATTCAGAGGATTGTACCTACATCGATCAGAGGGTTTATGAACATCTTAATAAGCAGGTGCATTTGCAGATGTCAGTTATTCTTTAATGTTGTCAGATTTTATTATTATTAATATCAAATTAATTTAATATTATTATATTCATTGTTATATTGTTATTTCATTATAGAACAATGATAGATTCAACTACACATTAATAATGAAATAAATGTGCTATTCTGTGACTTGACATTTTTGCAATAAATTCCTTCATTAAAATTGATTTTTTTGGTCCTGAGGTGAAAAATTGATAAGCAACACAAGCCAAATATTTTAAATTATTTTCCAGTTATCATCGAACTTCAATGAACTGCGGCAAATATTCATTGGACCTCCGAAGAGACGCACAGAAATTTTAGCCAATCAGAGAGCCATCGAGGTTTTAGGAGAAATTTAATTTGTAGAAAAGTCACATTGATATGTTGAGTGATTTAAACATTGACAATCACAGTTTAATCACATTCATTTTTGATATTATTCCTTTTGATCAATTTTGGTTTGATGTCTCTCAGCTGCATTCCCAAATCTTTTTACATTTACATTGGAAGCTATGTCTGTTAAAGTGTCTTTAGGATAATTTGAGTATTTAAAATGGGATAAACAAAACTATTTGTTTTAGTTCAGTTCAATAAACTGTAATGATGAATTTCAGAAGACGTTTCCAACGGAGAAAAAACTGAGTTGTGCATTAAAAAAAAGAAGGAAGAAATTGGAGTATGTGATGTTATTTTTGTGAATAAATTAATGCATGAATTGCCTCGTGTTGCTACTTTTATTATTGCTGATTGTACTTTCAAACATAGCTATTTGTCTTTGCATAATGTCATATCATCAAAGAATTGATTTTTGTTACAGAGAAATAAATTCATTTGCACGCCCTGTAACGTGGGCTTCAAGTCGTGCCCCATTGGCATCCCAATCAGATTGTAACGTCTCAGTAAATGCAATTCCTCCAGCCTCTGTTATCCAGTCATCTTCTAGTTACCAAATTCAAAATTTGAATGGGTTTGCCAATAAAGCTCATTCCAACAGCCAATTGGCTGGCAGTAAAAACACTAAATGTTCAGGACAAGACCTAAGGTTTATTTTGGATTCTTGAGACCAGTTGATTTTTTTTCTTAAGAATTTGTTTTCTTAGGTTTTGTGGAAATTGTTCTCTAATGCTGTTTAACTAAAAAAAAGGTTTTAAAAATTTATTAATTTCTTTTCCTAGGATTCCAAAGTTTTCAAGTTTTTCCAAAAAGCCAGATTTATCTAGAAACAAATATGGTAAAATGATATGTCACATTGACTAATTTTTGCTTAAATATTTTACCCATTATTCAGGGTTATCCACCATTTTGAATTGCAATAATTGTTAACTATAATACTGATAATTATTAATGTCAATTTATAGTAATTAGCAAATGTGTGGTCAACCTTTTTCAGAGCATCCAAATAATTTGAAGACAAGGCTCTCATGATTCAAGCATGCAATCTTTACACACAGCAAGGGTTGAAAAACATGTGTTATGCAGCAGTATTTATTGACGACTGAAATTGATTGGCATGTTCTTGTGCACCTTGCAATAAAAATGTTTTTTGTGTTATGTGCTGACTTATTATCCTAGGAACTTTGAGAATCTTGTGTCGCGATAACAGCGTGGGGTTATCTGCTCTCAAACTCAAAAGGTTTACTGCTAGATGGTTTGGTCATTGATAAGAAAATTATTAAATTCTTCAATAATAGGTTAGTCGGTAAAAGTGTCGCGCACTTAGGCTGTTATATTAGTACGGGGTAATTCTCCCTGCCAATTCGTGATCTTTTTTGTCATGTGTTTGAACGCTAAACAAGAAGGTGCCTAGCGGGTTAATCTGTTGAAATACAGCGGAACAAAATTAAATTTGAGTGAGTAAAAAGTAGGATTGTTTTTTTGAACGAATACAAGCATCTTCTGCTCTATATTAATATTTGCCGCCTAATGTTACCAAATACTTTTGACCTAAAACGGAAAACTGCTTTGGAGAAGTGCGAATAAACAGTTTGCATATTGAGGCTAATAGTTAAATGTACGAGCATTGAATTCTATGTTTTAAATTATAATTGCACTTAGAACTTTTTGCTATTAAGCTTATCTTATCTCAATATGATTAATGACAAAATATTCAACTGCAATATTTTTATTTAGTATTTTAAGAGTTAGTGCCTCGACGAAAGAAAAATGTCTTCAGGCAATGCTGCTGGTCCGACCAATGGGCCAGGTTCAAGTGTCAATCTGACCAGCCAGACATCTTCCTTGAGCAGCAATCCTCAAGTGAATGAGGTGGTGCATGCACAATTTTTGAAAATTGTTGTCTTCATTAAAGTTCTAATTTACTTTAATAAATTTTTAATGAAAAAACACATTTCATACATGCGACTCATACATTTTAAATGCAATGACTAGTTGAGGCTTTTTTTTTTATGTAACAACAATAGACAAAACTGGGCTAAGAGTTGATTGCATATGCAATTGCAATTATTTCTACCAATCATAATATACTTGCAGCATGCTTGGCATACCAATGTCTTTGGAAGTAATTTATTCCTCAGCTATTTAAGCTTGTTACTGTCTAGTCTTGCAGGCTTTCTGAATATCATTAGTTAACTATAACAAATAGTTCTTATACATATTTATCTATTATTAGTATTATTATTATTATTATTAACAAACATATTTTATGTGCTATTATTTATGTAATAATGGTTCATCACTTGAATTTACAAGCATTGGAATTAATAATAATAATTGCAAAAGAGAGTGCTAAGTGAAACTTTAGTCTTTTCCAATTGGGTCGGGTGGCCAGTTTCGTGTCGTGTTAATGAATGTTTATATATTTTGTTTTACTCGTCAAATTATAAGATGTTTCGAACATTGTTAGGTGAACGTTAAGGCGTACAAATATTCCTTACAAAATAACAATGTTATACAAAATAAGTTTAATTATTATGCACTTAATTAATGATTCTTTATTTGTTGACAAATTTTTAAACACTCAACAGCATGCTCCTGAACTAACATTCAACTTCAGGAGCAGAAGATTTCAGAAGATGAACTTGTTCTGGGGAACCATTGTTCTCATGCTCCTCTATGTAGGAATTTATTTTCACGTCGATAGTCAGATATAATTTTAGGATCGTAGTGATGATGACGATATTTTGTTTTGCCAATGACTGTGCTGAATTAATATTTTTATTTCAGAAATTCTAACAGCAATGTAATTAGGTGTTTTGACCAATATTATTAAGCAATCATTTCTGTTTTTGATATTTTCGTGATCGTTGTTTTTTCACTACTACAACCTCCATCATCATCATCATCATCACAACCAACGTTCAACAGGTTGTGTTCAACAGGTTGTGTTCTTGGCCCTTTCATTGCCTCTGCATTGGTACTGCTTCAACCAGAATTGTGCCCTATCCCCGTTCTCCATTGTTGTTTACTCCAATGTTGCCATGTGGTTCATCACCGTGGTGATAACCTTCCTCGTGCACCTGGAGTTCAAGAAGATCAGAAGGAGGGGCTACGCTAATTTCTACAAGAGGAACCACTCATTGGTCTCGGACCCGTTCGTCATTTTTTCCATTGGTTGGCTACTTTTGTGTTAAACTCAATTTAGCTTAGTGATGCTAAGGATATCTAAATGTGAAAAGTATTGAGTTGTCTTTAATGATGACTTAAAAAATTCAACTCTATGAAGTCTGGTTTATTAAAATTTAATTGTAAATTGAATAATGCTTACTTGGTGACAAATATAAATCAAAATCAGCCAACTTTTGAATGTTGCCATGATTGTTTTCATCCCAACCCTAATCCTGGCATGCAAGTCAGTCATAAATACACTTGTTGTTGTTATTATTATAATAAATACATGTTGTTGTTATTATTATTATAATAAATACATGTTGTTATTATTATTATTATTATTATGCATTTTTTACTCACCATGCTTTTATCCTCCACTGTAAACATCAGGAAATGCCATCTTACTGGTGTATACCTGGATTTTGCACGATACGGGAGTCTTTCCTAAATCTTTCGGACATCGCACAAATTCGCCCCATTCCGATCCAAGAACGACGGACAATGGTTTTGACATGGCCGGATATTTCGTAGGATTCCAGGTTGTTGTTGCTTTAGAGATAATCATCTCTTTTGCGTTCCTCATCTTTCTGACCGGTGAGTCGTAGTCGGCTCGAATTCATTGACTTTTCGTTTAATTTTAACCTAATTTTACCTTTGACTGATAGCTCGCATCATCAAGTTCAATGGCCTGGCACAACCCCCGGATGCCATAAATGACCGCATCCTGTCTCGCTCCATCGAACCGAGATCCATTGTTGGATACAAGTCGGTGGATGTTCTTGATTTTCTATGGACAATTAGGACAGTATCTCTAGCCATCAGTATCATCATTGTTATTACTATTATTATAATTATTATTGTCTACCTAGTTCTAGATTTTTATGTATTCGTCTTATTGTAAATTATTCTTGTCTGAACTGTTGTAAGTTCGATTAACCGTTCGTTCAGTTTATCGTAGAGACTGCTGCGAATAACTTTTGTGATTTCCTCAAGTGAAACGAACAGCAACCAGGACCTGGTGATCGACCGACAGATCGACAACATAAACTTTCTCAAGCGAAGGTGTCGCCTCCTTTACGGCTCCGTCAAGAAACTCCTCTCCGCTTTTCCTTCCGACCAGCGCAAGCAAGGCGAGGAGATGCTCAGACAGTACCTGGACGAACACAGAGACGACGACGACATGGGAGACGTGGCCGACATCAACGAGTATTTGGGCACCGGCATGGTTCCTCAAGATAGAGATGATGTTCCTCTCATCAGGGCTTGAAGGATTTGACATTCATTTTCAAATTCAATCTTGATCTGAAGACCAAATATACATTTATGTAGAGAGAAATACCCTTTAAATTGATGCCCATTCAATCCAGATTTAAAAGGGGATTTCGTTAACAAATTTGTACTCCACTCACTTTTTGTTTTGTATGAGGATCTATTTGTGTCTATTCTCTCCATCATGCAATTATGAGAATTCGTGGAAATAATTATCATTGCACTGAATGTATTGAAACATTCCAAATTTATTAAATTAGAAGCATGACTTTCCTTTTTATTTGTCTTCAATAACTGACAAAACTCATTTGTAGTTCCAATTATTAATTTCTACAAGTTTTTGTTAGCTTTGAACAGGTCACTAATCCGTTTTCGTTTACTGAATGCTTTCAGTTCGAATAAAATTAATTTGTTTTCAGTTACTCAGCAGTTTTCAGCAGCTCAGCTGTAAATTGAATGCTTATTTATGTGGAAAATTGCGCAACAAGTTCACTCTCCTAAAGCCTATATAAATGCGAAAAATTGATCAGTGGAAATGATTAATGGCTGTAGTCTAATATAGATCTAGACGTGGGAGTCTGGGGGGCTAATTTAAAAAAAATTTCAGTAACTCTTAGAACTTCTTGATAATTATCCGAAGTGATTAGCGTCATTAAACAAATAAACTTTGGAATTCTTGCTCGGATTTTGTTATGTTCATGTGGCATCTAAGACCTGGTTGTCAATCACTTTTCCTAGGCGTGGCTATGTTGATGTTCTTAATGTCTTAAAAAACTAAATTCCTTTCTCCTCTGCCACAGTTACTGTCGGGAGTTCCGTTCTGATAACCTGTGTGCTATACACTTACAGCGAAATTTCATACTTAGTCTAGGTTTTTGTGGATGTTACCTGAATTTCAAGCTAGTTGACATCTTAGCTTTATTTCCTTAATTTAAATAATAATTTAAATTACAGAACTAACTGAATTACTAATAAATAAATATTAAAAAAATAATTTTAAAAAACCTTAATTTTAATTTTTTTTTTTCCATGAAGGAGGTAAAGTTACAAATAATTTTGTAAAACCTAATGCAAAGAATTGATTATAATTAAATTATTTAACAGTTATCTGACTATTATACTCATTTTTTATGAGTTCACACAATCTCCTAGGCACTTTTAGAGATAGTCGAGTGAGTGTAGGAAAACAAATTCTGCTGAAAACATGGCGATGCAGTCAGTAAGTAATGGCTCCAACTCTTCAGGGGCTCAAGTTAAGATTGCGGACTACATTCTGGGAGAGACGCTGGGCTCAGGGACATTTGGAAAAGTCAAAGGTTAGGAGTTGTTAAGCAGTTCGTTCATGACTTTAAGAGCTTGATGTTGGTCGCGTAGATCCTTGGCCTGTTCCGTGACGTTACGTGCACGCGCATGCTTCATATTAAAGTCAAGGACAAAATATTTTTAATCATTAAGAGCTTCTAAAGCTCGTCTCACTGCTGTCCTTTTTAAGCTATCACGTCATTCTATTACTTTTCCATTTCCACTGCAAAATTGTGTGATTGTTTGTAGTGTTAAATTGTAATTTGCATAGATCATTGTGTGCAAATTGGATCTTGATGATGCCGCCTCATTTAGAAATTTGGGTCGAGTTTGAAGTAATGAGAATAATGCTAATGTCAATGAGGTTGATCATCATAATGATATGATGTCCAAAGCAAAGGTATTACTTTCTGAGGCTATCTCTAAAAACTTAAACTTAAGATGATGCTATTTTTGTTGTGTGTGATAGTGTTTCTCTTATTCTCAGAAGGAAATTTAAGTTAAAATCAGTTTTTTTTGTTTATTATTGCAATATTGTTATTATTAGAATGGGCTAAATTGAGCACTTATGCTTCAACATAAATCTTTTATCACAACAAGTTAACATTTCAGTTTCAAAAGTAACATCTTGAGCCTTATATTTGTAATGGTTTAAAACTATTCAAATGTTATATATTGTCATTGTTCCAATTTATTAAATTCTCTTTAACAGCATCTGCTCATGAATGTTTATTGTTTTTGAAGTGGGCATACACCAGCTAACAGGTCATAAGGTTGCAATAAAGGTCATGAACCGTCAAAAGATCAAAAGTCTCGATGTCGTGGGCAAGATCAGAAGGGAGATACAAAATCTAAAGCTGTTCAGACACCCTCACATCATCAAGCTGTTAGTGATCACGAATGTGATGATGGCCAGAGTTGCTTAGAGATGATGATGGTGATGATGATGATGATATTATTGGCACCTGTAGTGATGAATCACCACTAATGAACTAATGTTGTCCAGGTACCAGGTGATAAGCACTCCATCAGACATCTTCATGGTCATGGAATATGTCGGGGGAGGAGAACTCTTTGAGTACATTGTCAAGCATGGAAAAGTAGGTTTCATGTTTTTGTTCGTAGCAATTAGGTATGCGGAATGCATAATTATCTAGTCGATTCACGTTAGTTAATTAGTTCTAGTAAGTTCTAGTTAAAGCTCGAACTTGATGTTGAAAGAATTTTTCAAACTCAAAACCTCTAGTGAATTTGATTGCTGTCGTTAGATTAACGCTCGATCCACTTTTGATTTGATCGACATGTGAAGAGTAATTGCATTCCAATTGGTCGCAGCTAAAGGAACACGAAGCTCGGAGGTTTTTTCAGCAAATCATCTCTGGCGTCGACTACTGCCATCGCCACATGATCGTCCACAGGGACCTCAAACCTGAAAATCTTCTGCTCGACAAGCAGTTGAATGTCAAAATTGCTGACTTTGGTGGGTGGATATTTTCTCTCTTTCACTTGTTTTATTTAAGTTCAATGATTTAACAGCTTCAAAGTGCTCCTCGGAGTCATTATTATGTGTCATTTGAACCATGTTTTTGCTAAGTTCTTGGTTTTAAATGGAGCTGAATTTGCAAAAATGAGCTTAGTTCGAAAAACGTTGCTCGCTTCCAATTAATGAAGGTTTGTCGAACATGATGATGGACGGAGAGTTTTTGAAGACGAGCTGTGGTTCGCCAAATTATGCTGCTCCGGAAGTTATCTCAGGAAAGTGAGTTCTATTCTTGCGTTTCATGGGTGTTTTTTTTATAGTGTTTTATTATCATTTCTAATGTGTTTATTGTACAGATCATTGCAATCAGTTTTATAATTAAATGTAATGATTCAGCTTTTGCCTCATCCTCACTATCATCGATATCACCACCCTTACACTTCCCAGTAGCCACGCTAGATGATATACTTATTAGTCGGGATGATAAGCAGTGTTGTCCAACAGATTGTATGCAGGTCCGGAGGTGGACATTTGGAGCTGTGGAGTCATCCTCTATGCACTTCTTTGCGGAACGGTGAGTCGACAGACCGCGCAGAATCTCGCTCGGCAGCAGTTGTTATTATTTATTTTTCTTGCAGCTGCCATTCGACGACGAGCACGTGCCCTCTCTCTTCCGAAAGATCAAATGTGAGTTGCCGGCGTTAAAAATAATTTGCGGCGATGACGGTATTGCGTCGTAATGTATTTTTTTAATACGATTTCCGTCGTCTCAGCCGGTCATTACTACACCCCGGAGCACGTGGGTACCTCGGTATCGAACTTGATCTCGAAGATGCTCGTCGTCGATCCGATTCAGAGAGCAACCATCAAGGACATCAGGTGATCTGCTCGACGTTGCTCGTCACTTTCGTCTCGAACTTATTATCATCATCATCATTAATTTTAATTTTAAAAAATGAATCTTTTGGAAATGAAGTCAGAGCTGGCATGTCGTTGATATTTAATTTTATGTCTCTAATGACTTTTATTTGCAAATTGGGTTTCTATTAAAATTTCATTGCCATCAATTCAGGGAGCATGAGTGGTTCAAGCAGAGCTTGCCCTCCTATTTATTTCCTACTGGAACCGATGTCGATGCATCCATCATCGACACCGAGGTCATACAGGAAGTGTGCGAGGTTATTATTAATATTATTGTTATTAATAATAATATTATTATTATTATTGTTCTTATTGTTAACCATCAATACTATCGCTATCATCAATACCATCGATACGAATTACATTCAAATTCTGATGCAGAAATGTCGGGTGAACGAGGCGGACGTCCACAGTGCTCTTTTGAGTGGCGACCAACAGGACCAGCTGGTCATTGCGTACAACCTCATCATGGACAACAAGAGGATTGCAGACGAGACTGAAAAGCTTCAAATTCTTGACTTCTTTGTGGCCTCCAGCCCTCCTGTCGAGTCGTTCATGATGGTTGGTTGCCTTGGTGATGCTTGATGATGAGGTGATGTTTGTCTTGGTGAAAGAGGGTGCTGTAGAGACTATATTTAATTAGAACAACATGAAGATGGCCATCGAGTCATAAAATATTTTATGCATTTTACGCCGTTACGATCGACTACCACCATTTTAGCAACAGTCAGAAACTGGGCAGCTCCATTCTCCCAATCTGATGTCTCCCTCCATTCACCCTGAAAGGATGCCAAGTGCGTGAATCCTATTTTACTGATGGCCTTTAAAATCTGTCTTATGTATATTTGTTAGCTTATCCGTTGTCAAATTTGTTGTGATTTATGTATTTAATGTTGACTTTATGTATATAAGTGTTTAATGTTTAGTTTAATTTTGTTCATAATAATCAACATCATTTTCTTTAGAATTAAATGCCACTCCTAGCCTTGAGCCAATCCCGGCTTCAGTCGACAGCAAAGCTCCACCAATAAGGAAGTCTAAATGGCACTTGGGTTTGTGATTCAAATATTCGTTAAATGTCGTATCGATCCTAATCGTCAGCATGGTCAGCTATGGTAATATGATTGGCCATCATTACATTTTGAAGGCATCAGATCACAGAGCAAACCTCTGGACATCATGCATGAGGTGTTTAAAGCCATGAAATCCCTGGGATATGTGAGATTCATTTTGTTTATCGTTTACGATCGGAAACATTTAGACTGATAAACGTGATTTGTGATAAATTACAATTACAATAAATAGGAATGGAAGGTGATAACAAACTTCCACGTCATCGTGAGAAGAAAGAATCCGGTCACTGGAAAATATGTTGGTTTCTTTCCTCTCTTGAATGCACTTTTGTACTCATTGTTAGGTGATGCATGCATAGGCAATTATCAACCAGTGGTTAGATAAAATAAGTCGCTAAATTCAGTCACGAATAGAAGGTGCAATAAACTTTGTTAATTATTTTTAATAATTTAATTTTATTGTTAATTAATAAACTATGTTGCAACAACATGTCGTTCGTGCACAGGTGAAAATGGGTCTCCAGTTGTACCAGGTCGACGGGAAAAGTTACCTGCTCGACTTCAAGAACCTCCACACCTCTGAGCACCCCGATGCCATGAGGGTCAAGAAGATGACTCGTGCAGCCTCCGAGGCTAACGGTGGTTTAAGATGCTTTTAGTATTGTATTTTGCATGGTTGAGTGGATGCCCATTTTAGAGGTGCTTTAGATGCCGATAATCTGTGAAGTTTATTGTTTTGCAATATAATTGATTAACGCAAACATTACAGGGCATCACTAAATGTTTAATAATAATAATGTAATGGATATTTAATGTACTCTATCATTTTTAATGAATTATTATTGATTCCTTTCAGACCAGCAGTTGCTGAACGAAGACACGGAGAATGAAATGGGAGACTCTGCAGGGCTTCATCAGATTCTTGAATTTTTTGAAACTTGTGCTGGCCTCATAACGGCACTGGCCAGATAATAATCGACGAGTTACGCTACCGTCGGTTCGCGGTCGCTCGTTCGTGACCGTTCACGACTTTGGGGTCACGTTGCCTTTCATTTTATTTCTGGACTTGATTTGTTCATTTTATTTATTTTTTTGTTCCTCTTCAAATGTTTGTTTCACCCAGTTGCAAGGCAGGATGTTGTTCTTTATTATATATTTATTTATTCTCCTCTTAATGCCTAGGGCTTGTTTTGAATTCAATTGGAAATTATGAGCCGAGCTAATTTAATAGGTCGGTGCCAAATCTTCTAACAAAATTTTAAAAACGTTCTCTTGCCTGAGTGATTTGTTTTCTGGCATGTACCATCAAAGACTAATTGAAATCATTGTGTTCCACTCACACTTCCAGAGAAATAGCAAAGATATAATAATTTTTCGATATTGACTTGGTTATTTTATAAATTAATTTGTTTTGATTGAGCTTTATCTGGGAGGGTTCTCTGATGTTTGAGATATAAGGCAATCGTCTTAGCGGCATACTCCGATCTGCCTTAAATGCGGAACCCCAGCAATCAATCAGGATAAACTTTTTTGCTTGCTGGCAATGCGTGGACCCCCACTTCGGTGAATCCCGCCCCAGTCCTGGGATCGCGACTTTATTGCGTTTGTAGTATTTTAATTACCGGTTATATTAAACACATTTCTGTGATGTTCTATCGTTTTTTCAAGTAAGTAAATCTTTTAGTTAAAATAATTAAATATTAGTTTTAGACAAACCTGCATAAAAATTATATTTTTATGAAGCTATGTTGTTCTTACTATATTGAATTTCGCGTTGTTTATGACAAGCCGTCACAGGCGATAATATAGCGGTTCCTTCAAAAAAACATTTTGCATAGTGCTTTTGCCATCGCCTAATTATGGTGTTGATGAAATTGAAAGCTTTGCAGGCTGAATTAGAAAATGTTGAGGGCTTCAGGAATCCAGTTATAGAGCTTGAGCAATACATGACCAGTTCTCATATTGCTGGTATGAAATCTGGTTTCCATTAAATTCTACATTTAAACGCATAGAGTAAAAGTCTGCTAATTAGTACCAATGACAATAGCATGAAAAAATAGTTTTTAGATTTAAATACATCATCAAACACAGCCCACATGATGTACAACATTGAGATGAGCCATGAAGACATTGAAGGCCACTCTGTGGTTGATCTTGGTTGTGGAACTGGAATGCTTACCATTGCTGCTTCTCTTCTTGGAGCTAGGTGAGAAATTGGAGCAGGTGATCAGACAGGTCATAGCATGTTCATTTTGATCAATCTGATATATGACAGGACTAATCACTACTATAGACATATTTACTTGCAATACAATGTAATATTTAAGTGCTTTGTCTGAAATTTGTGTTATAGAAATTGTTAACATAAGTCTAACATCTAACTTTTCCAAACTAATACATATAAATCCAAAGCTAAGTAATTTATCAGGCAAAATTAGTAATCCATTCATTAAAATACCAAGAAATCATGGAATATGCTACAACTTTTGATTAATAGCTATTTTCTTCTCGAAGCTACTGTCTTGGTTTGGATCTCGACCCTAACGCTCTGGAGATATGCAATGAAAATGTTGCAGACGGTGAATTTTCCAACATAGATTTAGTAAGAATGAACGTTCAGCAGCAACTGTCTCTTGGCAGTTCGCATCCATGGTTTGAAAAATTTGACACAGTCATCACGAATCCTCCATTTGGAACCAAACAAGTGAAAGGTTTCAGTTGATTATGGAAAATTAATTTGATTTTCAATTGATGCTCAATTTCATTTCATTAGGTATTGATATCGACTTTGTGAAATTTGGCCTTTTGATATCTAAGAGGGCTGTATATTCCCTGCACAAATCATCCCACACCAACGTTAGCATAATTTTAACCCAAATTTGTCTGGCTCAAAATTTACGAACTAATCAATCTGCAGGCTGTTATAAGAGAAATGAAAAAGGTAGGGGTTGAGGTCAAGCGAACCACGCAAATCAACTTTGATCTTCCGAAAACCTACAAAATGCACAAACACAATTCTGTCGACGTCTCTGTCGAGATGCTGAGGTTTACCAAGCAATGATTTTCTGGAAAGGATGTTGCTAGACTTGTTTATTGTGATGAAATTGTTCTACTTTTGCTAATAAAGTGAAAAGTCCACTTTGATGGAGATATCACTAGGGTAGTCTGA
Source organism: Whitmania pigra (assembly GCA_021613335.1). Taxonomy (NCBI): domain Eukaryota; kingdom Metazoa; phylum Annelida; class Clitellata; order Hirudinida; family Haemopidae; genus Whitmania; species Whitmania pigra. Next base: position 1,128,932 of record JAJTWR010000362.1, on the reverse strand, counting down.
TTTATTTTGTCAAATTGCTGACATTTTAATGACTAAATCGGTCCTAAAATGATCCATACTTTATTTATGAAGGCAGTTTCTAAAGTTGTCATGCAAATGATAACAATGAAATACTTGCAAAAACAAAAATATTTCTGTTGCAGCAGGCATTTTTTTCTTAGGTTTCATTTGTAAGATTTTCTTAAATTATAAGAATATGTGAAGACCCAGGCAGTATTCTAAAGTAGTGCATGGGCACTTTCGCTCCCCTCTATGCAGTCTGACTGAAATACTGCATGACGACTTTCTTGTTTCGAAATAATAATAACTTCGTAACTGCACTTCTGAATTTTGGTCATGCATGAAAGCCTCTCAAACAGCAGACTAATAATAGGCGTGTGATCGTTACGTGCTACACCTTTACGTTGAGTTTTGGTCTTTTTCATATAGAGTCTAAGACATGTGATAGTTCGACGGCGGTTTGTGTCAAATTCTAAAAAATGGTACCCGTACTTGGAAAAGAAGGAACTATGAGCGCCGTCGATGAAGAGTTTATGATATGCAAAGTCTGTTTAGAAAACTTCGATTCAGTGAGGCGACAGCCAAAGCAACTTCCGTGCACTCATATTTACTGCCATCGTTGCGTCGACAATTTCCTGCTGAAAGGAAAAAGCAAAAAGGTGACATGTCCCATTTGCGACCAGAGTTCAAAGTGTTGTGGCTCATCGGAAATCCAAACCTGCCAACATTCGATAAACCTGGTAAACACTTTTAAACATTTGCTGACACGACGCAACTTAAAGCCTAAAAATTGTCAAGATCGTTATGAAAACGACTTGGACGCTTTTGGAGTAGAGAAGAGCAAGCGAACGGTTGTGAAATCATCCAATCCTCTGCTGCATCCGTCCAAGAAATGGTCAAAAATGACCTGGAGCGATGACGAGAACGATGCGGATGAATTGGTTGACATGAAAAACATGACTCTAGGATTGCCACTTTCTTTTGACGAAGTCGATTTAAATCCTCTAATTGACGTTCCAAAATCTCTAAGAAACGTGTGGAATCAGCAACCACCTGAAGTTGTGCACTCACAGCCTTCACCAGAACATTTGGACCTTCACCTGAATGATGGGAGTGCCATTGCAGTAAACAATTTCTCAGTGTCTCCAGATTCCACAGTTCAAAGTAGAAATGCCTTCAAATTAAGAAATAATACCTTAATTCAACATCAGTCTGAAGCTAATCAATCTGCTGAAGTAGACGAAAGTGATGATTTAGATTGGAATTACTTTACCCAGAATTTTGAATCAACGCCGAAATCAACAATGGCGAACAGGTCAAACATAGAATTGAACCAGAAAATTCTTCAAACTAATGCTAAAGATTTACCGAGGTTCAAAACAGACGACCAGTATGGCGAACCTTCTGACTTGTTTACTGATATAAAATTTACGGCGCCGTCCTTGATGAGATCATCACTGTCCGGCAAACTTGTACTCGTTGTTGATCAAACTGGCAAAATGGAGAACAAAGTTCACATTTTCGACGCGAAAGGTCTTAAAAAGCACACTTTTAATGTCAACCTAGAAATTAATGATGTTTGCCTAATTGAATCGGAAGACAAAGTTGCAATAGCAGTGGCATCTAAAGAGGGCATCACCATATTCGAAACTGGAATGGATGATAGCGGAAGATTGATACCAGTAGGTCAGGCAAATTTTGTTTCTCCTTTTATGAGAGGCTTCGTAACATCTCAGGCCAATTCTCTCAGTTTCTGTTTGGATTTAAGATGCAGCCTCGTGCTCCAGTCCACAGGAAGCATTCATTTAGAATCGGCATTGATGGACGGAAACATTTTTAAAAGAATTGTTGACATGAGCACTTGCCACAATATGATAGGTCTTCTCTTCAACGATCGGTGCATAGTAATAGATCAACATGGCAAAGTGTTACAATCGACCAGGCTTTTCGAAACTGAAAGCTCGGGAGCAAAGGCATCCATGCAACTTTCCTTTACCCCATCTTTCAGAAAACTGGCTGTTGTTCACAAGAGCAAGCAACTAGCTGAATTACAAGAAATTGGACCCTTAAGTACTCACAAAGTTCCTATGATTCTCCCGATCGGCGATTCTGGGAATAGTTTTAAAGTACTAGGCGGAACCTTGATGGGTGAGGACAGACTTCTAGCCATCTTTGAAACCAATGAAAACTTCAGAATTGCTAAATATAACATTTGACAGTGACATTACACATTTGAAATTTTTTCACCATGTAATATAACTTTTAACATATACCAAACTAAAAGTTTGATAACAACAACTTAGTGTTGAAGCGATTTTATTGAAAAAAAACCCATTAATAAACAAAATGCTCCTCTGGCAAAATTAAGCAGTTAAGGAAGGAATGGTCAGTGGACTGAAAAATACATATCATCCCCTGCACGTGGAACTCAGAATTTGAAACCGTTTCCAAAGTTGTTGTTGTTTGAGAAGGCGAATCCCGATTCGGATGCTCCCTCCTGCGGAACGTCCTCATCGCCCTGTAAAATGAAATGCATCCATAAAACAATTGAAAATGCAATACAATCTGTTACAAAACTTACAGTGAAATACTTTTCTATGAATCGCAGAGCAGCATGGTAAACAGTCTCGTTGTCGTGGCTCTGCAGTTCCTCGATTTTATCCAACCCCCCGCACTCCTCGAGGATCATGCACACGTTCTCCAGGAATCCGAGTTGGTCGGCAGCCTGCACGTAACACGGCTTTGAACGTCTTTGTTTTACGCAACGAACATTATTAATATCGGTCCGATACTTACATTGAATATGTTGGTAAGAGTTTCAATGATGATGCTTATGACTTTGACATCCTTGCAATTAATAAGGTTGCTGAGGACCTGAATGGATCCCATCTCAACTGTACTTAACACCTGTTGGGCAAGACCACCGCTGGCAAGGTTATTCATGACCCAAACTGCTTCCCTTTGACTCCTGAAGTCTCCTTTATCTATGACATTAATCACAAATGGAACGAGACCAATGTCGAGCACCTCCTGAGAACATAAAATCAACATTCAAATTAATTAACGATTACAAAAGCATCAGACGATTCCATATTTATTTAGTAATTGCTACAGAATATTTAATGCTAATGAATATTTATAATGTAATTTTAAGTACCTGGATTTGAGTTGCACTTCCAGCTGTTATGTTGGAGATTATCCAACAAGTTTCTTTCTGGATTCCTGTCTTGTCATGGCCCAGAAGTTTAACAAATTTCGGGAGAATCTTCATGTCCAACACAGTCTGGAATGAAATGACATCATCACAAATCACATTGCAAGCAAATATAAATTTCACATTTAAGACAAAACATCAGCTTCAGTGAAAATCTTCACGTGCAACACACCTGAGTCTGATTATCATCCCCCGTAACAATATTTCCAAGAGCTCTCAGCGAAGGAGTGAGAATTCCGACGTCGTTGCATTCGAGAAGAGCACCGAGTTTTGGCAAGACCCCGGACTCGATGACTTCCTGGATGCGATCGTTAGATCCGTCGCTAATGTAGGAAACAGCCCAGCAAGCGTCCGCAACAATTTCTTTATCTTGGTGGTGCAAAAGGGTTACAAGAGATGGTAGACATTTCTTCATGGCATCGAGCGGGGGAGGTGGGTTCTTATTACGACAGAAGTTGGACAAAGCCCATGCTACGTTTCTCAGCAGTGGGATCCCGATTTTCCCGCCTTCGTCCGTCAGAGCCCTTTGGACGAGCTTTACCATGGAATCCAGGGCATTCAACTTCAGCACTGCATCCCTCAAATCAGCCCCATCACCTAAGAAAGCCATGCAGAAGTTATTTAGCAACAAATGCAAGCATTTCATTTAACAATATCACTCACCAGCAATGTTTCCCAGAGCCCAGACAGCTTGCTCCACAATGTTGAGGTTCTCGTTCTCCAGGAGTAACACAAAGTTTTGAAGAGCACCGGCCTTCACAACTTCTCTTGTTTGGGCAGATGTCCCCGATGCAACGTTTGTCAATGCCCAGGCTGCTTCGAACTGGAGATTAGGCCTATAAACAAATTTATTTTAAATGATTTGAATGAAGGGTAGAAGATGAATGTTTATGTAATATATTTACTTGTCAGTGCAAAGAAGAAGTTTAGCCAAAATAGGAAGAAGGTTAGTTTCAATTATTTTGTCAATGGGTGGAGATTTTTCTCTTGAAAGCATCTTCCTGATGCTCTGAACTGCCTGATAAACTTCCTCATAGTTGTCCAACTTCATCATTATCTTAATAATGTCGTCGATGGGCAAAATTTTTACTGCGGAAACCTGCACAGATATTAAATTGCAAGACATTTGTGTAATAAAGATAACGACGAACTAGTTAAACAAATTAAAAATAGCTTAAAGAACTTATATAAAGTACTCACATGAGAGTCCTCTGCATCAAAACCTTCAGGCTCCTCTTCCAAATTTCTCCTCTTTGACATCTGCTCATCCTTCTTGGCTTTGCGAAGTTCAACGCTAACCTCCGACCTTTGTCGTCTCAGATCCTTTGGTTAGTGAACACAGATTAAAATAACTTGAAACATTCAAAGTAACCGCGCGACAAACGACTCTTGTCAAAAACGAAGATAACTTACATTTATATCTTTGCCCTTGTTTTTGTAATTCTTCAATCTAGCTTCAGACATTATTTTCGTAAGGCGATTTCGAAAAAAGTGCGAATAACGAACTAAATCTCCGACAACGGGAACGTGACTTCAGCAAATCGAATTAATCCGCCAATGAGCATAAAACGAACCTGTGCTTCACAATGATAAGATATATACTTGGAAATAGTTTTTAAATAATTTTAAAATATAACTTGGAATAACTTTACAAAATAAATAATAAAAATTAGTAAATTCAAAAAATCTTTAAAGCGTTACTATATATGAGCACAAAATACTAACAAAATATTTTCATTTGCAAACGAATTTTAAATTTTTTAACAATTACTTATTTAATCATATTTTGCTTTTATACCAATCAATCTTCGATAAGGTTATTTATTGATAAGTCGGTTCTGCTGCAGGCGTTGAGATTTGAAAATCAACAGTTATTAAATACTTTACTAAATGGCTGATTTTGACAAAAAACCCGTGAAAGGAATTCTGAAAAATACATCGAGCTTTGATAAGGGGAAGTGCGAAGGCATGAGGTTAACTCCTAGCTAAAGTATTGCTTAAAATCCAACAATCTGTGTAATCCGAAGTAATACGATATTACGAAAACATTGAATTAATTTTTAATTACGTTATGAAGGTTTCTATTTAAGTCGCAGAGAAAAAGAAAAGGAAATGAAATGGGATGAGATGAACATCTTGGCCACTTATCATCCAGCAGACAAAGATTATGGACATGACAAAATAAACGAACCTCCAACCCCTTACAATAGGTTTGATGGAGACGGTGAAGAAACGCGAAGTGGCGATGAAGCAGAAAGCAGCATTGACCCTGAACTACTTGCTCAAGGGTAGTTTTGTTTGTAACCCTTCATCGATTCTATTGTACCAACAAATTATTTTCTCCTTATTTGATTCATTTTTGAGAGTATAATCATGTTGCTTTTAAAAGACCACATGTTTTGTGATTACACATAAAGAAATTGACATTTGAACGTCCACTTTCATTTTATGACTGATCATGTCCGTTTTTATCACTTAAAAATATTTTTGATTTTGTTGAGTTTTATCTTATTATATCATTATTGTCATAAGCATTCTTGGAGTTAAGTTCGAACTGCAAACACCATTACATTTGATGGTAGTAAAGTAATAGTAAGACATTATAATCTGATTTCATTAAATTTTTAATTATTCCTACTAATGAGGTTTAATAATGATTAAAAAAAAATTTTGGTTAATATTATCTTTTACATAAATTAAATAAATAGCATTACAAATGTAGGCTAACTATGAAGACAAAGCCAAAAGTTCTGACAAAGGTTGACACGTACAGCAGCGGAGACGAAGACGAAGAGGATGAAAATCTCACAGAAGAAGAAAAAGGTAAAAGATTCCACTTCTTGGAGAAATTGTTCTTAAAAGCCACTTTAATTGATCTCAAAGAAATATAAAATTCATATTATTAATAACTTTTCAGAGAGAAAAAGGGTGTTCAGACTTCACAGAAAGCAACATTACAATGAGTTCCAAGCCGTCAAATTGGCTCGCCAGCTCCTACAGGAGGAAGAAGATGACGAAGATGGTGACATTTATTAATTATTTGTAATGGCTGTTTTCAGCAGAGGGTCGATACTCAGGTCGTTACTCGATGTATTTACAGCCGATGATGAAGGAATGGGATGCAGGAATGATTACTCAGAAACTAGCAAGTCAGGGGAAGTCAACGATTCACTGAAGGAGAGTCCCCCTTCGACTGAGGAGCCATCCCCCATGGACATTTCGGACAAATAAAACTCCTCGTTCGTTGAGTTTCACCTGAAGCGGGATGGATTTTGTAGTTTTGTGGTTTCGTCTCTGAGCCTTGGCCTCTAGCAAGAATTGTGTCTGCAAAGTTTTTGGTAATGCTTTGTGGTGTTTCACAATCCCTGTCAGCAACGTGGGCAAATTGAGAAAGCTTTGAAGGATTGTATTCGATCTTTAGAATTTCGATCAATTTATAAATGCTTTGCTAGCTCCCATTGGTCATCAAAATTTGATTTAAACAAGTAACTTAATAAACTCGTAGTTTTTAGTTACTGCCTGCCATGATTGCCAAATTACATTCCCTGATCGTTCTGGTGTTGTCGTTGCATTTATGTTGAAGGTTTGTAAACTTTGGCCCGAGATTACAAAAATGGATGTCTTGCATTTTTGATTTCTCTTGTCCGTTCGTTATATCCTCCACCGCTTCTGCTCAAGTTCCTTGTGTTTTTGCAAGAAGTTTGGTAAGGTCTTCTTGGAAGAGCATGTTTGAGGAATTGGGGGACAGAGGTGTAGGCCTTGTGTGTTGAGGAGTTCCTTGAATGATATGAAGAGTTCAGGAGTCCATTTGTTGTTGCTGATGAATGCACTGCTTGCCTGCTTGAGTTTGGAAAGCTGAAGTTTAATTTAACTTTAAATTAATTTTGTTTTATAATTTATTGAAAGATGAAAAATTCATTATGCCGTTTTAATTTAGCATCATTAATTATTGTAAGGAGCATGATTTCATTTCACAGATGAACTTATTTATTAATTATTTTTCCAGTTGAGCCAGCATCAAAAACCAAATTCTGCAGCAATTTGGCTTTTCTGAGAAATTTTCCATTGAGAAAAAAACATTGATTTCAGAGTCTATTTAACCTTGAATTAAATTTTTTAAAAACGTCATCATAATTTATGGAATATCTGGCACAGTAAGGGTGTTGCCTTCCATAAGCCTAATTGTAGCAATAATAGGGCCGCTCGTGCGCTCTGACGTCTTTTATAATAACAATGGGGGAAACATAGTCATGAAATTGAGGGGATGTTGTATCACCTGCTTGGCTGTGGCTACATTTCGTATGACTAGTTTGACGACATTGTTCGCGAAGTCAGCTTGGTTGATATAATCCTCATCCTTTTCTTCTTGCAGGCTCGGGGATTCTTCCACGACATCGGGGTCTTGGATGCTCTCATCATCGCTTTTAACCTCCGTGAAGTCCTTCATACATTTGTCCCATTTAAATTTGATTTTTCGTTTTCTCTTTCCCTAAAAATTTGAAGATAAAATGCTTAAACTAGTTAGAGGCACAAGTTAAGTGCTTAGAGCCAACCCTTTCTGCTTCTAAGAAATTTAATTCCTTTAGAAGTTTACATTGTCGATCTTTTTGACGTTTTATGTCCTTTTTTAATTTCACTATTTCTTCCAGGATGCCAAAAGTAGTAGGCTCTGCCGAGGCAAGCTGATTTCGTATTTTAGCTTCGTATTGGAATATGCTCACATAAAATTGTAACTCCCTGCCTTGCGTTTTCAGTTTTTCCACGGTGTCTTGAGATTTAGCTAAATCAGAACGGCACTTTTTCCGCAGGTTCTTAATTTTGGAGGTGAGTATTTGAACGGGATCGCACATATCCGTCTGTATGCCGACCGATTTAGTACCTCCCCTGGCGATGAATACCATTTTAGATTTTGTAAAAAATTTCAATTTAATATTTCCATCTGGGTCGATTAAACTGCTTTCATAAACAACTTCTAAATATCTTACGTTTAAAAGATCACAAATAATGTAAATCTTTTTGCAAATTTGTTGTCAGACGTTTATTGTCTGGTTTTAATTTGCCTATTTATTTATTATAATAATCTCCTGTTTAAATGTGGTTATATAATTTTGTGGCGCCACTCGCCATTTTGTTAAGCAATCAGCGGACATGTCGGAATCCGGGTTGTTCGGCGTCCTTTGTTTCTGGGCAATGTTAAGACTTTCTCAAAGTTTGTCTGTTTCATTAAAATATCAAGAAAAGTTATTGTAACAGTTCTGAGTTGTCCTTCTGACATTATAGATGCTTGTCCATCGGAGAGATTTGGCCCAAACTGCGAATTTCAATGTCACTGCTTAAGAAAATGTAGTAAAGGTGGTTGTTCTGATGGGCTCTGCGCTTTCGGTTTTATGGATCCCCCTAAATGTCAAACAGGTAATAAGTAATCAGTAAAAGATAACATTGTCCTGTTAACTGTCGACCGATATTTTGTTTATAAATATTAGATGATTTGTCTTAGGTTGTCCAAAGCAAAAGTTTGGCGTTAATTGCATGTTTGAATGCAAGTGTCCGGAGAACGACACCTGCAATAATGTAAATGGCTGGTGTTCCTCGAACAAGTGTAAGGATGGTTTTGGAGGAGCTGGATGCCAAAAAAGTGAGTTCTACAGTATTCGCTGAACTTTATAGGCACCTATTGCTGCGTTAAACTAAGTTGTTAATTATTCTAACAAGGAGTACCCTTTCTGAGCGATCCACCGGTCGTTGACATCACTCCAGAGAAAGAGATGTTGATTTCTTGGAAACCTTGGTCTCATGGCTTCCAACTCACCAAATCATCGATTTTGATATATTTAGTAGAAGCTCAACAAAATCAAGACAACGTCTCGGCAAGCGAATGGATCACTTTGGCAGAGGTCAGAGATACAGATGAGTCTGGAAAAGCGGCTTGGATCATGAAGAAGATGAACAATTTCGATCTAGTGCTAGTGACTTCTGATGGAGATCAATATCTTCAGCGGGCTAGAGTTCTTTTCAAGAATCCCGAGCCTGATCAACCGTACAAATTCAGGATCGGAATATCTGTATTGAAAGATGAAAGACCACCATTCAAGGTCGACCCCAGCCCCGTCACCCCGAATTGGCACAGCATCCACTGCGGAGGCGTGTGTCTTCAATTAATTTGAATATTGATATTATACTGTTTATTTATTGAATCAATCCATCTAATCAAGATTGGTACAATTAATTCGTCTTAGGTATTGCGGATTTAATTTGCAAGATTGATGTGTTGTTCTGAATTGCTAATTGTTTTAATTACTGATTTTGCTTCATGAGACTGTGGTAAAAGTTTATTTTATTTAAAGTTATGAAATAAGTCTTTTAATGAAGAATATAGCTATTGCACTCGAACATTGAGTTACACATTTACCATTCAGTTCCATCCCACGTTCCTAGAAGATTGTCAGCCAACGTAACCATTTCTCAGGACCTCATAAAGCTCACCATCTCATGGGAGGTTGTCTTGATTCGGGATCATTATCACAGTCAATAATGCATGTTTCGTAGTGCATCATTTTGTTATCGCTTATTTATTCTCTTGTCGACGTTAAAAATAGTAATTTTGAGCTTTTATTTGCATTTATTCTGTTAGCAGATTGAGATTGAGCACAGAAACAGAAACAGTCCAAATATTATCAAAAATATTATCGTCCATTGAATTTTTTATCTCACAGCTTTTCGTTCAAAATGCCAGCAAATGTGACGAATTCTGGGGACATGAAGTATCCTTGGTCAGTCTCGACGAAGATGATGAAATCTCGAATGCTCATCTGAACGAGAGTAACATCCTTTCATCGTTCAACGTCACATGGCCTGTCTTCTCATTGTTGGTCTCCAATTTGACGGAAAGACATTTCGACACCTGCGCTGTTGCAGTGCGCGTTGTAAACAAGTGGGGATTCGTCGGTCCTTGGTCTGAGCCAATTTTGCCTTTATTGATTGGTTGGTGACTTTAGCTAAATACTTGTTAATCTTTTAAAATAACAATTTTGATTAAATAATAGCGTTTTTTTTTTTTAGAACTCACGTCAACGACGTTGGGAACCCCAGGATCTACTGGTTCAACAATATCTCGGCAAGGAACTTTCCGCCTGACCACTTATCGTCTGCCTCAGAGTCCCTCTTCAAATTATCAGTTTGTTCCTTCAACGCCTCAAATCGTCACTCCTTCGTCCAAGGCCGAAAGACATTCTCCATCGTTTCCAGTTCCAAGTCGGGTTGGCAAGTGGTTGCTGTTGGAGAGGAACGAGACCCAGTTGGAGTTGCTGTACGAGGGTGGAACATCTCCTTTCTGTCACGTCGGTATCGATGTCTGTCAGTGCGTTTGTGTGTGTGTGAGTGTATGTGTGAATGTATGTGTGAATATTTGTATGTATGTCCCGATGACGAATGTTGAATTCTATGACTTCCACGCAGACGAAACTGTTGAAACATCTACTCGGGGACGTCGAACCTTATGTGGAAGTGTTGAATAGCGTCGTCACTTTGAGGAATGTCAAGGAAGGCTTACGGTTATCCTTGTTGGGGCTCGAGAGCAAGACCTATTACACCGTCGTTGTGTCTTGCGCGAGTCCTTTGCTTCATTCGTCCCTCACCATAGCAACCAGTGAGAGTCATTTATCGACGAATAAGCTCAATTAATTTATATTAATTAATTTATGCCCGATCAACGAATGTGCTCTGTTAATTGCACCTTTTTCTAGGTCTTCCACCACCGAAGAAGCCACCTGACCTTAAAGTTGTCAAGGTGACGTCTTCAATTGTGGTCGTTCATTTGCCTCGGAATGAAGGAAGCAGTGAAGAACAAAATTCGAGGCTGAAGAGGGTGATTTTATTCCTTAAATTGTTGCCTATTTTCGTAGGCGCAATAATAATTATAATAGCTTTTATTGACAACCAGTGTTTTATTATACAAACCATGCTTACTTCACAAGATATTCACGAGGTAAGATGACGACACAAACACTTCATTTGCTGGAATTAAGACGTTTGCCAATACTTTGACATTGCTTGAATTTGAAATTGCATATTTGCTACGAGCTAAAAGTGATACATATGTCTCGAGTATTACCTACTCTGTAATTCTTATTATGATTCGTCATTTTCCATTTGCATTGGCAATCATTTTCAAGAATGCTGAACTATGAGTTCTAATGCTTAATAGGATTATCTAGCCATGGGTTTGCTCAAAAGGTCGTACCTGATCATTGTCGAAAAGCTTTGGGAAATTGGGTGTTGTTCTGTATCAAACCTCATCGAAAGTGGAAAGGTGAAGGCAGTGATATGCACGAGTAATATGAAGAGACCATTATAATGACTCAATGAGTTGCTGTGTGCTTCAGATCACGTGGGATGATCAGAAGAAAAATAAACAGCGCTTCGACGTGGAGTTCAACGCGCTTCCGAACTCTGCCACCTCGAACATGTATCGCAAGGCTTACTATCTCGTTGCCAAGCTCAGCCCGCCGAGCAATTTCTCCAAATCACCAGACGTCTTTGACCGATTCACTGTAGGAGACGGAGCCACTTACGGGTGAGAAGATTGTTGTTCGCATGTACATCTGACGTGACGTTTATCTGAAGAGGAAGTACTTAAAAATATGCAGGAAGTATAACAATCCCCCACTGAAAGCTAACCATTCATACGCCATCTGGTTCGGTGTCGAGGATAGCATGGACGGATTCACCCGACGATCATTCTCTCGCTCACCAGACATCATCACCCTCCCTTCTGAAGAGAGGGCAATGGGACTCATTTCGAACTCGCTCCACGTGTGTACTTTTTGCACCTACGAGGACACGATTGGAAACATGATTTGTAATTTATTCTCAGTCATTTTGTTATTTTTATTTTAAGGAAGTTGTTGGAGCGGCGTTGGTTATAGTGGCCATCTTGTTGGCTCTGACCGTATGTAGCATCTTTGCCTTGAAATGGATTCGACAGAAAAGAGAATCAAGACTATTTAAAAGGTGCTTGGATCGATTATATTGTTTGACGTTTTCATTGGTCAAAAAAAAAGTATTCCGATGATGCCTGGATTAAACTAGATGAATGCGAGTTATATTAGGTGACGTTGATTTCTCGTTTCGCAGGCTTCGTCAAGCAAGACTTCAGAGTCTGGCCTACCTCGACAAGGAAGGTTTCCAATGGAGATGCGACGATGTCTTCACTGATATCGTTGAATCTGCCCCTTTTTCTGACTCATTTGGCTCCTCGGCTGGCAAATCCATTTCTCCGTTTACCTTTCCTACACCTGTATTTTCTTTTACGACATCGAACACCGAAGACTTCCTATCCCCAATTCCAGTAAAGGATTTGAGGAGTTTCTGCGAGAGGCACGTTTCCCTCGGAACGCGTTTACCTGCCAATCCAGTCGGAGAGGATCAAGCAGAGGTTGTATCGAGTCTCATCATTAAGGAGTTCACTTCATTCCCGACTGGATTGACGGATGTTGTCGCTTCCTCGTACCGACCCGACATCATAACTTCCATGGATTCCTATCATCTCAACGTGGTGCGCATGTTGCTTGTAGAAATATTATCAGGACGTACTTATAGGAATAAGCATGCTAATTGCAATAATTATTGCTTCGCAATTGATTTCGCAATTTCTATGTCTTATATCATACCTTCTAAGCATTTATTATATCCAATGCAGTATTCATTTAACAGGTACTTCCGTACGAACGCAACAGGGTGAGATTAAGGGATCGTTTCAAAGAGCCAAACCCTCCACCGCTGGAGAAGACATCGGAAGATGTGGTTTGGGAGGATCATCTTAATGCCAGCAGGGTGAGAACAATCGGCAGAGGGACTTGCATTGTCACCCAAACCCTGACTACATCCTCGTCTTATGCTTTGTGGCATCTGATATGGCAAGAGTCCGTCACCCATATCATTGACCTCGATTCGCTCGACCAATCGGATGCTTCCGTTCAGGGTGATTCTTCTTGCCCTTCTCCAGGGTACTGGCCTCATGTTTTGAAGCGAAGGAAGGTCTTCGGCGATTTGGAGGTTGAGTTGGTTTCCAAGATGAATTTGGCTCATTACGCCGTAAGGGTTTTCAGGGTGAGTGATTTTCGAGAACGTAGTCTCAATTGTTCGACACTTAATGTCTGCAAGTCCTAATGACCGCGCACAATCGGTTTCGATCGAAAGGTCGGCAAAGCAGACAAGGGAAGATTCGTGCATCAGTGGCACTACCACGCCTGGACTCCTCAGTCCATACCTGTGCATCACATCTCCTTCCTCAACTTCATCAGGGCTCTTGGGGAGGATGTCCCGCTCGGTCGAGAGTGCAGCATCATCGTTGCCTGTCAAACTCTCCTGCACTGTAACAGGGCGGATGGGAGGAGCGGCGTCTTTCTGGCACTGGATGCCCTCATAGCTCAGGGTCTCATGCTGAACGTCATCGACGTCAAGAGCTGTGTTGCTCTGCTCAGGTGTGCATGATGTTGATTCTTGAAATTCCCAAGGTAATTTCTTCATTATTTTCTCAGGTCAGAACGTCACAACTTGGTGAAGACTCTGCGTCAGTACTGTTTCATTTACGAGTGCCTCGCCGAGGAATTCGATCATTCTGGAACCAGGAAGAACATTCTCAGGTTCATCACCGGACTCAGGACTTCAGAGGATAAACTGATTGTTCCAGCCGAAGTGGCCTACGACCACAAGCTGATGACCTCCTGCTCCTACAGGCCACTGAAGGCCAACATATCGGAGGGATTTGTCAGCTGCGTGCCTCCCTGTAAAGGCGATTCGGAGCAGACGAGTTTGGTGGCATTCGACAGCTATTGGTTGAGAAAGGTTTTTCTGATCCAGAGGTGAGACATCGTCGGCTCGTGCGCTGCTTTTCATCTCTTAAACTGCTAAGGGTTTAATTTCAGGAGTTCCAGATGGATCGACGATGCAGACTTTTGGAAGGCCGTTGTCGATAATGAGGTGGTCGTCGTTCTCTCTCTGGCAAAGATGGTGCTCGTGGAAAATGAAATCGGATTAACTCACGGTGCCAATCATCAATCGTGCCTTTCCACGGGAAGAAGTTGGAGTGCAGGCACCTTTACTGTGGCATGCACCTTTGCCGAAAAGTTGGAAGAATCAGACTGGACGACATTTCGATTGTCAATCACACGTCGTTCAGATGTCGAGGACGGCCCCAGTGCCCCACCACGGAACGTGGAGGTCATCCAATTAGACACGTTCGGGAGAAGTTACAAAGACTATGTCGCTTCTATTGACACCTTAGTACGGTTCATCCACCACTTGAAAACCAATAACAAGTGGTCGTTAGGGTATATTAATTATTTATTAACTCCTTCAGATTTTTAGTCTGCCAAGTTTTAATTAGAAATAGTACGAGAGCTTTTCATTCAGGTCCCATCCAGCAATGTTGCTGAGGGGAGCCCCAAAAATGGCAAATGTAAATGAAGTTGGGAGTTCTGCCCCAGCGTTCGATGGAGTTGGTGTGTTCCTCTCGTCTTGGATGTGCATCGAGCAGGCGATCTCCGATGGAGTTGTCGATGTCTTCGGGAGCTGCAGATTGGTCAGGTCACACTTGTCTTCTGCCATCTCTTCAAAGGCAGGCACCTCGTCTCTGAGTTGTCTTGATTTGTCTCAAAAATCATTAGAAATATTTGCATTATGTATTGCCATAGTCATCGTCATGATAAGCTTATTATATTATTATTTTTTATTGAAAATTGTAACAAATGCAGGAGGAATATCACCTCGTATGTCTCGTGGTGAGCTCGTACATGCGCATTCACTCACAACCGGACAAGCTTTTCTCTCGTCGTCATCTCCTAACGGGTTTTAATTGGCGTGAAAATCGTGTCGATGCTTCTCGTCAGGAGCAGCCATCCGTGAACGGGCACAACATCCTCTTTCTGCCGGCATCGAGTTCTTCAATGGTTCCTTTGACTAGGAACAAGCAGAGTCCGCCAAAGGGAATGAAGATGGATTTCACTGGCAGTTACCAAAAGTTTCCTTCGCCGCGTGCATCACCCCTCCTACCAAATAGGGTCTCAACCGAGGGGGAGAGTGGGTCGCCACGTGCATCAGAAGTTTGTAATCATTCTTAGGCTGTTTTTCGTTCTCTCAATCCTGAGTTCGAAACTAAATTTCAGTCATTGGTCAGTATTCACGTGGCTCAGCTAAAAAAATCTCACTTGCCCAAGAGAAAGCTGAACACAATTAATTGATAAAACTGATTATATTAAGCAAAGATTAGATGTACAATTCATACTCACTCATTTAATAGCTTACTTCTACAAGATATGTCTCGGAATTAGTCTAGTAATTTCATTATTAACTAGCAATTGTTTCTAAATAATTAATTAAAGTAGTTTATAATTATTAATTAGCAATTATTTTTATTCAAGAAACAGCCTGCTCCCCAGGAGCGTCGTCTAGGCAGATTTTTCGACTCCCTGAGGCGTGAGGCTCCACCCAAAGTCTGATGATGATGATGATGATGATGATGATGCATCTGCTGAAAGTTTTTCGCGAATAATTTTCTATTTTAAGCTTTCTATTTTTGTTAGAAGATTCTTCAAAATGCTCACTTTCTCAATAGATAAGATAATTAAATAAATAAGTTTTATGGAAATGTTGATATTATTTGTAGTATAAATGTTGATAAATTGATTTCAATTAAGTCGACCTCCTGGCATCTGTGAGCTTCTGACGTTTTTATTAAACTCGCCTGTTGCATCGTCTGCTCCTGTCGTCGTTTGCATGGTAACGTCGGTGCTTGAAGATCCTCGAAATGAATGCTGAAATGATGGCCATATTTTCGCGGCATCGATTTCGCTCTTATTCGGATAGGATGAGGAAGACAGGTTTGCTATTGTTTGGGGTGGCCGCGGGATTAGGGATAGGGGGCCTATTGGAATTTCCTCACCATCTTTGCTAGAGATACGCTCGGTATAATAGTGAGTCTGTTTGTCTGGTCGAGGTCAAATAGTTAATGGTGTGGCACTTATTATGAATGAGTCGGGTGATGATGATTACGTTCGGAGACGAGAGTTGTAATGAAACTGCAACTTCTCTTTTGTAATGGATGCTCGCACCGGATATCGCCATGTTGCTTCTCGACCCCTTGACCCCGTCTTCGGAGTGCGCGTGCGCATGCTCTCTTAATTACTTTCTTTGTCGAGACATAAATCTTTTTATTGACGTGACGCCTGCCAAATAAATCTGTTCTATAGTTGAATTGGCTCGTCTCTTCAAGCCGGAGGGTGACAGTTCGAATCCTGGATGTGGATGTGTTCATTTGGAAGTACTATCAAACCTTTCAGACTTTATTTTTTTTTATATAGTTAACGTTTCAGCTATTCGGCTATTTTAAGCATTTATGTTTATTCGGGCATCAACGTCACGTGCTAGCGAAGTCCGGTCGAACGAACTTCTCCAAGTCCCGTCGTTTCCACGACAACGTCACCACCGTTGCATGGCTATCGGGATGCACATTTTTTCTTAAAGCGAACGTTTGTATTGTCTGTGGAGTAAAATGGCCTAAGGTGGAATTTTGTGAGACTGGAGTAAATGAAATGGTAGCAAGTTAAAATTGCAAATGGAAGAGGACACGGGGAATGGGCATATTCGTTAGAGATAAATAAATAAGTTTTTAAAAAAAGATGTGGTTATTATGCAATACTATATTATAGTCAGAGAGCCGTTCTTTTGGAGAGGGGGTAGCAGGGATGCATCTCCCCCTCGACAGCTGTGCATGATTCAGTACCCGCAGATCCGCTCCAAGGGTCCGCACGTGCACTCGGTCCTCGGACGTTGCATCCCCTCATCCCACATAAGCCTCCTCCATGGCTCATGAGAAGAATCTTTTGCGAGTATCCGTTTCGCATGATGATCGATTTGACATCAAAATTGCATCTGCCGGGACAGCTGCCATTTCGTTCCCATGGGAACGGTGTGGTAATGGGGACTTCGGGTATGAGAAACCTTAAGGGGGAAGGACCGTAAACGTTTTCTCACAACCCCGAGATGAGACGGTTCTGATAAAGTGCTGTTAGGACGCTTATCGGCCAAGTATCTGGGACGACTGTTGTGGGCAGGAAAGCGAGTAATTAGAATGTAAATGATGTTTCAAGGAAGAGAGTGAAATCTTATTACCGGACCATCTGCTCCGGTTATTCTCCTTCTCCCTTCGCGTTATTTCCTTTTTACTCGTGCTCGCCTGCCTTCGTATTAGTGCTAGGAGTTAATCCATTATTTATTTGTGTGATTATTTTGAAATTTCTTTGCGCAAGTTTTAATTTCATTACTTACTCTATTTCAACTACTAAAAAAATATCCTAAAAATACTTAGATGGACTTGAAATATATCTTTAAATGGACTTGAAAAAAAAGTTATTAATTGGAGGAATTTAGACAACAATCGAAGGCTCATACGAATGTCATCGATAAAAATTAACTCAAACTGAATGTTATTATTAACTTACAAAATGTTGACCTCACTAAGCGATCATCCGGATGGCGTTCCGATTGCGTCACGTGAGATGCGCATGCGTCAAGGAACGAAACGATACTTATGGAAAAGCGATGTGCCTGGATCGCCCTACAATCGATCTGGAGGAGTGGAAGTAAGAGTGAAAATTTTAAATTTTACCGAAATTATTGATTTTACATCACATTTGTTAGTTTATAAGTAGTTGGTAATGCTATGCTGTGTCATCTTGTCATGAATAAATATTTAAACATTTTAAAATGCGTACATGCGTTATTCTGCTTTATTTTATATACGCTTAATATCCATTTATCGTTTATAAGTTACGATTCGCAAATTCCATATTTTATAACAAGACAGGGTTAACTTTCTTCTTACTCGGAATTCACCTTGTTCGAGCTGACGTCACCACCATCAACGTCATCATTATCATCACCATGCTCACACCAATTCCGGACCACCCGCCCCCGAAGTATCAGGCCCATTTAGAAACGCCTCCGGCCCTACCAGCCAGGCCGAAACGTCTTGAATTGGAATCGAGAAGCACCTTTTCCAGATCATCCAATCACCGTCCTTCCCAGAAGACTCATCGTTCGGAGCAGCAGCAGCAGAACTCCAGAGAGGTTTCGACTCCTTCTTTGGTTCACACCCCGAGGGTTCAAAGGTATTTTTCGAGCCCCCTCAGTCCTCACCTCCTTTTGCCAGACTTTACCCCACCGCCGGGCAGACCACCAAAAATACAGAGGAAAAGACACGAGCAATTTTCCCCAGTTCCCCACATGACATCGGATCCTTCTAGTTATTCCGTTGCAACGACGATGACCGTGTCGTACAAGAGATCAGAGACCGATTCCAGTTTCACCGATTCTCTGTTGGAAAGCCAGCACCAGGGACTTTCTCAACTGGCTGAATTAAGGCTTGGTTCGACTCCTATTAGAGAAATTCAATCGCCTCCTCTGCCAAAGCGAAAGAACATTAACAAGACGGTGATTTCGCATCAGGGAAATTCATCCGAGTGCAGTTCAAAGCTGACCTCGCGCTTCGAGCGACGCAAACAGATCGCGAGATACGTCAGGGTTCTTTGGCTCGGTCTGAGTGTTACCATCACCTCGGTTTCTATATTTAGTTACATTCAGCCACACTGGTTCGTGAGTCAAGCAACAGCAACAAGTCTCGGCGTTTTTGGCTATTGCGAACCGAATCGCCTGAAATCAGCAAGATACGGGGAAGGACTTGGCAGATGGAAGCATTATGTCGAACCTGATGTTATGAACATTGGCGATTGGCGCTTTCACAGAAGCAGTTCAGGATACAACGTGCCTAGGGTGTGCAGCCTCTACGGGGGCAAAGCGGCCCTCTCGAATATGCCCTCTAATGTCTGGCAAGTCGGATGTGTCATGTTTGGGGGAGGATGTGCATTGCTCCTCGTGTCCAGCGTGTGTGCTCTTCTGTGCTTTATGCTGACCTTTGTGGAAGCCCTGAGGCAAAGAATTTCTGTTGGACGACTTTGCACGCATACGGCCTACGTTCAAGTGATGTCGGGTTGGATGATTTGTTTTTCTAACAATTTTATTAATTAACATTAATGACGATGTCTGAAATGTTAACCCCAGTTATGAAATTAACACTGTTAATAGTAATGCCTAACATCGCCAACAAACAATCTCAAATAAGGATAAACAGCATCATACAACAGCAATAAACATCAAGAAATTCCACATTGCAGATATTCCACTAAAAATCAGAAATGTCTCGATCCGAAATGAGCATACATAAGTATCTCCCAATAGGGATGTTTCCGAAGGGTAACCGATTATTCCCCGTGGGGTCGTTGCGAATCGGCCATCTTAATGGATCCCTGAAATCTGTTCTTGGACATGCGCAGAGCAATACTACGTTGGAATGTGCATTTTTTTTATTATCCTGTCGTTGGTATTGTAATAACATGGTAGTTTGTAGCGTCATTTTAATATGTGGGATGGTAATGATGACGACCTCGACGACGGTTATGATAGTAGTAGGTCAGGATACATCATCTGTCCAATTCGTGGCACGTAATGAAACCATTCTTTTAGCACAAAGAAAACATCTGGCAGTCAAGAATCAAGATTTGGATAGCACAAACAATCACAATTTATTTATAATACCATAACATTTATTTAATAACGTGATAATTATATTATATTTGTGCCATAAATTTGTGTTAAACTTTCAACTATTAAGTCCATCATGTTTGTGTTGAATTATGGTCGTTGTACTTTTAAGTAAAATTGTAATTTTAATTAAATTTAAGAAATTAATCTAATTAAATAATAAGTCACTAAAAGTACAGTTTTCGTTTATCGTTTATCCTTCACCAGCTTTTCTTCTCATGACCGGAGTGGCCATATTTCCGTTCGCCCTCGATTCCAAGATAGCCAGTCATTACTGTCTCGGTTCAAATCCTGCCAAAGCCTCCTATGGGTGTCAGTTAGGCTGGTCTTATGCACTCGCAGTGACTGCCTCTGCATTGTCTGTCTTCTGTCCCCTTCTGGCCTATTACAGTAAAGACATTTATAGCACCAAATAGAAAAAGTATTTTTCATATTTTCATTTACAATTTGTTTTTGAAGATTTTCATTCGATTTAAAAGGGGTGTTTTAGTCATATTTATGTTTTATGTTGTTGATCATATTTTAGATTTACTATTTTTCATAAATTTCAAATGAAATTGTTTTATTGTTATTTAGTTGTTGTGCTTCTTATACATAATTGATCAAGAATGTTATTGTAAGATGAATTTTCTGAGATTTATATTTGGAAATATGATTTCACTATATTTATATTCGCATTGGGGTTATGCATATTTATATTCTATTTTATTAATTTTATTTTATTCATTTATTAAGTTATCGCCTGCATAAGACTTGTTTTATTTTTCTCTTGCAAGCCATTTCTGCATATCTAATCATAGCTAATTGTGCATTGCAATCAATATCCAATTGTAAATTGCTGATTTCGATTTTGTTGATAAGTTTTTGATTTAATTTCAATTTTCAATTGTGTTTATCTTGTTCGAAGTATTGCTGTTGGAAATTTACATCGAAAGCCAAATTTAGAAACCGACCAATAATTCATATTTTTGTATTTTTCTAAGAATGTTGTGTTTTTGAAAAGGTATTTTATGCAAAATTTCATTTATCGCCTTTTGCTTTTTGTGTGCTCTGCGCGATGTAACGGAACTCACTCTGATAAACATCTACTCAAGCATCTTAAAGCGTTTGTCGCCTTTTTCAATATCGAACAATTTTATAGCAGGCGAGCCACAGAGAAAGCCAGAGAGGATATGGCGCTGATCCACAGAATAGTTTATACTGCTAGCAATTAATACTAAAACATATGCCTTGCTCTTTTAGATTACTTCCGAAATAACAAATTGGTTTAATCGACAACTTATTAGAGATTTCATTAATTTTGTCGCCCAAAATCTTGATAAATACGCGAAAATACGCGCACTGTGGGACTTCAGTTAGAAAAAAAAGGGGAACAAAAATTGCAAGAAGTCTTAGCGAGGACATCGACAGCTGAACAGTAAACGGCCGAACTAAGAAAACGGCCGGTTTTCTTCGTCGGAAAAGAACAACGAAGACGAACGATTGCAGAATCGGAGATTGAGAAACTGTGGTAGGATGTTCAACAGCTGTCGGGGTGATCCTGTATTCTTCTCTGCGCCTGTCTGATGTACTGCTGTTGTTTGTAATAGATTTTCAGGACTCCCTTTATGGTGATGAATGCTATGCCTCCCTGAGTGGATGAAGAACTGGGTTGTTAGGATTTCCAACAACATGGCAACATTATGCTATCAGTAAAGCAACAATGGAACTGCCATGTTTGAAGCTAGGGTTTTTTTGCCAATACCTACCGTTCTGAGTAAATAAGTGCCTTAAAATTACAATTAACGAAGAATTAAAACCGCTTCAGTAACCGCTCAGCATGCAAATTACACCAAATAAGTACCGGCTCTTGTGCTTCTATTCACGAGACTAAAACAATACGCTCGGCAGTACTAATTAAACTTGCTATTCAACATGATTGCGATAAAAGCATAAATCTTTGCATTAATATCTGCAAAACGTAACAAAGTTCATGAATATGCATTAATGAAAATGTCAGACTAATGGATCAATAATAGACCATAAATTTCAACCTACCAGTAATGTCCTCTGAAAATTCGACTCAACTTGACTGAAGCACAGCTTTCCAACGATGGTGGCCAGCGTGGGCAAGATGAGAGCCCCGCACAAAATCCTCGTGGCACTCATAGGATCGGACATGAGGGCGGTGTCCGCGGGGACCCGATAATCCTCGGCATTGTCTGGGGATGATTGAACGAGATGTACTCGCAAGACGGACTGCCGACGGCAAATTTAAAGCACTTCACAAAAGCTAACATTTCATATATAACCAGAATTATTGTGCAACAAATGATGTAACAAAAGAAGCTTACGCAAGGCTAACGACGAGATGCCAAAATCGACAAACAAAAACCAAAAGTACGTTCTGCTGTAGAACACTCACTGGCTTGGAAGAGATAACTGATGATTGGCAACTTGGTCGAGTACTTTCTCCAGAGCCTCAAGACAAAATCTTCCCATCGGAT
The DNA here is from genome assembly GCA_021613335.1 of Whitmania pigra. Taxonomy (NCBI): domain Eukaryota; kingdom Metazoa; phylum Annelida; class Clitellata; order Hirudinida; family Haemopidae; genus Whitmania; species Whitmania pigra. The sequence continues at coordinate 1,106,576 of JAJTWR010000362.1, read as the reverse complement.
CATCTTCGACAGGATCAGGGACACCGGAATCATGGGCAGTCCGATCAGGAGGAACAAAGGGTCGGCTTTCTCCATGACGTTCAGTCCCTCTTTGTGGCCCAAGACCTAGGTGGATGTTCAAGAGAGTCGTACTTTAGTGCTTTGTCTTTCCAAGACGCACAGGTAAAGATTGAAAATTCTGCAGTGCCGTCGTACGACAACGGTTGCTCGTAAATTAAAATTCATTTTGTACCGTAATGCTGCAGCAAACTCACTTTTAAACTACATTCATTTTCCATTTCCACTAAACTTATAAAACATCATAGACATTTAATAGGATTTCCACTCAAGAAAATTATTGCAACGAGTTTTCCAATGACCGACCCAAAAGCAAACAAAATCCACTCGCCGTTGACAACTCAAACTAAAAATCAAATCATAAAAGCAGATTTGATATCGATGAAACTCAATTCCACTCGAACTCATTCTTAAATTAAAAATTGACTAAAATCATCAGACGTGCAAAGTATAATCCCACCTGCATCACGGTCACTGCCCCATAAGTGACAGCAGTCCAATAAACTGACCCCACAAACAGGCCCCCGGCCACAAACGGGCACAGCTTATAGATGGCTCTGTCGACCAACTCCATAATGCAGATAGCTCTACCTAAAAAGAATTGTGCCAACATTTGGGGGTTAAAATCATTTAAATTAAACATTTTTAACACTAAACACATAGCCATTTTATTTATACAGAAGCTAAATTTCATTTTTAAACTGACTTTCTGAGTTATTTGAAAAATTCAACAGTTTTTAGGTGAGCTAAATGTATGTTTATAAAAATATGGAAATATTTATCCAAAAACATCATTCAGAACTTGTAAGTTATAAAATTACTTTGTTCTGGGAAGCATATAAGATACTCAGTGTTGCACTGAGGGCAATACACTCGAGTCGAACTGTTGCCCCTCTGTTTCTCGTCTATCCATCTCTGAAGGCAGGTGTGATGGACCCATCGACTCGTACCTCTGCATCGGCACGGGTGAACCCACTTGGCCTCCCTGTCGTCGTCTTCAGTTGCGAAACAAACCCAACAGGACCTGGTATTATCAAAAACTTGAAACTAAACTAATTCTGAGCAGTAAGTTTAGTTTGGGCCATGGCGTCGCTATTTATATAATACACTAAGAATTCTTTCACCTGTTTTTAAACAAATAAAAAAATAAATTCGTCTTAAACATACTTTTCGCTAATTTCAAAGCTCCTAGCGTTCACATTGAGACTCATCTTGCACTGTTCGGTCAAGACTCTAAAGCATCAGTAAACACATACACGAAATCTTCAAAAGCTGGGCATAAATGGACTTGTCAATTTTATGCTTTACTAGTCAAGAAAGTTAAAGTCGTCGGAAATAAAATTGAGGCACCGACGAAAACACGGCAATTATCAACCACACTGAAGGCAGATGTTGTGACGTATAAAGACGAGAGTCACACTTTTCAACAAGTCGATGTTCGTGAAAATCAAATAAATAAATTATTGCGTAAAAAATTTTAATTTTACTTGTTTCTAATTCGGTACTTCTCCAAATATCCATTGACGTCAAGGTGATATTGTTATTGTGTTTAGGAAAGCGAACATAACACCCAATTAACACAAAAGAAGTAATTATACGATATCTTTCAATCAATTTTTTTCAATTTTATTGGATCTTAATGCTAAATATCAAACAAGTACTTGAAAGAATATTGACGAAACGTATAATGTTCGATTAATTTTAAACACAGGGTACAAAAGAAACAATTTCATAAGAAATCACAGGAATGATCTGCTTGTCAAGTCCTAGCTTGAACAGCGAAAACCCTTGTGTTTGCTTATACTCTCAGCTTTCGACAAGTCTATCATGTCCTATGAACATTTGTGGCATGTCTCGTTCGATAGCGAACCATTTGTTTCCATACTCTAACTTCAAAGCCTCTTTAAATCCAATTAAGGAAAGAGAATGCTGTTCAAATTGTGACACCGAAATACAGTCGAACCTCACTCAACGTCCAAGGCCTTCGTCTTGTCCGGTTGACTTATCTCATAATTTTGGCAGTGGGCGGAAAATCTCGCACAAATTCACTAAAAGGCAGACTAGAAAGTGTTTCAATCTGATTCAGCAATTGAGAAACCACTCACTAAAACATAGAATTTGTAAAAATTACGTGCTCCCCAATGAAAACGAATGGGAAAGAATTACTCATAATTTTTCCTTTGCCGAATGCGAAATTTCTCCATTTAATGACAAATGTCAATTTGGTAATTGTGACAATAAACGAGGTTCATCTCCATTGAATAAATCCGAAAAAACCGCAGCAGGACAGCGCATTCTACCTCATTTTACACATCTCCAATACTGCCAATTGAAAAATAGGAATGCTTCCCGCTACGTCTGTAATTCCTGTGAAAACTGTGATATTTATTGTCAGCACAAGATTTTCTGGCCAAACGATTCCATGTCAAATTGTTTCTCCGAGGCGCAAGCGCTTTCCTCCAACAGATTCGACATTTTGTGTCAGTCCTACGACAACAATAATACATATCTGAGAAATTGTCATGCCGAAAGATCAGAAAACTACCATTCCCATCAGATTGGTCATCCGAAGTGTCATCGCAAAAGAATTCAGGCAAATAACTTTGATAGCCAGAAAAGTGGATTCCTTATGAGAGCCTATGGAGAGTCGAGTCAGAGATGCCATCGATGTTGTCCGAACAAGCATTTGCATTATTCCGGCTACCCCATCACGAATTACAGATCCAACGAAAAATGTTGTCACTGCCAAAACTACGGATATTCATTCCAGTGCAGAGGCTGCAAGTATTGCAATTGTTTCGTCTGCAACAGATACGACGCCCAACTCCAAAATCACAATCGCTGTTGCCACAAGTGCGATCAACATCATGAAATGTGTCACTGTCACCACTGTCATTTCTGTGGCCATCACAACACCGAAGGCAAATCGTGCTGTTTATTTAGGCGGCACCACGAAAACTATTGCCAATCCTTAGATGAACTGTTGAACTGCTGTGGATCTCAAACCGCTCGTGCTATTGGTCACATCGACGCTTTGGGTAACCTGGGACAACTTATCAACGCTTGTGCTTGTAACTTCTCACGAAAGCATTGTCCATCCAAACAACACATGAATGAATGCTACATGTATGCCTGGCCATGCTCCCCCACCATTAGGGAAGCTGGAACTCAGACAGGAAGTGAAATGTCGAAGAAAAGAACTGTCAACACGCAAACCTGTTCCCATCCGAAGAAATCTTTCATCGTCAGCAAGTTGATGAGAAGACCGCGATGCTCTCGCAAACCGTATCATAATAAGGCTAGACTGATTTATTTTATATGCAGAAGGAAACATTTCCTGAAGAAGCAGGCTCTAAAGCAGAAACACAATTTATTTGAATCCGAGAATTCAGATTGGCCCTCAGCTTTGGTTACAAACTGTCAAACGGATGAAGAGATTCTAAAGATCGACCCTCTACGTCTGAACGCCTACTTTAAAAATGCCATGTCAGAATGTCGAGCAGCACTTTTGCAAGGGGCTCTGCCTTGCGAAAAAAATTGTACAAATATGCAAAGCTTTTCAGCCAAAGCAACCAATAGCTTTCACAACTTCGTAGCACAAAACAGTGATCGCGTGGAAAAGCTGAATAGCCCTCAGGACAAATCCGACAACATCTGCAGCTATTTACGAGGAATCGACAAATATGAGTATCCAATGAACCGAGACGTAATTCACAAAGAGATGCTTCAAACCCAGCATCCTTTCCTCATTTACGGAAGCCAAGAAACCTACGAAAGACAGAAACCTCTCCAAATCGAAAGCGGAAAGTTTAGCTCGTTTGACTATTCAATCATCCCTGACACTTTTTATCGTAGTCCTAAAAGTCAAGGAGGTACAAGATATACATTGGACAATCACAAAGCATTTCTGCTGGGGCATTCTCAAAACCATCCACGCTACAACATTTGCAAGCCAGAAATCTGCCATAACAACAGTTCTTCAGCCCACGAAGAATGTGAAACCTCAGGCAACCTTAAACCGAAAAGTGAATCATCCGGAGGAGCTTTCCATCAATTTGTCCTCCCATCCGTTGAAGAGGTGCCTCCTGTAAGCCGGCATTAAAATGTTTAACGGCCAATTATATAATAAAAACCGAGATAATTTATGCAACATAACTTGCATGACCCATTGAAAAGAAATTGATGCTTAAATTTCCAGGCAACTGGAGACATCAAAGAGCAACAAGCATCGAACTCCGAAGATGGCAGACGCTCATCGGAATGGAAGGAAATATTTTGTGTCATCGGAAGTAATCATATGCAAAGATAAAAAAAACAACAACGACAAATAAGTCAAATAAGTGTCGAAACGATCTTCAATCATTTAAAACATTCGGTATCGCGCCATTAACCTGTTTTAAAATATAGCAAAATTTATTCAGCTTTTTAGGAAATGCCTAGTGATGAAGAAACTGAAATGACTGCTTTCTAAAAGCGGCATGATATATTCATGATCGATCATCTGAAATAACATTTGCCTAGACATAAAGTAACTCGAAATTTAAGGTTAAACTGAATAACAATGACCAAGAACTTAATAGATGCAAAAAAGATTTCAATGTTGTTAACGTCAAGAGCCAACGCACTGGTGACAACCTTTGGCACAGTCAGTATCACCGCTCGTACCCCTAATCTTAACCTTAAAACCAGCCCTACCCTCCAATTCCCAATCTAAACCTTGAAAGCATGGAGAATTTATGAAACATGCTCACCACGATTTGTCTTTTGGTCCTTTTGATCATGCGTTTTCCAAGCACCCACAAGTTGCAGCAAGTGGTGGTTGTGCCCGTGGACATTTTATAGTGTGAATGAAACAATAAATATTTTTTTTCATACTTTAGATTTGGTTTTTGTGCGATGACGCAACAAGACTCGTAAATATCATCTCCGATAACCTCTCAAATGATCCATTTTGTTATCGCATAATTTCTGGTTGAGAGGCAGTTGGCTTTTCGAATGCTCTGATCTTAATTTAAAAAATTGAACTTACTGAAGGCTTTGGTCAATTAAAGCTTAAAATATGCCTTAAGTTTCTTATTAATGGCTGCTTCATCAGTTGATAAACAGTATGAAAATGAAAGAATATTAATTAGTCAAAGATGAATATTAACACGAAATATGTTCTCATTTTTTTTATTCTTACTTAGAAATGCGTTCTTTTTCCGATTTGAAATAAACAACAATCGAATCTGTTGTCTACATTTTAACCTCTTCACGTAAATGTTTTTGTAAACTCCAATTATTATACCAGAGATGGCAGTATTCTATTCCGATGCGCAGATAAAGGAAACTTTCAATTAAATTACAATAAATATTCAATTTATGGGCCCTATGATCTCAAATCTCAATCAAATGGGGGTGAAAGTTTTATTTTATTTTTTTTATTCTGTTTGAATGTTTATTATTATTATTATTATATTATTATATTATTTATTATTATTATTATTATTATTATTATTATTATTATTATTATTATTATTATTATTATTATTATAATTATTATTATTATTATTATTATTATTATTATTATTATTATTATTACATTTTATTTTATTTTAGGATAAATCTTATCTAACTTATTATTATTATTATGTTACGAATTACAAATTCATCGTTTCCTACAGACATTTTGGTGTGGATTGCTTTGGACCTGCAAGATTGTCCTTATCATGAGAGCATATTAACTCAAATATCTAAAGCATGATCATCATCATCATCGTAATAGGCGTGAGAAATCGTATTGAAACAAAGAGTCGACATTTGTTACTGCTGTCGTAAGCAATTTGCCTTCTTCAGACAACAAAGCTTCGAAGATTCTTTTGTCGTTGCAACCACGCGATCTCAAAATTACCAGATTCATTGTTTATGTTAAATCATACTATTATTGTCATTAACGACTTCATCAAATCACTTTGACGATTACTTTAGGAAAAATTATTATTCTTAATATTATTTGAGTAATATTATTATTATTATTATTATTATTTTCAAAGCAATAGACAACAAAGAAAGTTGCTGACATAAGATTTGAACCTTCTGATGCTTTGTGCTTTCCCTGGTCAACCAGGCAACTTCCCTGGAATCTCTCATCACGTCTTAACGCTAAATTCTGGAATTAACGAAATTATCTTGGCGATTTAATTCAAATCAAAATAATCGCTGAAAGCATTATCTTTTAAATAAAAAATAATAATTCAAGTATGCCGAAATAAAGTACTTTCTTCAAAAAGATTTTCAATGACTTCCGATGAAACCATCTCTTGTTAATCAGAAACATCGAAAACAGCGTGATTTTTCCCCGAAGCCGTTATTCAATCAGTGAAGGAAAGTATGTTATTCCAGTTAATGTTCTTTGTTAGTTGTCGCTATAAAGAGCCGCGCACTTCTCAGTCGTCTGAATAGCAGAGCTCAGCGAGTGCGAGTAACTAATGCTACGACAACTTACATTCTCTTGATGGCTTTGACATTCAATCGTTTCAAGTAGGGTTGTGTGGGTTGACGTGGTTGGTTCTCGTGAGAATCACAACTCGCGGTTGATGTGCAAGAAATGCGTTACGACGCCATTAGCAAATTTCCAATTCTCCTTCGTTTAAAAAACAACACGAGACTAATCAACTGCTAAAATGCTTATTAATTGAATAATTTTTAATGTTTTAGCATTAAAGTCTAAAGGAATTCTTAATTTTCTAAATTATTTAATAGTTTAATTAGACCAATTAATAGCGACCAAAGATGCGGCCACGGCTGGGGTTTAACTAATAGAATCTGACGTGTAACAAATTGGATAAATTTTAAACCTTTTATTTTAACAAATTTTTACTCTATTTCAATTAGATTAAACATTCTAATGATTAATTTCTTTAATTATTGACGTGTTAATAATGAGAAAACCGCCGATCGTCAGCTAACAGCCTAACAATTACTGAATATTATCTTTAATTACAATTATTACCTCCGGTGCGTTGACGAGTGAAATTGTTAAGCAATTGTTCTAAAAATCATTAATTTGACAAAAATTAACTTCTATTCCTGCAAAATGAAGGTTAATTCATTGCTCACACAATCGCATATCCCTACTCTGAAGTTTGTTTATTCTCGACGACGCTCGGCTGTTGCTTGGAAACGCTTTCACAAAATATTCGCGAAATCTCGAATATCTGCGGGGATTCAATAGGTCTTAGTCTCGAATTCTCATTAAAAGTGCCAATTTCTAGCTTCTGTGCACCTTGATTCCAAATCCGAAGCTTTTGTAAGAAGCATAATTCATCGGAACTTCTGCATTAATTTCTTTCATTGGAACTTAAAGAGCATCTACTCTGTGTTGATTTATAAAACGAGAAAATTGAATTGCACTCAACGACTAGAAAGATGACCCGGTATTTAATTTACTTAGTTAGACCTTTTGCTACGATGTCGAGAATGCTAATCCTTGGAACTTCTTTCCGACCAGTCGTATCGAGTCGTGAAATGCGAGATATTTTGACATTCTGAACTTTTCAGCCTATTCCCGAAAAGTACGAAATCTGTTTTGTAGTCAGACTGAACTTACACGAACTATTGCGATCGTCGATGACCGACACGATTGTGTGAACGCGATCTGTGTATGACTGGCGCACGTGAATAGTCTGTGACACACTCGTTCAAGGATCAGTTTTTGGAACTCGCAAAAACTTTTCTGATAACAAAACCGAACTTTTCTCTCTCTCCTTCTGTCGTCAGCATCTCACCACTCTACGACCTCCTCTCACTGATTTCTCTCCAAGGCAAAGTGCCTTTGAATTTCAAAATAATTGACCGAATTTAATAACCATTATTTAATCGCAATTTTTCATCAATGACATCCCTGCATAGAAATTGCATCCAATGCAGTGCTGAATTATTTGAAAAGAATTAACTTAATAACAATTAACTTAGCAGCGATTAACTTAATAAAAATTAACTTAATAAAAAATTAACTTAGTACCAATTAACTTAATAACGATTAACTCAATAACAATCAGCTTAATAACAATTAACGTCCACATTACAAACTAGTACTTTCTTTCGTTAATCCGATTGATTAAACAAGAAATAATTTGACCTTGACAGTCAATGCTTGGAATTTCCACGCTCAACCCTGAGATATCCTAATGATGTGGAGTGATGGAGTACGAATCGACTGAAAGGTGTCGAGTTCAAACCTTGGCATCGGAATGTCATCTACGTCACACTCTTGCAAGTGATGGTGGTCATGACGATGACTCAGGTTGAGGTGACGACGACCCTGAATGATGATGATGATGATAATGCTGATGATGCATTAATGATGATGATGGCTTTTAATGGAGACGAAAATAGTTAGATAGTTGCGACGAAAACAGTTTGGTATGTGGCGCAATTCAAGCGATGGAGATGTTTTTGAATGTTACTAAATTTGTAATAAGTAAAAGTGCAATAATAAAAACAATAACAGCGCTCTTATTATCACGAAACTGATCGCAGGGCGTGCAATTTCTTGAAAGTCGTGTCTTGTGGGAATGACTTGATGTGAGACGAAACTATTTCTCGATAGAAGATCGTGATTTCTTGAGAATTACGAACACTCTTGATTGAACTCCATTGCTTGAATTGAACTTGATTGAAGTTATTTTGATTAAAGTGTTGGAGAATTTTGATTTATAATCAATCATTTTAAATATTTTTTGGTTGATATAAATTTGTTTACCAAATGTTGTATTTATTGTCTATTCAATATTTCCTTCCATTATTTTTCTTATTCTTTTTAATGCCAATCATCGCACATTCACCATTCCAGGCATCTCTGACTCATGCATTCCTGGACTCAGCGATGAGTCATCTCATCCCTTGTCCACTGAGTCTGACCACATTATTATTATTATTACTATTTTTATTTTTATTATTATTATTAATTATTAAATAATTATCAAATTATTATTAATATTAATTATTATTATTATTAATATTAAAATTATTTTTAATATTACATCACCATCATCATCACCATCATCATCATCATCATCATCATCATCATCATCATTATTATTATTATTACTATTATCATTATTATTATTATTATTATTATTATTATTATTATTATTATTATTATTATTATTGTTATTATTATTATTATTATTATTATTATTATTATTATTATTATTATTGTTATTATTATTATTATTATTACTATTATTATTATTAATATTATTTTATTAATATTGAAATTATTATTAATATTAATTATTATTATTAATATTAATTATTATTAATATTTATATATATTATTATTAATATTAATTATTATTAATATTTATATATATTATTATTAATATAATTATTATTAATATTATAATAAGTTATTAATTATTATTAATATTATAATAAGTTATTATTAAATTAATGATAATATTAATTATTTTTATTATTTAATAATAATTAATAATTAAACTGTCTTCTATTTTATTCTAGTATTGTACATTGTACAAACTCTGAGTAACGGAGAATTGCTTGCATCCATGCATTCACCCAGCAAGCCATGCACCAATGCATAATTCATCTACCTACACATTCATCCATTTATGTCACTATATCCTCATCCAGTGCATCTCTTTCTTATTATCAATTAAGTGATGATTCCCACATCTAGGGTTGGAGCTAGGGTTATGGCTAGGGTTAGGGTTAACGCTTCTGCATAAAAATGAACTATTGCTATTGAGGTTGATAATGATGATGGTGATAATGATAATGGTTGCTAGGTTACGCATAAAAATGAACTATAATTATCGATCATTGTTATTGAGGACGTTGATGATGACGGTAAGAATAATCTTGCTGTTTGCGGTTTTTGAATTTATGACGAAGATATACTCGAGAAGGTCAATATGCAGTTCCTAGATCTGTTTACATCGCCTTAGCAGCGCATTCCTTTGTTTACCATTGAGATTTAAAAACACACTTAGCGCACGAAAGCCTCTTATTGGTCGCTATTTATAAACATCGAATTTCCATTGGTTGATGAATTGGTCGTGCACAAATCCAAATGTACGAAGTACTAAAATAGAAACAATGAAGTTAGCGTCCTCTCGGGAAAGTCCATTTGCTCAATCATTCACCAATCCATTTGCTCAATCATTCACCAATCCATTTACTCAATCATTCACCAATCCATTTACTCATTCATTCACCCATCCATCCAATTTTTATCCATCCGACCATCCGTTCATCTGTTTTTCATCGCCTAGCATCTTGTAGCTCCATAATTGCTCAGCATTTAAAGTTGAAATCACGTGATGTTTACACTCGGCTTCGTCGGAATTCGTCGAAAACAACAGCAGACGATGAATTTTGTGCAAAATAATTTATAATCGCCGAAACAGTCATTCATCAACAAACAACTTTATTAATGATATGATAATGAGCGCTAGGTTAATTAATATTAATTGTACGCTAATGAATAATAATAATAATAATAAAAGCAGTAATAAATGTTAAAAGCGACGATGTCGCCGTGTTATTATTTCATTAATTCATCGTCGTCGAAAAGATTCGAAGTTGATTGAGGACCACATTGAATAACTTATCCAAGGATAGAGATTCCAAAAGACATTTTGACTTTGTTTTTGACAGTGATGATGATGATGATGATGATTATGATGATGATGATGACGACGATGATGACGATGATGATGATGACGAGGATGATGACGATGATGATGACGATGATGATGACTACGTCAGCGACTAATCTAGGACGGGAGATGTTTTTGCATGGAAATATGAGTCAGCTCCAGAGAAATGATTCGAAAAAATGTTGATGGAAGCGAATGATGATTCCATTGAAATGCTGAGATGATGAATGATGATGATGACGATGATGACGATGATGATGCCGAGGATGACGATGATGATGCCGAGGATGACGATGATGAAGATGTAGAGCAGGTGATGGTAATGATGCAATCTTAGGACACATCTTCTCTTGTCCAATTTCTTCTCGAGACTAAAGTGGACCACGAGTAGTCTTGTTATTGAATACTAATAACATTATAAAGTAACAATTGCAAGTATTATTGTAATAATAAATTAAATCAAATTAATAATAATAATAATAATAATAATAATAATAATAATAATAATAATAATAATAATAATATATAATAATAATAATATAATATAATAATAATAATAATAATAATAATAATAATAATAATAATAATAATAATAATAATAATAATAATAATAATAATAATAATAATAATAATAATAATAATAATAATAATAATAATAATAATAATAATAATAATAATAATAATAATAATAATAATAATAATAATAATAATAACAAACAATTTAAGAAAACAAAAATAAAATCATTGCCACCTGGAAACCAAACGAAAGCGAAAGGAGATTTTCAGTTTCGCGACACGAATTTGTGAAAAAGTCAGTGCGACTTCGGTGATGATGTTGATAATGATGACGATGATCACGATGATGATGACGATCACGACAATGATAATAATGGTGATGACATTGAATCTCCCAAGTGATGATTACGCATAATTCAAGAGGTTATCAAAGTAAAATTGCAATAAAATTACTCATCGAAAATAATTACAAAGGATCATTATCATAATTGTTGTAATCTTTAAGAGTATGATGACATCGGCAGAATTTCTCCGAAGTCGCTTCGCTGATGTCCCTATTTGATAACAAATCATCAACATCATCATCATCATCATCAACATCATCATTATCATAACCTTTTGAAAGTGGTTGCGAGAAGGTTGTGCGCGATTGAAATGGTTGGCCTGGTTGGTACCTTAATGATTACGATGACGATGAGGGTGCTGATGATGATGATAGTTGTCAATACCATGGGAAAATATTAACTATGACATTCACATTCAAGCGACCTACTTTTCAAGGGCCTATCGTCCGCAGTTAATAACGTTCTCGTGATTAACCATTCAAGATTACGCTGCTAATTATTTAACTAGGTCGATGGTCGCAAATAGAACATAGAGGTCAATTTAATATTTATAGAACGGTTCTGTGACGTCTTATTGGCCTGGTTACAACTTCCTCGTTCTGTTAACCTTATGATTACCTTATTCGGATTGGTCGGTGAGAGTGATTAATATGCATTTGAATTGATTATGATAATGAGGCATTCACTAAGCGACCTTTTTACTTAGAAGTTCAAGTCTAAGTCCTAAGTGCAGGAATTGAAATCCTTCCTGTTCCGGCGCTTTCTCATGTTCATTATTCATCATTCCTTCTTCATTATTATCAACATTACTGACATTACAACATTAGTATTATTATAAGTCATTAAAAATAAATTTTATAATTAATAATAGTTAAGTAATATTATTAACTGCATAATAAAGTGAAACGTTAAACATTAATCGACTGGGCGTTTAAAGGGGAATTGCCGATCTTTGTGATTAAGGGGAACTTCCGCTCAGAACAAAAGCAATGGAAGTGCTTTGATGTTAACTTTAAGAACACCGAGACGATTAACATAATTTATTAATTGCATTCACAAACGTTCCAATGGTTATTCGTTGAATTTGAATTGACATGTCTAACGATTAGAAAGCATTATATAAATACACATGGGAAATACCGTGTAAACAAGCAGGAAATTACGTCACATCATTTCTATTACGTTTCTATTACGAGTATATATTGCGCTACATAATTTATCACGCCAGAGGAGAGGTTACTTAGAGACGAAAAAGAATTAATCTATACAAACAGCATTGCTCTATAAGGAGACATGACAAGAGTGAGTGCTTGTCATGGTCACGTGTTGCCAGCCATAACGCGCCAACGTGTCCCGAAAACACGTTTTAACGGCGTTGCACAACAGGGTTGCAACAACTTCCCTTCACACGTACGCACACGATTCATCTTGTGACGTGTCGTTGTTGTTAATAATTAATTAATAATAATAGTCGACTGTTATTAATATTAGTTATATTCTTAATGATTTTGTTTAATCTGTCACATTAGCTTGCTAATCATCACGACATCAGTGCAAAACAGATGTGTCTATACTTATGAACGTTCTTCGGATAAATTAATCTCATATGAATTTTTTTTTTTTGCAAAATTTTCTCAATTCATTCACTAAGCATAAGTCAGTAAAAGCTTAATTCGAATGAAAAGGTTATTGGCATCGGTACAACCACGTACAACCGCGTACGACCATGTACAAGCGTACAACGTACAAACGCCATCACAAAAGAGTGCTTACGACTGAACAAAAAGTTAAATCCAAATTCATTTTCATGGAAGTCATGAAAACGTCTTTGTCAATAACAATATGTTTGTAGAAGTTGTTTGTTTTCAATTTATTTCAACTTTCTCGAGAGTAGCTTGCTTCGGAGTTAACAGGAACCGTTAAAAATTGTGCTATTTATTAGTTTGTCCGAATACGTTGGTTCGATAACAGCTTGACAACTTTTCCACTTAAATGCCTCTTAATCCTTCTTCAAAACATCCAGAAGCGGATTTTCGGAAAAGAAGAATTGCTTCTGAATTGAAACGAAAGATGCTAACTGGAATACACCGAATAACCACGGATTTCTGGATTGGTTTCGTATTTCACGCGACGAAAATATTTTCAAGAATTAGAAACATCCGAGCATTGCATCACCATTGCGAACGCGTTGAATAGCCTATAACGAAGGCAATTTCATTCAATTTTGGAACTTGCAGTTATGGGGATATTTAATTTTAAGCAGGTTTTTGCTCAATCCATGTATTATGTCGATAAAATGAAAATTAATCGTCATTTCAGTGTGTTTTCAAGTAATATTTAGCGCGAATTAGAGCCTGCGTTTGTATCACGCGTTGGACGTGCAAGGTGCGTGATGCTTGCCTGTGAAGCTCGTATTTAAAGGACAGAACCGCGCAAACACGGGTAAATTGTTCTCGATTAACTTTGTAGATTCTCGAGGTGTTTTGAGCCTTCGATATCGTGTTTGAACGGACATAATTTGTCTAAAGATATTTTATTTGAACTTGATTTTGATTATTGTCTGGAGATTTAAAAGTGAATTCTGCAGCTCGGATAACGAATCGAAGTTTGAGAGTTCCGTGAAAACATGAAAGCTTCTAAAAACTTTCAAAATCTAAACGTACTCATACCTGACAAAATGAACAGGTTGGATTCTAGATTATTAGAATATTTAATTATATTCGAAATTTATTTGCATCGTGAAATTCCGTCGCATTCACGTGCTAGCAACCGGCATTTGAACCCTGGTCTGACGTCATACGAAGATCTGGGCCATTTTCGATGCTAAATTTTGCAAATTTTTCCTTACTTAAAATATGGAAAATGAATGCAATTTTGCAAAATCATTGGGTTGATATTGAAAAAATAAAGTTTTCCTCGTGCTTTTAGTAGATGAATTATTAAAAAGTTACGGATTAGGTGCAACAACGAAGCGAATTTGAGCTATGTAATTAAAATTTCGATGTTACGGTTGTTTAAAGTAAAATTTTTTTTGCACATCAGGGAAAACAACGTTGTCAACGACGATTTTAAGGCTATTCTTTTGGAGGCCCACGCCCAAAATCGTATCACTTACGGGATTTACGAGTCTGGAAAACAACTCGAAAGGTAAATATTAGAGTTTGCGTTGCTTGGATTGAAATGTTATCAACATTTGTGCCACTTAACAACGTGTTGCGTCATGATAAGCTTATGCAATATGCTTATATGTGCAGATCACCTAGATTTTGTTTTTATTCTAGTGTTCTAATTTCGATTTTGATGTAACGTTTGATTCTTAATATATGTCGCCTAGTTGATATCATAAATCTTGTGTGCATATTTCATTTAAAATTATTTATAAGATATATAACTTAAAGGTTTTTTGTAAACATGCTCTCTTTAGATTATGGACAATACATAATTACATTGAAAACAACATTGCAACTTTTCTTAGACCTCAGTTTTTTGTCCTCAGCGATCCAGACGACGTTATGCTCTGCGTGCTTCCGTCGTATTCCGGTGCCGAAGCAACTCTCCACATCCACTTGACCTTGATCGAGGCCTTCTGTCTGGAAGTTGGAATCCAGGTCGTAAAAGTCGACGACGTGGAGTCTCTTAGAAAACTGCTGTCCTCGAAATTCGAGAGGAGCATCTCCAGGCGGAGCGAGGAGGAAGACGACGACGAAGATGCTTACGAAAATGACCTCGAAAGAATGGATTATAATTGTCTGCTTGTAGAAGTGAGTGACGGTTTGGTCGTTGCTCATTCACGATCCCATCGCCGCGACCATCTGACGGATAATTGTTCGCCTAATCGTCAGCAGACTCCGACTTAACGCAAATTTGCCCACCTAATCTAAAGTGTAATATCACAAGACTTCATTTCTTCAAATCTGACATTTTTTTTCACAGTTTCCTGATGGCAGCCTATCCCCATCAGAGGAGAAGTTGTTAGATTATTGTACATACCATGTAGATGAAGAACTACCTGCCTTCAGATTGGTGGAGTGAGCCAAGAAAAATGCTCGTTTGGATATCATAAACAGGCAAGGATCTTTCTCATTAACTTAGCATGTCGAGGGTGATGTTGATGTGAGAGGGTGATGTTGATGTGAACATCCGAGCTTATAGTCGTTGATTTTCTCAGAATCAAAAGTCAAATTTGTGGGACTAGAGCCTCGTCCGTCGGTAAAAAGCAGTCTCCCCGAATGACCGACGAAAGGCAGCATCAACGTGATTCATCATCCCGAACCGACATTCGTTCGTCGTCTATCGGGCGGTGCCCTCCTCTAAACATGCAATCGGAACGAGATCCAAGTCGCCTTCTGTCCCTTGAACACCTTACGAGGAATGTACATAGATGGGACCGAAGACATGTTTACAGTTTGTAAATAAGATCTAATCAAGGCAGCCAATCGTCTCCTCTGTCGATATTTTATGGATTTCTTCAGGCATGGATGGTGATACTTCTTCTGCAGAAAGATTTAATGAAATCACGATCAATTTGAATGGAACCACATCTGTTCCATCTTCGCCAAATTGACCGGAGCTTGCACTTAATGCGGCTTAACTAGTGACTGAAGCTATTGCCATTATTGAAGCTTATTATTGATTTGACCACTGTTACTGTTGCTCTTGCAGACTATTGGAAATAAAAGCTGCAATAGTTACTATTGTTAATGTTGTTGTTGTAAGATTTTCAGTTATTATTCCTTGTGAAGGTTCCAGCTTGAGCTGTTTCAATCAGGTTTGATAAGAGTTGGATGACTATATTGGTTCAGGCACTATTGTCATTTAGTGGTGACATTGGATTGGTTTAGTCATGTAAAGTATTTTTTAACTGGATAACGCAAGAAGACAAGAAAACTTTCAGTAGAATATGTGTTTACGATCTTCACACGTTCATGTTAAAAATTTTGGAAAATGTAAACTTCAAGTTTTCATGCAATTCAATAAGAAAAAAATATTATTATCCCCGACACGGCACTTAATGCTTCGTGGGAAAAGTTAATGGAACAAGCAATATTTAGACCTAAAAATAACTTTTTTTTTCTATTTTCACGGCTCTTACCTGTTGATGCCTTCACATTTCCATTTACGTTTTATTTTTAATTTTTAAATTATTAGAACCCTAACCCTAAAAATATTTTAATTCTTTCACATATAGTTTTAAAAAGTTTTGAGTAAAATTGTATCTTGAAGATTTGTTTTGAGAAAATCTACATGTCACGAGATGCTGCATTTCGTTAAACGTTTTGCTTAATTTCTCACTATTTGGAGCGTTCTCATTTACCGATTTTATTAATTAAACATTAATATTATATTTCGAAATTAGCAGCCGTGAATTTTACAATCCAAACTCAAATAAAAAATGGACTTCTTGGGTCTTACCTAGTTATCATCTGATGGGTGTGTGCAGGCTGCTGCGGTAATGTTGGAGTCGGTTCGGTTTAAAAGTTATTAGAAATGAACTACGATTCTTCGATGGTCTCTGATCTTTGCAACGACTGATTATTAGGTTCATTTAGTAAGAAGATCAGAAGTTTGATCCCATATTTTTGACGTGATAATAACTCCAACAAGCAAGGAACTGGTTAATAATGGATAACGAGAAATTTGTCGCACAGCCATTCAGTTCTCCCTTAAAATCTAGGATTAGCACCCTACCTACTGGAGCTAAAACTAATTGGTATTATGACCATGAAAGCGATGATGTAGACAAGGCGAGTATTTTGTTCTTGACTGGGCAACGCCTTTATTTTGATAATTTTATGATAGTGATAAATTTTTTTAAAAATCATTCCAAAACTAATGAATGAATCTGATTTTGATTTTCATTTACAATGATTTGAGCTTCTGCACAAAGTTCGTAGTTAAATGATGAACATGTTATCAACAGCTTGATTTATTCATTTGTCATGAAAATCACTTTAACAGTTTTGTCACTTGTTAAAATTATTACATTTAAAAATATTTCTGGACCTCCATTCATATTCAATGGGATATCCATGCTCTACAATTAATTCAAAGCTTCAAGATGCACAGATTTACATATTTTGCTATGAGTTTATCTTGATAAAGTATATTATCGTTATTCATCGTCATTCCAGTCTTCGGCGATACGAAGAGGCTGGCTAGAGAGGCAATCGTCGAAGCTCTTTTCCAGTCGAAAACAGAAGTGGGTTGTGCTTCAGGAAGGCTATCTTTATTGTTATGATGATGAGAAGGAACTCAAATCTTCCATGAGGAGCATTTCCCTTGCCAACAAGAATGTGTCAGAGATTGCCAGTAATGATAGTGGAACATCAAACAATGGAATTGGAGGTTCTGGGAAGTACCTCTTTCAGATTTCTCCAGGTGTGTTCTGTTCAGATCTAAATGTGTGCAAATAATTTTATTTTCACGAGTCTAGCTTTTGAGCTTTTGTTACAAATTGTAAAATTTGTGATTCATTTTATTAAAGAGCTCCCATAAAGCATTCAAATCTAAGAAACCTTTTATGAATGTTTCATCATTTTTGTTTCATTCCAGCCGAGATAAACTCTGACGGAAAAAGCAACGTTTTGTCTAAGCATGTCGACGTTTTTGGAGCGTCTTCAGAGCAGGAGAGGAAGGACTGGATGAAAGCTCTCAAGAAATCCATGTACGCAAAGATTGGCGGAGGTTGGTTTGTAACATGTTTGGTCACCGGAATGGGTTTTAATGAATGCTTTGTAGGGAGCGCTAATTGTTTTTAAATTTCATTTAAATTTGCAAATGACGATCTGCAATTAATTTTATTATTGAAGTTTTTATTTTGCAACAGATTCACAGCGGTGATGCTTACATTAGGATCGCCATAGTTACACTCTGCCTAAAAATATTGATTATTATGTTAACCATTACTTTAAGAATAACACAATAATTCCAGTTGATAATGTCGTGTTTTTTGTGAGTCGGTCGCTCTTTATCAAAAACATTTCCTCACTCAAACTGCTCTTCTTTTCCAGCAATCTTTGGCGGTTCCTTGGAAGACACGCTGAACTTTGAAAGGATGCGCAATCCGGACAGGATCGTACCCGAATTGGTGGAGGAATGTGTCAGATTCGTGCAGGAGAATGGCCTCGAATGTGACGGAATATTCAGGTTGACTGGCTGTATTATCTGTATTACACATATTGCAGCTATAATAATAATAATAATAAAATGACAATGATAACACTTTGAGTGTGTATATGTCTGATTATGAACGTGCTTCAATCAAATGAAAGATGAGTAATTACGACAACATCCAAGGCGTAATAACCCCTGATGATTGTTACCTTGCAGTAATAGATAATTAAAAGTAATTGTTCAACATTGGATAATAATCTTAATGGTAACGATGTCGAATTGCTTGCAACGCCGACAGACTCGCAGGCAAAAAGTCACTGGTTCGTAAGCTCCAAGAGAAGTTCGATAAAGGAGAGAGACCGAAACTCATTCTTTCGACTTTGCTTAACGAAGGTCCTCTCCTCTCCTCTTCCTGCTCATCTTCTTCTTCCCTAACCTCAAACTGGGGACCCTACGAAGGGGTCGACGTCCACTCGGCAGCGTCCCTCCTCAAGTGCTATCTCTTGGAGCTCCCCGAGCCCGTAATTCCCACCGACTTTTACGTTGACATCATGACGGTGGTGACGAGGGAGTACGAAGTCGACTGGGAATCGTCCGTCGACAAGATCTCATCGTTCCTGTGCAAGATGCCTCCAAACAGCTATAACCTCCTCAGGTACACGGTAGTGATGGACGGATGGAAATTAGTTTAACTGAATAATTTAACTGCATGGTTTATTGAGAGACCTGATCTAAATCACGTTCCTAACTTTTTTCCTCGTAGATACCTCTGCCAGTTTTTAAAGCTCGTCGGCGACAGGGAGGCCCAGAATCGGATGTCGTACCAAAACCTCGCCAAGGTTTTCTGCAACGCCATACTCGAGCCCGAAGACAACGACCCCGCTCTCCTCATGGGAACCGCGGACAACAGGGCCAAGGCCGTCACGATCATGATGACCTACTTCAACCGGATATTTAAAGACGAATGGAAAAAGGACGAAGGATGGAGATCCTATGCCAAACAAAGGCAGAGTCGCCTGTCCAAATCTTGGGACGATCTTTCCAATGAGGAAGATCTCTCGGTCTCGTTTACGGGCGATCAAAAACTTCGCGAAGCGACAGAAGTTCGGACGTCGAAGAATTCTGCCAAAAATTCCAGGAGCCTCGAGATTCTAAATTCACGACAGTCGAGCAGAGAAGAAGAGGATGAGTTGTCTTCCACTTCCTTCACTGGAACCTCGAGGAGCGACAAGAACCGATGCAGCGGCAGTTCGACCTCGACCATTTCCAGTTTTTTCGAGATGCTTCCCAAGTTGGGGTCCAAGAAGGGCAAGGACAAATCCGACCGGTCGGTGCCGACGGACGTCCCCGACTCCGCCAGTTCGTCCGTTTCGTCCGAGCACTTCCAGGACGTCCTTCTCAGGACCTACCAGCACAACTGTTCTGCCCTCAGCATGAGGCGAACCAGTTCAGTGAGAGACCAGGCCACCAAGGAGAAACTCCGTTTCCATGACCTCTGCAGAGGTCAAAGTATTATTCAAGCCCTCATGAGCTCTCAGTGCTTCGAGGGGATGGGGGACGACAAAGGTCAGGACTCCGACCTTTGGCACCTGCTCGAGGTTCGCCCGAAGTCCTTGCCCGTCGACGACTTGATCGAACATTTCTACAGACTTCAGGAAAGATTAGCAGCAGAGCACAAAAAGTAATTTTTCATCATTAATTATTTCATTAATTGATTAATCTGTAATTTGTTCAAACATTATAAATAACATGGAATATATGCTGTTAAGTAATTCTCTGCTATTCTTGAGAATCATGATGCCTTAGTGCCAACATCAAAATCACGAAAGATTCTTGGCTATTTGATGGATTCCATTTCTGTGTAAATTCCCCAATTGGAACAAATGAAATAGACATGTCATCATATCAATAACTGCATGATAATCATTGCTGGGTTTAGTGATTACATTATTTGTACCTTAAAAACTTGTCCGCTGTTTCCCTCTGTGTAGGAGGATGACTAAGCAGTTACTTAAAAACATTGCTCTGTCCAGTTCATTGCGTGCTCTGATGGAAATTCATTTATTTTCGCAATTCTTCATTACAGATCAATTCGCCAAACTTACACCATGCTGTGCAATTAATTTTTTTTAAATCTCTTCAACTTTCACTTTAACATCTTTATCTACAGTTAATGATGCTGCAATTAGCACAACCATTATTCATGTTTGTGCTCGTATTTAACAGATGTCATTCAATAACAATATCTTTAAAATTTATCGATCTTCATCATAATCACCATCATCATCATCACAGTAATGTGAGGTTCTTCCTTCAACAGGGTTCATGACCTTACAAGAGAACATAACAAGGAGGTTGAAAGGTTAAAAAGAGAAGCTGATGAGCAGAGAGAGGGCAGAGAGCAGGCTGTAGCCAGAGTGGTGGAGCTTCAGTCACAACTGGAAAGTTACTTTCTCAAATTTGGATCTCTAGACCTCTCGGAGGGTAACAGCCCTTGACCTTTCAATGGGGCACAAAACTCATGAAGATCACAAATCTCAAGCAGATCACAAATCTCATGTAGATCACAAATCGTAGGACATGTAATCCAGTTTTTATTTGTTGGAGTTGGGAATGACCCGGTTGTGGAGGCTGCTTCGTAACGCAGGTGGTGGAATATAAAATCTTGGATCTGTTGCCTATGGGGAGTATTGCTTTATTATGATTATGCTATTTTATGTAAATACAATTTGCATGTAATTCCCTAAAGCAAAAATTATGACTGTTTGATGAATGCTTGCTGTGTGTGACTTCATTTCTTATGTCTTCCAATTGTAATGCATCAAGAATTACTTGGAACCTGTTATATTATTTTTGTACGTACCCTTTGAGTAGCTATTTTGGAATCTTTGAGGAAGCTTTATATGAAATGGGGAATGCCACCAAACCATTTTGAGTTTATCTCCATTTTTCTGCATAATTCCCCATTCCCGATGACGTCGCATGATATTTATGACAGCAATTAAATCATTCTACAAAAAGCATTCCAAACAATGCATTTATTTCAACTGACATTGGAATCCAAGTTTACGTTGCTTCCCTCTTAATTCTTCGATCGTGATGCTAACGGTGACATAATAAGGCATTTTTCCAGACTGCCTTCTCAAACCTGCAAACCTCTTAATTAGTTACCATCATTACACGTTCTCGAGGACATATTGTCATATACATCGCATTGTTCTTTTTGTGACCAGGAGTAATTAACTTAGTTGCTTATTCAAGTTCGGTTAAAATAGATCAGATGCTGACCGTCTTAGTTATTCTTGCGCAGCGTAATTCTTATACCGCAATTAAGCATCAATTACACCAGTTATGCAATTTCCACGTTCGACATTCATTTGTAATGAGCCTTTAGATCTTTTTTTGCTTGAAGTGCCTTTTTTATAATGACATAATTGAACATCTTCACCTTTTACCCAAACTACTGTGTCTTTGTCCATTAGCAGCCCATGTGGAGCATGACAACAAAACCAAAGAAATATATATTTATTTTCAGGAAGAATGTGATCACTTAACAATTTGTTTTGAAGGTTCGTTTAGCTATCTTCAGCATGGCGGATGTTTCCTCGTAGGAAGATGTTTCTTTGTAGCTTTGGAAAGTTTTCTCATAAATTAACTCGTGTTTTTATGTTTATGTTAGACATTGAGAATTTCGTGGATGTGTAGGCGTTTCCTGTGCTGTTAAAAAAACTGAATTCAAAAAAAAGTTAGATTTATTAAACGGATTAAAGGAAGTATAAAAAAATGACTCAGAATTGTTGATTCACCGACAGTTCTCGAGAATAGAGCTCTGGCTTCCATATAAGCTTGATCGTCTTCAGGCAGATGCAGAGATCCAGCTAGTCGAAAGAGTGTTTTGTTTGTTAGCATTTATCGATCTGTTATCGAGTGCTAAGCTTGCCAGAAAAAAGGTAATCATTAATTATTTGCTACGATAGCTAAGGGAGCACGGTGTGAATAAGAAAACAAGATTAAAATTAGAGATGAGCCAGACTTTTGTTGATGTTACACGCATTCGTGTTTAAAACGATATCAATGTCTTGTTTTAACTCTCTCGTTCTCAATTTTGAACGGAAAATTAGTCGAAAATCAAATGAAGCTGCCGAAAAGTTGATCTAGATAACAATGTCACTGCGTTTTCCTCTCATCTCCATTTGAGTATGCATTTTTGTGTGAGAATCAGTGAAAGCTCCAATCGTCTGCTATAATCGTCACTATTGTTAATAATAACGATGTCATTATAGAGGGATTGTTATCATACACTTTTAAATAATTTTTAGAGATTTACGCTTATAAATATAACACGTTCGTTGGAGCGGTCCCTGTTACACATCAATTTTGAAATCTAAGTCTTATTGGCCAAGTACTTTTTTTCAACATGTATCTTGAATGAACACAACGGTCTGTCGACTATTTTTAAGGACAAAATTTATTTTCTTAAAGCAAATTTAAATATTTAATTACATCAAATAAAAGTTATTATTTTCTTCTATATTTTTACGTTGTTTACATGAAAATTTCCCATGGTTAAGCTTTAACATAAAAAAGATCATCATAAAGACTTCTTTTGACAAGTCATTCGGGCTGGTAACATTTACTGATAGTTTGGATAAAACATTATTTAAATCTTACTCAGATTCTTGTATAATGGTTCTGCTTCGAGAAATACTGACAAATCGACTTCACTTGAATGAAATTCATAAACTCAAACGAGTTAAAAGACTATCAAATGATGCTTACTCTTCTACTTCTTCCAACGTTCCAGAGCATGCAAGACGAAGTGGATTATTCTTCGTCTTATTTAGTATCATCGTAATCACGATTTTCAGCATTCTGTTTGTGTACTGCTTCCTCATAGAATACCGATTAATAAAAATCATTGCAAAAATTAATGAATTTGAGAAGCGTCAAAAAGCTCTCGAAGAAATGGTGGAACGACTGACTCCGAAAATGGAGAATTCAAAATATATGGAACACGGAAATCTAAAACAGCCGAATGAAATTCAAAATACACCAAAAAGAGACTTGGAATTACCAGCATCTGAAGCTCATCACATTAAAGTATATTCGAGAGACTTATTTCAATCTCCTCGCTTAGATGACAAACTAATTAATACTAACAACGTCGACAACGCTGGTACCAGCAACACTGACGCTAGTATTACCCCGACGAAAATTGTCTTCCCTAAGATTCGGATCAGAAGATCAGGATTAAAGAAGAAAAAAAAATTCTCAGAAAAACAACTTGCAAACAGTCAGTTTTTAGAAATTTCAACAATCTTTACTCTTTAAAGAAAGCATCTACTCTTTACGACGCTATAATAAATAATATATCTATTTTAATTGTTTTTCTATTTGAAACGTTTAATAATTTTCTATTATTTATAAGCATTCAGCATTTTCCATAATTTATCGAATAGGTATTCAATATTTTATAATATTTATCTTCAGCTTCGCTATCGTCAGTCAAGCGCGACAGAACTGCGGTAATTGTATGATCATCTTTTGACGATCTTTTTGATAATTATGTCCATGATTGATGACGTTCATGGATGACTAGCGATGTTTTTTTTAGGCGCGTTTCCCATTGATTCACTTGGAAAACAATTCATCTTCTTTTAGAGAAAAATCCGAAGGTAATCATAACCTCGATCACAATCATAATCACAATCATGCTAGTTTCTCTTTCAACCAGTAGGCAGTTCGAGTTTCAACTTCTGGAAAGAGGCAGACTGGGTTAATAAGTTCACAAAAGACAATTTCCAATTGGATTCATTCACTGGTCATGTGGTCGTGAAAAGGAGTGGCGCATACCTGGTATACGTACAGGTGACCTACTAACCCTACTGCTCCTATATGGCTTTAATTATTCAGCTTTTCTTTTTAATGCCATCTCCAATTTCTACAGCGAGAAGGATTATAAAAATGAAAATGTTTTATGTTTAACTAATCCTAGCCAGGATGAATTTCTTTTCTTTTAAACAGATAAACATCACTGCACTGTTTTAATAAAACAGTGTTTGAAAGCTTAAATAGTTGAAATAACATGGATCGTCTAAGAAGTGATTTATGCTATTTATTGCAGATTGTATACCACGACGCCATCGGTCGCTGGTCTGCAGGCATCGACGTGAACGGAAAAGTACGAGCCAAATGTTTGGAGTCCGAACAGTTGAAAGATATCGAAAACTACAGCCAGGAAAATCACGGCGTCTACAAACAATGTTCCATCTCCACGGTCGTACATCTCCTTGAAAAGCAAAGTGTTTCCATAAAATGCATGTACGGATATCGCACGCTACTAACACAACCCGAGTTCACTTTTTGGGGCATGGTGAAGTTGGCTTAAAATCTAATAAAATTTTACCACCGCGATGTCATCTTTTTAAGGCAGTTTGCAATTTGCATATTTGATTAAAATACAGTCGAACTCATTACCGATAATTAACCACAGGATCTGCTTTTGAAGTGGAAATTCCTAAGCTAAATAAAAAACTTGGCCTTGGGAGAGCAACACAAATCGATGCATTGTAAGGAAGGGAGTTGTTCTCATATTAAAAAAGAGAAATTGTTTAAATATGACGTCAATGAATGATTCGACGGAGTACATTAACGAAAGAACTGCAGGAGTTCAAACAAAAACTGAATACACGAATAAGTTGGCTCATAAAGGGACATATTGTAGGAGAACGACAGATTTGGTTAGGATTAGGGTTAAGAAATAAAGGTAGGATTATTGTTAGAGATTAGTTATGACTAGGGTTAGGGTTAGGGTCAAGTCAACTACACATTTAGTGTTAGAGTCAAGGTAATGTATTAGTAACATATCATTTCAGAATGCCAACTTGTTTTTATTTTTTATTTATTACTAAATGCATTTACGGTAATGGTTTTAAAGCATGGATTTCCAGGGTTTAATGTCTCTATTGCGTTGTCTGAGGCTGTCCACTAATGTTAATTATTATTCTTCGCGCAGATTAAAACAAATGGATTTTTCCGACATCAGCACTCCGATGAAGTTTGTAGACACACGCACTTCCATCTATCCAATAAAATTCGCTGCATTTAACGACTTTTTAAAGTTAATGTTGATCATACATTTTCCACCGAATAACGTCAAGTAAAGTTCATTGACTCTTTTAAAAGATCAAATAAAAGTAAAAACTACAACGTATGAATCTTGCTGACATGACCTGGATTTCGTGGTGAAATGAACAAATGAGTCACAACTGGTTGATTTGCTGAATCCTTGGAAAGTCTCACAATAATGTATTGACACGAAGCAGGAAAAACAACAGAGTAATAATAGGATGCATGTGGTAATTTTCATTACGAAGCGTTTAACCATCTCGTCAGCATCTTCAGCATCAGTTTCTGCGCTCCACAATTTTCTGGGTTTTTCGAGTTTCGGTTTACATACAAGCACGTCTATAAATAAAAAATAAAACATCAGCCAGTATACTCGTGTTCATAAAATCGACTTTGGAAGGATCAAGTTTTGTCTGTGCAAAGTTTGTGCTGAATAAATTGACTTTGAATACTGTTGATGTTTTTAATTGCAAGTAATCGCAGTAATAAACGCAACTGAAGGTGTGAGTTGACTCTTTACGTTTTCAGAATTCTGAAAATGAACGCCTATGCAGAATTTGTGAGATATTCTCTCAACTCTGGTAGCAAAGCATTCATTCAATCGTTAAATTCGAGTAAAGCATCTTTCGCCCGAACGAACAGCATAGAAGACGTCGGAAGCGAAAATGTTACGATCGTTCCTAGAAAAGGCTACAAAAGATTTAGATTGAAGAGAGCAGCAAAGAATAAATTACAACAAAATGAAGAAAACTCACTCAAGTCGGATTTCATGAAAAAAAGGAGACGCTATTTTAAATTTTGATTGTGAGATCGTTTTATTCTTTTTACCTTGCTTTTTGTTTTGGTACTAATTGACAGTCAACAGTCAACAATGATGGAGACATTTTGTTCAATATGGCTTCTCCATTGATTTCGAACGCGTAATTCAGTGGTTATTATTGAAAAAAAGGCGTTATTTTCGAGTTTTTTTTTTATAACTTTGCTTTGACGAGCATTAATGGACAGTCATTTGTTGCCATTGTAGGCGACATTTTGCTATTTTCGCTACTGATGACTTTTCGAATTTACAATTACGTGGTCATTATTTTTTAAATTACGAAAAATATTTTATTTTATTTAATAATTTATCGAGCATTCACGTTTATTGTCAACGGCCATTTTTAAAAACTGAATTTCGTTTGATAAATCGAAGAAAACACTGCTAAGTGCAGTTTGGTGTTATTGATTATCATTCCATAAGTATTGAATTACCTAGTCGACTCGTTCAAAGATACAGTATTGCGTAAACAACTTACAAACTTCACTTCTCAGAAGCATATAAATATTTATTGAAATTATTAATATTAATAATATTTTATATAATTATAATAATAAATAAGGTATTAATATAAAAAAATAAAGCTTGTAATATATTATTATTATTATTATTTTATTATTATTATTATTATTATTATTATATTATTATTATTATTATTATTATTATTATTATTATTATTATTTATTATTATTATTATTATTATTATTATTATTATTATTATTATTATTATTATTATTATTATTATTATTATTATTATTATTATTATTATTATTATTATTATTATTATATTATTATTATTATTATTATTATTATTATTATTATTATTATTATTATTATTATTATTATTATTATTATTATATTATTATTATTATTATTATTATTATTATTAAAGAGGATCTGATTTAAAATATTTCACAAACTTCTTTTAAAATAAACGGTAATTATGCGACACAAAATCGTTGAGCTGCTAATGGTTGACAATGCAGGTTAGCTGCATGGCTTGAGTACCTGTACGAATACCTGTATGAGTACCTGTATGAGTACCTGTCCTTAAATGCTAACAATCACAATGTGTCGTGTTCACAACCTGAGCTGAAATGCCAAGGAGTTTCCCCCATCTATATGAGCGATTACAAAGTGTTCTTACACCGATTAGGTACCTATATTACATAAACCTTTTAAACCACCTCTCTCGAAACTGATGCTCGATATCCTAGATTGGTCACTTAGTGTCCTCCTCTTCTAAAATTCAGGTGTGAAGAACATTTGAACTACTTCAAGCAAACATTAATGATGAATGAAGAGCCTATCAAGTGTTTAACTTCGACTGTATCAGTCTCAATCATTAATGCAACCCTGAAATGAACTTAAATTCAATTTCTTACACCAAGTTTCAACATGATTTTGTGTTCCAGGATTCTGCTAATTTCCGTGTCTGTTTGATGGGAGTTACCGATGAAACATACATCGAGTTAACCACATTTTTTCATTATTTTTCATTTGATGAATAATACATAACATCGTAAACGTAGAGTCAAGATTGGCCCGCACGAAATTAGAAACAGGTGGACATTCATATTCACGAGAAGAGAATATTCACGATTAGAACTTTCAATGTGATTTCATTCATTGCTTTGTTTCTGCACGATGCAGAAGTTAAAAATATAAAGTGTTTGCCATAAATAGCCATTACACTTATTATGGCATTTCATTTTTCTTTTATTAGACATTTTGTTAATTTTCGAAATATTTCGTAATACTCGAATATTAGTTGTCGTTGTTAGAATTGTGAAAAGACATTTCCCATGCAAATTTATGCAAAGTGAATTCATCTAAACACGGCGGTGGTTTTTAAAGCTGGGATTTCCCCAAATTTTACGCTAAAAAATAACTTTAATCGTCATATCAAGGGTCCTTGCAACTATCGGAAAATAAAATGATTCTAACGAGAAACTTACAGATGAAAACGAATGATCATCGTCTGAAGGAAGAGATGGTGGAAGTCGTCCTGAAACAATGTTCTCCAGATTCAATATATTCCAAGAAGTCTGGGGATTCAAAACGTTACGGATTGTACCTGGTAATGTACGGCATCTTCATAAGCATTATTTTCACCATTTTCTTTCTATATTGCTTCCTCGTTGAATATCGTCTGGTGAAAATTTCTAAGAGAATGAACGATTTTGATAAACAACACAAAGAAATCGAACTCAAGTTGAATATTCTGACACTGAAAAATGCTCAAGTGGAGAAATCACTTCACAATTGGCAGCACTTAAAAGCCCAAGGTAAGTAAATTTATAAATTAGATGTTACGATGACTTGCATCCTAGTCTTTGTTGTGTTCGTATGGTATTTACCAGGAGTAACTGACTTGACCCTTTCCCAAGTGATCTAATGGCGGAGGTGGAAGCCAGGATTTGAACACAATGCAGTTCGACTGCCTCTAGACGAGGCACTAGTTCTTTCGATATGGATATTTATTTCTCCGTATAATTAATTAATTCGATGTTATTTTACATTCAGCGTCACCATATCTTACAAAAAGTTCAAGCAACGTGGTAATTATTACTCTGATTATTATGACAGCTATGAGGATAATGATAATGACTAATTATGTCCATTTATCTCAGGCATCTCGGCCAGTCATTCACCTGGAGAGCAATCCCAATTTACTGAAAGAGAATCAATTAGAAGGTTAATTGTCTCACTCAACCTTTGAACTTTCCAATTCATTTATTTACTCTTTGTTTCCCGCCACACGACAGCCGGTCAAACCTTAAACTTCTGGAAGGAAGCAGACTGGGTCAGCAAAATAAACAAGCAGGACAATTTTCAATTCAATGTTTCTACTGGTCACGTGAGCGTGAGTGACGAGGGTGCTTACCTGGTTTATGTACAGGTGAGATATTTTAATCTACATCAGATTTCACACCTTTCTCTCCTTCAATCTACAATAAATAACAAAAAATCTAAATATCTAAGCACACGTTTGTCTTTAAGATGGATAATTAAACCTTGCATCGTTCCTCTGAGATAAAAAGAAAATGCAATATATGCATAACTTGCATTTTAAAGTCAATCAAATCCCACCCAAAATATTCAGATGTTTATTTCATAAAAAGTACTTTACTTAAATATTTCAGTTGGTTTTCATCGATGCTCTTGGTCGTTGGTCTGTTGGCGTCGACGTCAACGGAGAAGTGAAAGCCAAATGCCTGGAATCGGAGAAATTGAAGCCCCTCGAAAACCAGATGAAAGACTCAGTGTACAAGCAGTGCTCTATTACCACGATTATATACCTAAATTCAAAACAAAGTTTTGTTTCCGTTAAAAACCTGTACGGTCATCGAACTGTACTCTTGCAGCCCGAGGTCGCCTTTTGGGGTGTGATTAAATTAACTTGACTAGCTTCATCTAACGTTTCTGTATATCTGATAAATAAAACTGTTTCTTTTGCTTTTTATAAATGTAATTTTAGAATGCTAATATTCAGTATTTGAAAAGTTCTGGACTTGCACTTATAGGAATAAAACTTAAAATTGGAATTTAGGAAAGATCGCCAAATGTTTTGTTGCAGTAAAGAGAAAAACTATTCAGATTCAGAAAATTATGTCCGTCATGTTAACTGAATTTAAGAATTTTATTTAAAGATATTAAAATTTGAGAAAGAAGTTACAGACTAAATTTAGAAATACTTACCCAGGTATTATACATATTTTTGTGCAATTATTTTTAATTTATTTTAACTAACGTCAATAGTGATGTGCGCCAAATTTTCTAAAAATGATTACTACAAATTATTACAAATAACAATAATTATATATTTTGATTGACAAAATTTAATTAACAATAGCAAAAAAAAAATTAGAATACACAAAATAAATACGATACCGATTGCTTCTCGGGGTCGAATATCGCCATCGACGTTCATTGCATTGAGTATCATTTTTATAAGGCGAAAGGGGTTTCCATGATAATCTGCTTGCCTAAGATTCTTTGATTTGTTTACGATTAGAGTTTTTATTTACTCGAAATGACTAGTTTGCCGTATGATCTGTACCTGACCGTCAAAAGCTATTTTTGGGCGGATAAGTTTTGGCTTCCACCGAATACGACATGGGCAATTCTAGAAAGGAACGAAACGAACTTCTACCCACACTCAAGCGATTTGTGGATTCCTTTGCCCATTGCCGTTTTTTTGTTTTTACTCAGACTTCTCTGGGAAAGGTTCGTTTTAATTTTCTTTTTTATTTATCTCAAGTAGAAGAATATCACGATTTCATAAGTATATCTATTATTGGTATAAGCTATGGCTCAGACTTTACTACATTTAGTACAGAATTGTCTGAAAGGGAAAGCCTTGGGGCTTTTAAAAAAATGAATTTGTTTGATTTGTTTATGATTAGCATGCAGCAACTGTCTTGGCACTTCTTTCTCAAATTGTCTCTCCTTAGAAAAGTATAAACAACTTACTTTACTTATTTGATAGAACATGGTATTTGAATGTAGCAGCTTCTCAATATTATTTGAAATATTGGGGCACTGAAATCTAAAGTGATATTCTCTTAATATTTATCTTTAAAATCTCCATAGAACAGCCAGCCTATATATTCACTTTGTTAGCTTGTTTCCACCCATCACGTAACTCTATCTTCTCCCGTTTCACTATTCTTTGCAACCATCATTTCCTAGCCATGTAATTAATTATCACTGAATGGCATTTCAACAATTTTACCGAATTGAAATTATAGTTATCAATTGTTTAATTTAATTTGGCATTTGTCAAGGTTATGATCGACATAATATTACTCTATCACTTTAGAATATCGACAAATATACTTTTAAAATGTTATGTAGGCATTCATTTGAGCTTAGCTAATTTGACGATACTATGATTAAGTGTAAAATAAACTTATTTTCATTTGATTGTTTTTGTTATTACCTTGTAAAATATTTATTGGCTTGTTGCTGTTATACTTCTTTAGAGACCTATTTTTGCACTTATGCTACATTTCTGTAGAGGCTCTCGTTCGGTTGTGTTTTTCAAAAAAAGTAAATTCCACATGCAAGTCAACAACATTTCATTTCAGTCTGAACAGTCGTTTTTGTTGTTCTCTATTTGAGTTAGGACATGCATTTCTGACTGAATACTCGGGGAAGTCACAGCCCCATCATGATTTTCACTCAGGCGTGCATTGTTCAAGTCACGCTTGGCAGGCTTACAGTGCACCATTGATGAACTACATCCTTCAATCTATCTAACTCTGTCTGAACACAGCTGCATTTTGTTCTTGCCTTCGCATCTGCAGAGCTTATTTGTTGCAATGGATTTCAACCAACATATTTTATCTCACTTGTGTGTATGCCATCATTTGGCATCACAAATTTTAAAACATCAGCAAAATTATTGATGGTGATAATAATATTATTAATAATAATAATAATAGTAATAATATTCAATTTTTAATATCGATTTCATATGTTCAACCTGTTGAGCACATGATTCTATGGTCAGTAACTACTTTAGAGCAGGCACCCATAATGACCTATGAACTATGAACCTATCTTCATATATGGTGCCACTTTGCATGCTAAATAATAATGATGATAATCATATTTTCCTTCATGTTTTATTTTGTTTTGTTTTGTAATTAGTAGCTGAGGAATTGTGCATAAATGTAACAACGAATGTATTGAATTTATAATGAGGAGGGTTACATATTGATGGTTAAAGTGAAAAAATTGCAGGTGCAAGAGGATTACATGTTGTGACTAAGAATGTTGTGATTGCGAATATGCCAGTGATTCTTATGGTTGGATGATTAAGCAAAGGTTATTTATCAATCTCTTGTTGGTTGAAGATTACTTAATTCTGTGACATCACAGCATGTCAATGATTGTCCCAAATCACTTTCTGTCTCAACAAAACTGCATTCTCTATTGAAGCCACATTGACATTGACAATGATGATGATTACATTCTGATTATTGCTATTAATGCTAATAAAGGTAAAAATAAATAGATTGAAAATAATAATACTTGATTAATGATAAGAACTAATTTATTAAAAATAATTACTACAAGCTTCGAGTTAATTGCATCTGAGTCTTTTGAATGTATAACAACAACGAAAGGTCAAGGGTTGAAAGTATTGCATCCTCCCCGTCTAAGAATTATTCGCACTCATTTTTACTCATTATCTCACCAAATTCTTAAGTTTACTAATAATAAACGATAAAAGATTCTTAATTAACTTAATTTACTTACTTGATTACAGTTGCTTCCTTATAAGGATTTGTGGAAATTCTATCTGCATACTTGTAATGCATGGTATGTGCATTAAAGAATTATAGGCTGCATTAGTATTGTTTAATCTAATAAGTCAAATTAATGCATCCGAATCCACCATTTTCAACCCGATGACTGGCTGACAATTTCAAACCGAGACATAAACAGTTGGACAGCACAAATTCTAAAAATAAAACTTTATTTTTTATTTAAAAAGTGTTTTTGTACATTGTCACCTGTGGCAAGAAATCAGATGTTTGTACAGAGTCTGCCTGCCACGTTATTATTGATAATCCATCTTCCTGTCTACACAAGCATTGTAAATGTAATTATATAAAAGTTATTACATGAAACAAATTAATTGCAATAAATTTAAATGAATAAATTTAGTTTGAATAAGCATTTGAATTTTTGTTTATAGGAAAGCACTGCGAGCATATTTACATGCAATGTCATCTCGTTGCATGATGATGTAAAAAAAGAGTTCTGTTATTAATCTTTTTTAAGGGGGTGTTGCTTATTGTCATTATGTTGATGTGCCAATCCAAGGTCATTGAACTTTGGTCATCTCTGGCAAGTCAGACAGATTAATTAGGTCTGTGGAAGGTCCTAAAAAGTGACTACGCCTGATCTGATGTTTGTTAATGAGGACGAATTAATGGGGACAGATTAAAAGCCTGATAATATGGAATTCATGCAGACAAACTGAATCAGAGATATTAAAATCCTCTATGATTAGTGTTGTTCAACCATTGATTTGGTTTTATTGAGATAGGTGAGATAAATGGAATAGTCGATGGATGGATGGATAAGATCTTGTATAAGATGTAAGAGATTGATTCATAATAAGCAGATGGGTAAATGGATGGATGTAAGGTGTAGGAGAGTTGATAGTAAAAACATAAACAGTCTCTAAACAGTGATTCTAGGTGAGTGATTCAAGTCAAGGATTCTCTGTAACCTAATTGAAATATTTCCTTTGGGTCCTTCTGCATCTTTCTGGGGATTCCATGCCACCTTGCCTGCTTGTATTTTTCTTGATGATGATGGTAGTGTCCGAATCCAAGCACGAAAAGCAGTTCATGTATAATCTGACGTTATTTACCTGAATGAAATTTAGCACGTTGCTTGGCAACAATCAGCGTTGCTGTTTGGACTCCTTGTTATGAAAGTGTCATCCCAATCGTCATCGCCATGTTTTATCATTACGTTTTGCCAATATCTGGAAAATTCCTGGATGGACTGTTCAATTAGTATTATTCAGTATTATTTTGCTTTGCAAGTCTTTCTGTCATAAATATATCTTGTTGATTTTTGCATCAAAATGTCACCATTGGATACTGTAGATAATTTAAAGAAAATAAAGAGATTATTTGATAATAAAGTTTGGATTGATTACAATTATTATTTTGATCTGCCAAAATTTTCTTGCTATTGACTATGACCTCATCATTGTTTCTTCTTTGTTGTATTTCATCCAGGTTTGTGGCTCTTCCGATAGGTCGATATTACAATCTCAGCGAAACCTGCCTCAAAAGACCAAAGTTCAATGAAATCCTCGAATCGCAATTCAAGAAGAACAGGAAGGTTCTACCCAGCAAGTTGACCATGAAGGTAATTAATGGTGGTGATGATGAGGATAACGTTGTAGTACCTGATCACACGATTGATGATGAGGCAGAAGTTTTTAGAAGTAGCTATGATGATAATGATGTACATTATTCTATTGCCATCTTAAGTAACAATTGTTGTACTAATAAAGAGTCATTAATCTCGTAATTGGTGCTCATTGTCTTTGTTGTACCTATGCACAGCAATTGACCGATCAGCTGGGCATGTCTGAACGAGAGATTGAAAGATGGTGGAGGAGAAGGAGGGTGCAGGATAAACCAAGTGAGATGCAGAGGTTCAGAGAAACCAGGTTATTATTATTATTGTTGTTGTTGTTAAAATTATTATTATTATTATTATTATTTACCACCATCCATGTGTTTTATTTACGACAAATGTTAATATGTCCTTGCACCTTAAAGTTTTGAAATTTTAAAATTCTTTATTCTTTGTTTATCTGCATTCATTGTTTATAAACTGCTGTAATCGGTTAATATGGTAACTGGTTGGTTTATTTAAATCAAAAATAAAATCTCAATTAACTTTTAAACTAACAGCTGGAGATTCCTTTTCTACTTTCTCTCCTTCTGGGTAGGACTTTATATCCTCTGGGATGTGAGTTGATATCATAACTATATTATCTTATAAAAAATATGTTTAGAATAATTTTTAATTCCACGTCAATAAGAAATTCATTGATAGCCATCCATCAGAACGTGTGATTTGTTCTCGATTCCAACCAATCGACTCTGTTTTCTTTTACAGAAGCCCTGGCTGTGGGACACCAATCACTGTTGGTACGGCTACCCTACTCAGGTAATTAATTGCTCGGAGGAAATATGCTGCTCGTTAAGCTTTTAATAATATTTAAATTAGGTAGAGGATGACATCGATAAGTTCGATAATGATGTTGATAATTGTTTGTAATTATTTATAAGTGTTTTATTAAAAATATAGTGGTAAAGTTATCTTAGGTGCAATTACTGATTGAGGCATTCAGTAAAAAGTGCTTACCACTAGGCATTAGTAATCCTTCTATGATTAATAATATGATTAATCTTATGATTAATAGTCAGATGATTTAGTTTATGACTTAAGTATTAATTAATTAATGCATCGATGATGTAAAACAAGTGCATATTTCAGTTAGGTGCATCATAATTCTAAGTCGATTCTTAAGTTGAATAAGCATTCCTTTGGCAGGTGTTGGACGTGGACGTGTGGTATTACTACATGGTCGAGTTGGGCTTCTATTGGTCTCTCATACTGTCCCTCTTTATGGATACTAGGAGGAAGGTTTGTCATGGGTGGATGGTCAAGTGAATGATTGGATGGATGGATGGAACAGCTGATGTAATTGTTATATTAATCTCTTCCTGTTTCTGAGTGTTTCCTGTCGAAGCATGTCAGATTCGTAGTACGATTTCCGTGCAATAAGTCTTATCTATTATTATTATTATTATTAAATGGCGTCTAAATGTTATCATGAAGTCAATACCCTCATGAATGACTTTTCGATATCTCGTCACCCAGCTTTTGACCTTTTAATAAATTGATTGTCGTTATAGGACTTCATGGAGATGATCGTACACCACATAGTCACCATCTCCCTCATGGCCGTCTCCTACTCGGGCAACATGGTCAGGATTGGGTCCCTCATCCTCTGCGTGCACGACGCAGTCGACTGGATCATGGAGGTGACCGATGATGATGATTTACACTTCTAAGTCGTAACTCAATCTGTTATGGAATACTTTTAGTTCATGTTAAGAACAGTTAAGCTAGATTTATTGCCACTTTATTACCGGTGTTCGTTTCATTATCTTATCGCCCGAGTCGTTGATAATTCAAGTCCTTACCAGGGAGGCAAGCTGGCCAATTACTGTAGGTACAGGAAGCTGACAGATGCCATCTTCATCGTCTTCACTCTTGTCTGGTTCATCACTAGGATATGCATCTTTCCTTTCCAGTTGGTGTTCATTACTATTAATCGATTAATTAATATATATTATATAATTAATATTATAATTAATCAACATTAACCGATTAATTAATGTTATAATTAATTAATATCATAATTAATTAATGTTATAATTAATTAATATTAATCGACTCTTCATGTACATAATGTTCGTCCTGTCCGCAACAGCATCTTGTGGACGACCCTGTTCGTAGCGACGGACCACCTGGGCATGGCGAACATTTATTACCTTTACAATGGACTCCTATGCACTCTGCAAGTACTCCACATTTTCTGGTTCTACATCATTCTCAAGATGGCGTACTTCTACGTCATCAAGGGACAGGTTAGTCTGTCCACCGAAATCTATCGGTCGGTAAGAAAATCATTGCCCTTAGATGGGTACTTCCGATCGGCCGGTAGCGGGAGTCTGTGCCACGAATGGTTGCCATTACATCCTGCTAGTCATACTTGAAGATTTAAAACTGATTATATAAATAGTGATATAAACTGATAGGTTATTGTTCGTCTACTTTCCGTAGGTCGAGAAGGACGGCAGGAGCGACACCGAACCTGAATCCAATTCCGAGGTCGAAGAGTCGTCCGCGCAGCACGCCAACGGCATCCTTCCGGGCACGGACTCCGGAGATTCTCCCGACCGGATGGCCGTTAAAAACGGGTTCACGGGACCCAAGAAGAAGCACACTTGACGACTCTGCCGACGATTCGAAAACCGGTTACGTGAAAAAATGATACTTGCGAATCGGAGTCTTTTTGTGTACATAGGCATCTCCACGTGCGCTCTCGTTTGTACATTTTATCTCGATCAGGAGTTGCTCTCTTCATCTGTCGAGAGGGTTGTAGTACCTCCCATGCCTTCTTGCTTTGCTCGTTCGTTTGCCGACCTTTCTATCCGAGTTTTTTTCTTTTCCATTTATCTTCCGGGGCTTTGAAATTCGTGCACTGGACATTAATAAGGATATTTATTCTCGCTGTTGTGATTCGATCCCAATTCACCGTTCAATCGATGACCTGTCGATGGCTTTGCGAGGTTGAACACGTCCCGAGTGTTCGTTCGAATCCTTACGACGATGCCTTTTGTTGTGCGCTCCTTGTCGAATGTCGTCCGAAAACTGAAGAAATCAAAGATTCTGTTCATTAAGCTCGATGATCGATCATGTAATCTTCATCTTTGCTTAGCAAAATGTTCTTCATCTGCTACGCTGCACTTATTTGCCTCGAGTCTTTTGAAATCTTGTTTTTTTGATTGTAAATGGCAATTAATTATTAATTAAACTATTATTATTAACAATTGTGAAGTGGTTATTCAATTATCTTATTATCTGCTACAAAGTGTTCCTTAGCCGTGCTTGCTTTTTGCTTTTGATTTCCTTCTTTTGTTGATTGGTGCATGTAAGAACATATATGAAGATGAGTGGCAATTTCTATGCACGCATGCATCGGTGCATGAATAATGCCTTCTCGTGTGATCATTTGTCGGCATGCTTCTTTCGCTCTTAGGATGCTTGCAGCATTAACATAATGCTGTTATGAGGCTTTTATTTATATGTTCTGTCTTTTAGTTATCAGAATATTAATATTAAATATTATTACAACTATAATTGTTATTCATCGCACTCAATTTGCACATCTTCGATCTTCCTTGACAAGTTTCTACTTGAGAATCTTCAAACCCCTGCTCCGATTGGTCAAACTTGATCATTTCTTTGTTGATCGTTGGCCTTTGTTCACCCTATTCGGTCATTGGATGGATGTGTCAAACAAATGGAATTTTCGCGATATAACTGGCTTCAATATTTTATTGGTCTACTTTCCGTTTCAAACCCGGGGTCGCCTGCCTTCCGTATCTTGATTGGTCGCTAAAGGTTTTGTATTGGAGACTGTGATTGGTTGCCTAATATTTTTCCAGCGGTGATTTTGATTGGTCATCAACTTTAATTGGACGTCTTTGTTTATTGCTACCGTCCTGTCGGATTGAATAATTTACTAGGACTTCTTAATGTCTTTAATGCACGACTGTAGGTCAACTGTGTCAGAGAAAACAGAAAATTAAATCTAATCATAGTTAATGAGATAAAGAAGCAATATTGGTGCTGAAGTTGTGTGCAATTGTCTCTTATTTTACTATTGTCATTTGGTTTGACAAGATATTTACCAGATCATTGCATTTTGTGAGTTCAGCTTTGCAACCAGGGGCTCCCTTGTATATGAGGACGTTGTTGACTGTAGGTTTGAAATCTTAGTCATGATCTTAGTTAATTGACCTTGGTCAAAGAAATAAGTCCATGGTCTGAAACAAACCTAGGTTGTGTTACCAGTGCTAATCGAGTCGTCTCTCACTCCACCCCCTGAAAAGGTTATTCTTTAGGAAAAGCTGAACTGGATACTGATGTAGTCTTTCTCCTCAAGTTATTAAATAAATGAAAAAGTGTTTGGAAAACAATAATAAATAGCACAGCAGGGTACAGTGCATAAGTTTGTGTGATCCTTCGGTATTTATTTCTTTATTACTACCCCATATTCTATCCAGCCCCGATTGTTAAACTTTGTGCAAGTCGCAAAAGAAAATCAACCAATTCTTGATTTCAATATTTTTACTTGATTTTGACAACTCGACACTTCTTGAAGACGTGGATAGAAAATGACTTCAGAGTTCAAACATCATCATTTGATTCTATGCGGAGGGAGTTTCTCTTTCTGCCTGTCCCATCTCATCTGTCTCCATCCGCCAGCTCATCATCTGGAACTATTTTCATTTTGAGAGGAGGCAATTAGGCTCCGATTGTCTTCTCGCGCCTCCCGACACGTGAAGATGTCGTTAGCATCTGCATTCGTCTCGTGTCTGCGAGTGCGTTTGTGAGTCTGTTTGTCCGTAGGTCTAGAACTATTTACAGCACCAATGGGGAATTCCTCGTAGACAGATTCAAGATGGCGGAGCCCTCAAATGACATAAAATGATCGGTCGGATTAGAACTGGGAGGGACTTTCAAACCTCATTTCTAGAGATATCAAATAACCTCATCATCATCACTACCATCATCGTCATCATCACTACCATCATCGTCATCATCACTACCATCATCGTCATCATCATCGTCGTCGTCGTGATGGTCTTCCTCACCGTAGGTTTACGTGGCTCTTAATTTCCGAAACGTTTCGCTTAGCAATTGTTTACCTTTGTCTATTGGATTTCTGAAGCACAAACAAAAAATTATCACAAGAATAAGCAATCGTCATCATCATCATCATCAGTGCCATCACTGACAACCGTCATCATCACCATTGCCATCGCACTGTTGCGTGAATTGTTCTAAATTTAGAAGCCATAGACAAAGACCAAAGATTGGAGAGTTTACTCAGCGGTGGTTGTACTTGGGCAGCCTTGGGGAAAACCTTGGGGAGGAGAATTTCACTCTTTCACTTTCACTCCAATTTTAAAGACTCTTATTGTTCGTTCGTGTAATCTATGAATGTGCTCTAAGAATTATTGTTCTTCTTTTTATTATTATTCTTATTATTATTATTATTATCATCATTATTTTGTTTAAATTATTGTTATTTTTTGTGGTGAACCAGCAGCGGCAGGAGACAAGGGCAAACACAATGTTAGTTCAACTAATTAGTGTCATGGTTCAGCAGAAGCTTCATGAATATCTGTAAATATTATTATTGTTATTATTATTATTATTATTACTTTAATTATGTTATAATATACTATATTATTCCGATGTAATCATCTTCGATGATGCCAACAACTGGCTGTGAATTACCTTTTCCATCATCATCATCATCGTCGTCGATATCATCATCATCATCACTACCATCATCGTCATCATCATCGTCGTCGTTTAAAATTGTTGAGAAACAATAATAAATTCTAAAAAATGCAATTTTTATTGCGACGACAAAGCTTTCTGCGACAGCATTCGTTTTTGCTGATGTTGACGACGACGACGACGACGATGATGATAAAGACGGTGATGATGATGATGAAAATTTATGTTGAGCAATATCGAAAAAACACTTTAAAACAATTGCGTTTGAAAGCCGACCCATCATCATCATTGTTGTTGTTGTTGTTGTTCTTGTTGGCGGAGGCGTCGTTCTTGCAACAAATGTTGAGCAACATCTTTAAAGAGTTCGTCGGTCGAAAATGAGGATGATAACGACGACGACGACGACGATGATGCCTTGGAATCTCCATTTCCGACGGAGGCCATCTTGAATGTTCGGTTGAACTCGCGAACTTTCTCGATCTCTTCTGCCACTTCATCGTCGTCTTCATCCTCATCATCATCATCCTCGTCATCGTCGTCGTCGTCATCGTTGCGATCAACGGCGTTGTGACCGTGCCCGTCGGTGAGACTTTCCCGGACGGAAATCATTACCGTTCCACCGGGAACCGGGTTTTCCTGGCCGTGAAAGTAGGAGAACGACTGTTGGTGCAGCTGGAACTGGTGATGATGATGATGATGATGGTGGTGGTGAGAAGAAGGATGATGA
The DNA here is from genome assembly GCA_021613335.1 of Whitmania pigra. Classification (NCBI taxonomy): domain Eukaryota; kingdom Metazoa; phylum Annelida; class Clitellata; order Hirudinida; family Haemopidae; genus Whitmania; species Whitmania pigra. Next base: position 1,065,551 of record JAJTWR010000362.1, on the reverse strand, counting down.
TGAAGAAGGAGATGGCGTGGATCCGGATAAGGATAAGGAAAGGTGACCTGGTGGTGGAGTTGGTGCTGATTATGACCACCGGCATCCGCGCTTCCATTAGAGGCAACGGTCATGCCGGCAGAGAAGGGACTCCTCGGCAGTGGAGATGTCGGCATGGACTCACCGTCGGCAGAATTGGAAGTCGTAGAATGTTGCTGATCTCGGCGTTGTTGGTAACAGGATGCAAAGTCGGTTACTTGATCATCCAAACTGACTTGACCCGCTTCTACCATTCCGTAGCCCTCTTTAACCACCGGTCCTGCTGAGGTAGGCGCCGGCGGTGTGGAAGAAGAGGCACAGGAAACCTTGTCTGTCGGATTGTCGTTATAGATGATTGTGTTCTTGACATCGTTGCCGGTGTACTGGTGGGCTTGTTGTCCGTGGTAAGAATCGAATAGGGAAGCGAAACTCTGGAAGTGACTTCCCTGATTCTGCTGTCCAAAAGCCTGGCCGTACTCTATCACGGCCTTACCCTCGAATCTCGGTTGGTGATACGCCACCGGCAAGCCGTACGCCAGTTGTCCGTAAAATCCGTTTTGACTTTGGTAGGGATTGCACCTTCCGAAGCCAGTGCCAGAGTTGAACCCGGCGTCTATGATGTAGTCGTTTGGCGAGCTCCATGCAAACGACGACGCGGACTGCTGGGCTTCGTCTCTCAAACCCGGGAGTGTCATCGGATTCGAGCTGGCACCGGCCACGTCATTCTCTCCGCGGCCGTTCATCTTCACCGAGCACCCGGAGAGACCGGGGTACGGAGAGGAGAGAGGTGGCAGCCGGGTGGCGAACAAGTTGCCGATGTAGGTTGGTGGGTTTACGTTTGGACCTTCAAGGCCGTTGTTAAGAGTTTATCAATTCGGAATTTGTTTTGCTTTGATGGTTATGTTCCACGTAATCGAGCAATTAATTAAATAATAAATAAAACATTTTAATTTAACTTCATTCGTGCGTTAAACAAACCGCTTGATTGGCTGAAAAAGCGTCAGATTTCTACCTCAAACATGATTTAGCATTGTTTGGTAAATATTTAAAAAAAGTATTCGTATCCAAATTAAATTTAGTCAGTAATTAAAATTAATTAATTAAAATTAAGTAATCAAAATTACAGCTAACCGAGAATATTGAATCCAAAGCGTTCTTTCTTGAGTGAGATGATGGAAGGAGCTTGAGGCTTGGTCTTCCTTCTGGGTCTGTACTTGTAGTCAGGGTGGTCCTTCATGTGCAGTGCCCTCAATCTCTTGGCTTCGTCGATGAAGGGTCTCTTTTCTGACTCCGTCAGGAGTTTCCAATCTGCCCCGAGTCTTTTAGAGATCTCGGAATTGTGCATCTTCGGATTGTCCTGGGCCATCCTTCGCCTCTGTCCTCGCGACCAAACCATGAAGGCGTTCATCGGACGCTTGACGCGATTGCCGCTGTTGTGGTTGCTATGGTCGTTAGAGGTGGATTGGGCGCGGTTTGTCGGAGTGTTTTGATTGTTTGATTGGCTTTGATGTTGTTGTTGTTGTTGTGGTTGTGGTTGCTGATGATGGTGATGTTTGCCAGTTTTCGTCGAGCATTGCGACCGGTGGTGATACTCGGAAGAGGCGTCGCCGCTTTTCTTCGTTGCTGCCTGTTGGCCTGTTGAAGTTGTCTTGTAGACACTGTTGGTAAAATTGTTCTGCCTGTCTCCGTCTGAAATCGCGCCGACGCTTTTACATTCGGCATCGGTTGCCGAACCGCCGTGAAACGCGGCACTCCGTGATTCGCAGCGATCATTTTGAGCCTGCGGCTTTTTGCTGAAGTTGACGACCGGATCGTAGTTAGAAGAGTGGAGAAGCGACAGGCCGTAGGCCGACGAGATGCTGTCGTTCAGGGACGAGTAGCCGGCGTGGTCGACTTCACGGTCGCTGCTGTCGCCTTTGCAGCCGGCCACGTCGATAGCGGTCTGAGGTTCTTGGGTTGAGAATTTGATGGAACTTTCGTGGAGAAAGTGCGAGATGTGATCGACGTATCTCGAGTTCATTCTCTTTTCCAAATTTTCGAGATCCAATTGGGGAAGTTTGTCCCTGTCGCCGGTGACGCTCGCTTCATTTATGCCGCCGAAGGAGCCGAGATGGCCGAGGTCGCGCAGGAAATCACCCTGGTGATCCTCGTAAAACCTTCTGTACATTTCCTGTGGTGGTTGATGGCAATGAAGACGGTGATGATGATGATGATGATGATGATGATGATGATGATGATGATGATGATGATGATGATGATGATGATGATGATGATGATGATGATGATGATGATGATGATGATGATGATGATGATGATGTGATGATGATGATGATGATGATGATTGATGATGATGATGATGATGATGATGATGATGATGATGATGATGATAGATGATGTGCGGTTATATCAGGAGCTAGACCACTCTTAGAAGAGATTGGTGGTGGTGTTGTTAAATAAAAATATTGGCAGTAATACTCGCAATCATAATAGTAAAAATGAGATAATTAGATTTTATATAAATAATATTATAATATGAATATATATAAAATATGCATACGCAATATGTATTTTAGATACATAACATACCACCTGTCTATGAAAGTATTGAACTATGACAACGAAAGAATTTTTCCCACCTTTTGATGACGTTTCACTCCTTTGTCCTCTTCATCGTCCTCATCGTAATCATGATCATGGTAATCATTATCATCATCATCATCATCTTTATCATTATCATCATCATCATTATCGTATGCTTCATATTTGAATATAAATTCATAAACATCTTTTAATGACTTCTTTTTTAAATTACGCTGAACAATATCCGTCCTCACGATTCGACGATGTAGTTTGTGACGCCACAACGTGACGACACGGTGACGTATTTCCGGTTGAATTTAAAATTAGGTCACAAATTAGGACAAGTTAGAACATTTAATCATTTCCGATGACAAGCGTCCAATCCAATAGGTCGAGGAATTCCAAGTGACGCTGAAGAAAACAGTGGCTACCTCATTGGCGACACTAGCGGCCGTCGCAAATGTAGTCAAGATGGAAGAAAGCTACTTTGACTTTGATAAAAATTACCGTGTTTCTTTAACGTTTCTTCCCAGAGTCCTCCACGGCACGGCTGAGGCGAGGTAGTCGACCGGTTGCGCAACAGTCACAACGGCTAGCCGGTGTGACGAAACCGGACCGGAGGAGGGGGACGTACCGTGGCGCACGCAATTTGGACCATTGTCCGGGACGTAACGAAGTTTCTTTCGATTCAAAAAAAAAAACGGAGGAGAGTCCTTCACTCCGTCCATTGTCTGTGGCACTCTAGTGCATGACGCACGCATGCGAGCTTGAAAAGAGAGAACATGTAGGAAAGTAAGAGAATCCGGATTGATGGATGGATTGATTGATGAAATGATTGATAGATGGATGGATGGATGGGCTGATTGGTGGATGGACGGACGGATAGAAGAGTGGATTTTACGGCTGGGTGAATTGGGTAAAAAAAAATGTATTGAGGTTACCTTGATAAAAAGAATTGATCATCATTTTGGGTTTGTGTCGTTTTATGGTTACAAAGAAGATAATGGAAGTTACTCAATCATGACAATAATGTTTTGACGATGACATGATGGATGGACCAATGGATGGATCAATGGATGGATGACATGATGACGCTGGTTGTGATGTCAGCAGATTCAGCCATGATGATGATGATGATGATGATGATGATGATGATGCGTGAAATATTGAAATTGGTTTCTTAAGCGCCATTTTTCGAACACCCCAGTTATTTATTAATAAATTAATAGTTGACAGAATTTTCCTCAACAAACATACATTATTAGACGCTGATATTTGTTGATTGCAAGTAATTGGCCAAAAGGATTGAATGCGATAGGCGGGTTTGAAAATAACCGATGTCGTTGTCATTTTCACGTGGTCACAGCCACATCGAATCAATTCATCTAATCACGAAGCATTGATAACCATTGGTGTAATTTTTCGAAACCCTAAAAAGGTATACACATCTCATGCATGAGAATATTTGATTGAAGGTTCCTTCTCAAAGCCGATGCTTTGGTGTTTAGCAATCTATTCGTATCTATAAACAAAAAATGGTTGCTAATGGTTTTTTGGTGAATTGTTTACAAGGTATCGATGATATTGTTATATCATGTTACGCTGATATTGAATAGACATGTTATAAAAAGTGTCAATAGTCAATATTCAATATCAAAATAAATTGTTTTCAGATCATTGTTCGTCATTACATAACTAATCCGTTTAATCAGTAAAGATGAAAAATAGAAGGCGGAGTTTCGCTTGCTTCGCTAATTCAATTGGACGGTCTAACGATTCGAGAGGGCCAATTGGATTAAAGGAGGCTGGAGTGTCGTCCAATAGAAGATAAATGAAGAGATTCTATTTTTAAACCTGGTCAAGTGAAGTGAAAAAAAATTAGTTTTTACTTTTTTGAAGAAAAAAAAAGCGAATTTCGCTTTTATTCTTTGGAAAATATTGGCAATTTAAAAACCGTTTGTTTCGAAATGGAAAGTGGAAGTAGGAACTTCTGTCGCTTGAAAGGCATTTAACTTCTTCTTCAGCGTGGAATTAAATGATGTTTTGTGTTGTCCTAACAAGATGCATTAGTTGATTGACGTGTTGCTAAATGCTTCAAATGTTTCCTCAAACAACATGAATGTTGTCGAGCGAAAGGTTTTTGCAGGATAACTCTCGGTTGAATGTGTAAATCGCTCTCTTTTATTGCCTACGTGTCCCTGTATTGCTAAGTGTTCTTAATTGTATTTCTAAGTGTCTCTCTGCACTTCAGTTTCCCTTTGAGACTTACGCAACCTAAGCGTCGCTGTTTTCAATGTGAAGCCTCTGTGGTTGGTTGGTGCGTTGATTGTAGTTGTTGTTGATTGTAGTTGTAGTTGTTGTACTGCAACACTTTTAATTCTTATGACTTGCTAAATTTAAGTAGCTATCCCCACTACTAAAACAGAAATTAGTACCAAATTTCATGAATGAAATGAATGCCTGGTATTATCATCATCTTTGTTAATACCAATACCATCATTATCACAACATACATTGTTGTAGCCTTCATCATCATCATCATCATCATCATCATCATCATCGTCATCATCATCGTCATCGTCATCGTCATCGTCATCGTCGTCGTCGTCACGTAAAGAAATGAATAGATACGAGTAATTAATAGGACCTCTGAGATATTAGCGACACAACTTCCAGGAGTCCGATAAGGAATTCTCCTCCTTCTCCTCATCATCCATCCTTCCATCCTTCTCATCAACATCATCATCATCATCATCATTACCATTATCACTACCATATCATCATCATCATCACTACAAAAAAGATTGAAAGTTATTTCCATTCCTTCATTCAACAATTAAGGATCATCCCATCAGTGCATGCATTAATTCACTCGTTACTGTATATCACTCTCTCGTGCATTCATTCGCCAAGGTATACTGTCACTCTGAAACATGCGGGTCCTGCTACAGTATCAAACAGTATCGAACTGAATGAAATGATGATGACGCCTATGATGATGACGACGACGACGATGGCAAGAAGGAGTGAATGAATGAATGAATGAATGAATGAATGAATGAAGCACGGAAGAGCAATCTTGCAGCCGTCGGCAGCATCACGTGCGGAAACGATTAGCTGTCCTCTGTTATATTGTCTCCTGTCAACATTGTAGTTGTCATCATCATCCTCATCATCATCATCATCATCATCGTCGATGTCGTCGTCATAATCTTAATCATCGTCGCAAGCATCAACCACTTTGGCAACGTCGTCACGTGTTCCTTTAACCACCATCATAATCATCATCATCACCACCACCAACATCATCATCATCATCATCAACTCCATCCTCTAACTGTGCGTTCAGAAAGACATGAAATAAAATTTCCGAACAGGGGTCAAAAGGTCAGGCAATAAGGAATTCTCTCAAGCGAGGTCGACTCGGGTTCAAATCTCGACCATGGCAGATTTCGTCGGCAACGTCAGCTACTGTCGCCAGTCTTCTGTCTTCATTATTAATGATGATGATGATGATGACGATGACGAAAGTGATGATGATGACGATGACGATGACGAAAATGATGATGATGATCATTTGGCTTTATTAAAGTCGTCAGCATTATTAAATGGTTTTTATACTTGAATTTCACTTCTGAATTTCGTGTCGAAAGTAGGTCTCTGCAAGAGATCCTCTAGTCTCCAGGAGAGTCCATTCTTCTTAATTGATGCCAACACAAAATGATGACGTCATTTGTCTGAAGATGACGACAACCCCGATGAAAGCGGCGATGCTGATTATCGTTTATGTCAAAGTTGATTCAAAAAGCTGCGTTATGCAATCATTCCCTCATCACTCACTCACTCACTCACACTCACTCACTCACTCACTCACTCACTCACTCACTCACTCACTCACTCACTCACTCACTCACTCACTCACTCACTCACTCCCTCACTCACTCACTCACTCACTCACACTCACTCACTCACTCACTCACTCACTCACTCACTCACTCACTCACTCACTCACTCACTCACTCACCACTCACTCACTCACTCACTCACTCACTCACTCACTCACTCGCTCGCTCGCTCACTAACTCACTCACTCACTCACTCACTCACTCACTCACTCACTCACTCACTCACTCACTCACTCACTCACTCACTCACTCACTCACTCACTCACTCACTCACTCACTCACTCACTCACTCACTCGCTCACTCACTCACTCACTCACTCACTCATTAACTCACTCACTCACTCACTCACTCACTCACTCCCTTGCCGGTCTATTCATTGCTTGCCTTTCTTTCATTTATTATTCGCTTCTTTCAATCTTCTCCTACCTATTCATTCTTTTGAACTAAGGACTACTTTCAGACAGATGTTTCTAGGCATCAAGACAAATGGATGGAATGGACGGATGGATGAAAGGATGGATAAAGACGAGACAATGCCAAATTCGACGACAAAAATAACTTCCAGATGATACCAAAAATAAATTCTATTACGTCATCATCGCCGACTCCTCCTACTTCATCGAGGATGCTTAACTCAATGAAGAGGTGCGCGCCTACCTTTAATGAAGCTCATTTGAAACCGACCAATCAGCGATGAGGCATCTAGACACCGCCCATCCATCTATCTATCCAACTGCCCAGTCTTCGTTGTTCTGATTTTAAGTTATAATTCAACGTCAATTTAATATCAAGCCAAATTCTCTCTGCCCTCTCCCCGTCCACGGGATGAAGCTGAAATGACGTCTCTGATCTAGGCCCTTAAAACTGTGGAAATAAAATCGTATTTCATATCAAAAAATATATTTCAAACTACTGTGTGTACTACTGCACAGGTATCACCACCGAGCAATATGGCACTGGTTTGCAAACAGATTTCATAGTATATTTCAGTGCTGATTACTTCAATTGTATTTGTATTAAATTCATAAATATATATCCAACTTATAATCATTTCATTACTTTCAAACCACGAGGACTGAAGAATAACATTCAAAGTCTGTGATAAGAAAAATGATACAAATTCGAATAAATGTTTTCACTGATGGTAATTTTTAAAGCTTTAATATTTTGTTTGCCATTAAATTTTGGGTTGATTGCACTATGTTTTCATTATTTTAATTCGGTAAATATTTGTTCTTTGACCCTTGTGAGTTACACACTTAAGCTCGAAACTACGTTTTGTCTCAAAGGTGATGTACTCTAATTTTATTTGATTTTGTGTATTATTATGTACCCTTTGCTATAATTTTTATTTAATTTGTGATAATTATGTAAAAAAAATTTATTTCTTCTACCTTGATTGTCATTGATTCAGAACAAATCATTCGGTATGCATTTTCATTATTTTGTGGAAAATTAATAAGCAAAGAATAATTACAAAATATATCGTTTATTTACTGAAATAATTAAATCAAGAGGCATTCCTCACAACACATCATGAACTGACTAAAGTAATTCCACAAATAAACGCATGTGGCATTAGGGGATTTTTATTTAATTCACATGAGTCTTTATAGTTTAAATTAAAATATTTTAGTTAAAAAAACTAGTCTAACTTTAATGTTACAAAAATTTATAATAAATATAAAAATAGAAATATTTGTTATAGTTTTCGAAACTAAAATTGAATTTGGATAACGAAAATAAAGTCTACTGAACTAACGTCAACGCACGTGTTTTAGTCGTTGATTTAAAAGAGTAATTTTTTGCGAAGAAGGATATTACTTATTGTCAAATTAAGAAACATTATTTTCTGTACATTTGTTAATTTCTAACTAATTAGTGAGTGTTTCCTGTTATCCTGGGCGTTGCATTTAACAAACATACCGAAACTTGTAGCTAAATGATAGCAACTTAGTTTCGTACCAAGTCTTGGATATAAAATTGTAATTATTTGCATTGTTTTACTAGAATGAATTGTTTCGAAATGTTTTAATGTCGTCTATTATTTTTAAGTCTTATTAACTTTTTGTTATATTTGTATATCAGAAATGGAAAGCATAGCCTCAGTAGAATCTTTTAGAAGGAGGATAGAGGTAATTCAAAAATGTGGAGACGAACCTATCCTGCTGGAGGGACCCACAGGGTCCGGGAAAACAGCCACAGTTGAACATTTGGCTCATAAACTGAAGAAAACTTTGATTAAAGTCCAACTCGGAGAACAGTCTGACAGCAAGGTATTTGTTTTTTATTATTTGACTTTAGTAAAAGGCAAATGCGTGTAAAAAAAAGCTCAATAATCTGAAAATTCCGTCGTAATTTTTCAGTCAATCCTCGGCACGTACTGCTGCTCCGAAATACCCGGACTCTTTTATTGGCGGAACAGTGCCATATTGGAGGCCATGTCGAACGGCCACTGGCTCCTCCTTGAAGACCTGGACCAGTCGCCTGTTGACGTGCTGGGGGTGTTGTTGCCACTTCTTGAAAGTAGGTCCCTGATGGTCCCAGGACTCGGAAATGAAAGGGTAGAAGCTAAACAAGGTTTCAGGATGTTTGCAACGTCGAGGTGAGACAGTGATAGAAATAATAACGACCCTATCGGTGATATCGATTGGCAACATAATATAACAAATTTTTTGTATTCGAATGTATTTCTTACAATAATAATAATAATAATGTTTTAGACTGGTGGAAACACCATCTGGCTACAGTAGGATTCAGACGAACCCTCAATTCAATGTCGTTGCCAAACTCTTCCTCAGGATAATTGTGGAACCCATGAGCAATGATGAAATGATCGAGGTAATATCAAAATCTCTGCTAGCTTTTTTATTTATCATGGTGATGATTATTTCATTGTTTCTTTCCTTATGCTCAGTTCATTTATTCCAGTTATTTTCAGTTGAATAATGATATAGACAAATTGGCACACAATGTTTATCTCTGCTTCTTTGCACAGGCAATCACGGAGGTGTTCTCATTTGAAAGTAATGAATCAAAAAAATTGGTCAGTGTCTACCTGGAGCTGGCAAAGAATGAACCAATCACAATCGAGTCCCGGGGTGACACACCCCCAAAGTATTGTTCGAGCAGACTGAAGCAGTTTACGATGAGGTAAATCCTATCATTTTAATAATAATAATAATAATAATAATAATAGTAATAATAATAATAATAAATCCTATCATTTTAATAATAATAATAACAATAATAGTTTATTCATTTTAAATGAATGGCAATGTAAACACATAAATGCCAATTTCTAAAATTAATGATATCAGTGCAATGCTGTTTAGGTAATGTCCTTCTGTAATTCCTAGTTGCTGCACATCAAACAATAATAACATCGACAACTGTAATCATTACCATGTTTCTGATATCATCGTTGTCACTGACATGGTGGTTTTTCCAACTCAGGGATCTCTTGAAATGGTGCCAAAGGATACAGAGGGTTGTCACGCCAGGCAGTATGACCAAGGCCCATGCCCTACCCGATGCATTCGACCTTTTCGCTGCCGGGGTACCGATGGAGACCGGCAGGCTGGAGGTCCACAAAAGGGTGGCCAATCTCATTGGAGTCGACCACAATCTGGTGAGTGGTGGCGGATGTTCCGTCGTGAAGGAATTTAATCTAGAATCTTTAGTTATCATTGCAGTGTATAATTACGTTATTATGTACCATTTACATTGTTTGTTACATGCTGCTATTACATTGTTATATATTATTCTCCTACAGTTAATTATCACTAATGAACTTATGTTAATAATGTTGCCTTGGACTCGTAACCCTACGACCTCATAAATATTCAAATGACCATTCAATATTCATATCCAGGCAGACAAGCAGTGCCTGACCTACCAGGCTGACATCAGAGTCACAGAGAGGAAGGTCCACATTGGCAGACACACTTTGCAGAGGCTGGAAGACTTCGCCTTCAATCTCAGCAGGTTGTTGCCATGGGAACACAAATGACCTTATTCAGTCATATTTATAATAGTAATAATGATGATTATTATTGATACTTTAATAATTAATAATTAGCAATTATATTATATAAATGAATGTTTAAAAATGCTGGATGTTATCTTTCTATGAATGGCAGAGCAAAGTTAACAAAGTTAATTATTCTGCGCATTAATTTTATCTTTAGGGTAAAGAGCCCCAAATTCGCATACACGAGGCAGACGTCATGCTTGTTGGAAAGCATAGCAGGATGCGTGCTCAACAGCGAACCCGTTTTATTGGTCGGAGAAACTGGAACAGGCAAGACATCGACCGTCCAATACTTGGCCCACGTGATGAGTAAGCATTCGATTTAATCGACCTTTGCGCTTCCTGTGCATATTCATGAGTTCGCACCATGCAGAAGCATTTTCAATCAGTGGTTGAAGATATTCGAATGACTGCTGATTATCGTAATTAATGTTGTTATTCTCCTCCCAATCAGATGTCAATCTCTTGGTTGTCAACATGAACCAACAGAGTGATAGCTCAGATCTCCTAGGAGCGTAAGTTGACCAATTCATGTTAATTCATTAACATTTCCTTCCATATTTTATGGTTTAGATATAACTATATTACAATTATTAGACTTTATTATATTAATTTTCGTCATTAATCTGCATTTCAACCAATCAGGTATCGACCCGTCGATGTGAAGAAGTTGGTCCGACCTCTGTGGGAGAAATACCGAGAAGTCTTTGCCAAGTCTCTCATCGTAGAGAGGAACCAGAAATTCTTGGGATGCCTTGATGTAAGCTGACGTATTTATTTTACCATAATTAACATAATTAATTAATGCTTCCATCAGGATTTTTTAGCTCCTCCTAACTTTGCCTATGAAGCTGATAATATTCAGCCTAAGTGATGATTTAGGATTAATATTAAATATTTTATGATTTCAATTGCTCAGATTTGTTAGAAATTTCAACTTAGCTTAACTTTGTTAATTTTGTTATTTAATATTTCGTTAGAACCTCTTCTTCTGCGACAAGTTCATGGAGATGTTCGAGGTGATGAAGATCACTCTGAAGAAAATGTTTTCCCGCTTCGAGGAGGGGCACGAGCTTCACCGTGAGTGGTCGGACGTCTCGCAACGCATCGCCCAATTGGAGACTCTTGTCGAGCAGTGCACGAAGGCCCCTGCGTTCTCATTCGTCGAGGTTCGTCTCCAGAGTACATGTTTTATAGATTACACGTTTTCTATGCCATAAAACTGATTGAAATATCATCCTAAAATACTATTTTAACTTCGGTAATTATTTCACATTACAAGCATTTTATTAGACATAAATTTTAAAATTTCAAATAATTATCCATTGCCATCTACCAATCAGGGAGCACTTGTGCGAGCCATAAAGAACGGGGACTGGATCTTATTGGACGAGATCAACTTGGCCACTGCCGAAACCCTCGAATCTTTGTGCGGCCTCCTCGAATCTGTCAAGGGTTCCGTCACCTTGGCTGACAGAGGGTTCGTTGACAATTATTAACTATTTTATTTCTAGTACAGTTACGTAGACATCCTTAATCTTGCGATGGCACATCCATTGACAAAATATTTTTAACCGCAGTGACCACGAGCCCGTCGTAAGGCATGAAAACTTCCGCCTGTTTGCCTGCATGAACCCCGCCCTCGACGTAGGCAAGAAGGACCTGCCCGTCGGACTCAGGAGCAGGTTTACCGAGTTCTACGTCGACGAAATCGTGGACTCGAGAAATCTTTCCATCCTCGTCCATCACTACCTCCAGGGTGCCGTTCGACCCGAGATCGTGGAGGGGATGGTGGGGTTCTACCAGGAGATGAGGAAGCTGTCGTCGCGGTCGTTGAACGACGGGGTAGGGAAGAGCCCTCATTTCAGGTTGGTTGCGATCGGCCCGATTTGATTTTTTTGGAAACTTGTGATTATGTTGAATTTATAATGTTGTTATTGAAAGAAAGTAATGTCGTCATTTTTATGCAGCATGAGAACGCTGTGCAGGGCTCTGATTGCTGCCGGGGGATCTTCGTTCGGTGGTCTCACGAGATCTATCTATGAGGTTTAGAACGTGATTTTTTTTGTCTTATTATTACTGTGTTATTATTATTGTATTTTGCTTTCAATTAAAACTTTTAATCAGTAGTCGTTAATACTTATATAACATTGTAGTTATTATAATCTTTTACTTAGGGATTTTGTGTCAGCTTTCTGACGCAGTTGGATCGCAAGTCTTATGAAATCGTCAAGAACCTCATCAACACTCACATCCTTAACGGAAAACCTCTGAAGATGCACGCACACAACCAGCTCCCAAAACCTGACAACAAACTCGTCGAATGCCAAGGTTAGGACGACCACACCAATTAGACCAATTGCCGATCAGTGAGCATCCTTAAGAATATTAATTACCTTATGAATATTAATTTCCCCATCCAGGCTATCTAATCCTGAAGGGTGACCTTGAACCTCACATTGATGAAGGTTACATCCTAACTCCGTCCGTTGAAAACAATCTTAAGGACTTGGCAAGGGCAGTAGCAGCCAGGTAAGGCAATGACGACGTACGATGCAGGTGTATTCTTTGGAATTTATATTACAACATATTATTCAATCTCACCAGGGGCCTACCTGTATTGCTCCAAGGCGAGACTTCAGTAGGCAAGACGAGCATGATCACTTACCTGGCCAAAGCGACGGGAAACAGGTGCTTCAGGATCAACAACCACGAGCACACGGACGTTCAGGAATACGTGGGCACGTACGCTGCAGACGGCAACGGCCAATTGGTCTTCAAGGAGGGTAGGAACTAGTTAATAATAATATTTCTCGTATAATTAACATAATTAATTTTACATTTTACACTTTTTGTAATTTTTCTCTAAATAATCTCATTGTATTTATGCAGGAACACTTGTGAAAGCGATGAGGAAAGGTTACTGGATCATTTTGGACGAACTCAACCTGGCACCGTCCGAGGTGTTGGAGGCTCTGAACAGGGTTAATTAATTATAACATTATTAATTAGTATATCACTTGTTAACCTGTGCACTAAGAACTAATTGGTTAATTAATAAGTCACTCATTTTCATTAATTCGTGCTATCGATTCTGAAATCCTCGTGTTCCTCGATGACAGCTACTCGATGACAACAGGGAGTTGTTCATCCCCGAGACGCAGGAGACCGTGAAGGCCCACGAGAGGTTCCTCGTGTTTGCCACTCAGAACCCCGCAGGACTCTACGGAGGCAGGAAGGTGAGTTGGGAGATCGAGCGATTTTGCGGAGAGCTGGATTTTTGACTTTGGATTCTATTTGGAATACTTGAAATGATATTCTTTGAATATTCCTTCAAACTGAAAGCAAAACGTTTTTCGATGCACAGGAGTTGTCGAGGGCCTTCAGAAATCGCTTCGTGGAGTTGCACTTCGACGAAATTCCGAGGAATGAACTCGAATCGATTCTTCACAGGAGGACCAACATCAGTCCTTCTCACAGCAAGAAGCTCGTCAACATTATGCAGGATCTCCAGGTGATTGCAATCACTTTTTTTGACGATTATAATTACGAAGACCTGACGTCGAAGATATGTTATTTAAACGGATGCTGATTTCTCTTCGGCAGAGAATGCGCAAAAATTCGAGTCTGTTTTCGGGGAAGCAGGGATTCATCACGTTGAGGGAGTTGTTTCGATGGGCGGAGAGGTACAACAAGTGCACGCAGGAGGACGGACCTGCCGACAGGGACTGGGATCAGATCTTTGCCAATCAAGGTGAGCCTCTTGATGATGATGATGATGACTATGTAGTGATGATGACAATAACAGCATAGGACAGCTTTTTTAGACTATTATAATTTATTCGGCATATTTATTCAGGCTACTTTCTATTGGCTGCCAAGGTTCGTCAAGATTCGGAGGAGGAAATAATTAGACAGGTGATCAAAACTCACCTGAAGAAGGAGATTGACATCGAAGCATTGTTTGCGTCGTTTAACTTCTACGACGACGGAGTTGCTGGCATTACAGAACAACAACAATCATTATCATTGCCTCCACCGATCAACGTTAAAGATAAAAAGGAGATGAGGAAGATGAAGAAACTGAAACGGAAAATACAAAAGGTCAAGGACGCAAAGGCTTTGACGGCCGATAGCATCCAGACCGTGCCAGGATTCGAGCACGTCGTCATGACGAAGGCCATGAAGAGGATGGCCGTGCTTGTTTCGGAGGCTGTCAAACACAGGGAGCCCGTGCTATTGGTCGGAGAGACTGGGTGGGTGAAATAAATTATACTTTGTATGTAGAATATATTTTAAAGAATGGATTATAATATTAAAATTTATCTTGTTATCTTTATGCATGTTGAGTACATGGAATAATTATTTAAATATGTGAATATCCTTTCTAGATGTGGTAAGACCACCGTTTGTCAGATGCTCGCTCAACGTAATGGTCTTGACCTTTTGACCCTGAACTGTCACCTTCACACTGAAACCAGTGACTTCTTGGGAGGTCTAAGACCAGTTAGGCATAGAACGGTTGGTTGCTATTTTTAGTTCCTAAATTTACGAACGTAAATAACGATTTAAATCTTGTTACTTTTAGGAAAATTCAAATCGTCTGTTTGAGTGGCGAGACGGTCCACTGATAACGGCCATGAAGGGCGGAGCCATGTTTCTCGTCGACGAAATCTCGTTGGCCGACGACTCCGTCTTGGAAAGGCTGAACAGTGTCCTCGAGTCTGAGAGGAAACTTTTATTGGTCGAGAAGGGAGGAGAGGAGGAGTCTGAAGATTCGGAAGAAATCGTTGCCAACGAGAAATTCTTGCTCGTCGCGACCATGAATCCCGGTGGTGATTTTGGAAAGAAAGAGGTGAGATTAACAATTATTATTATTATTATTAAATTAATGAGATTAACTCATAATAATAGTCACTATTACAATTTTATTACATTCCAGCTCTCTCCAGCCCTGAGAAATCGTTTCACGGAGATTTGGTGTCCGTTGAGCCGTGAAGCAGATGATTGGACGAGCATTATCGCTCACAATCTCAAGCAGGGACTTCCTAGGGAAGAAATTGCAAGGAAGATGGCAGATTTTGTTGGGTGGATGAAGAAGCAGAATGAAACAAAGAAGTGGGTTTTTTACATATTGTGCGTTCACTTGTTAACCGCGTCTTAAAATCTAAATAAACCTGATTCAGGATTGTGGTCAGCATAAGAGATCTCCTCTCCTGGACGGCCTTTGTGAACGCAACCTCTATAACCCACGGGTCGGACGGTCGCACCACGGTTGAGGGGACAGAACCGTTCATGACCCCTGAGGATGCATTTGTGCACGGTGCTCTGATGGTCTTTGTGGATGCTCTGCAAACTGGTGAGATAATGGCATTATTTAAGTTTCCTTGTGGTAAACGGTTTTATGACTTGGCCAATCATCATTCTCAGATCAACAGCCAATCAAAGATCAGCTTCTCCAGTTCCTCTGCCAACAGGTCGGACGTGATGCACAGGACCTCAAGAACCAAATGTGTTCTCCCTCCATCGACACTCAAGATGATTCTCACTTTGTCGTGGGTCCGTTCAAAATTCCCAGGGGTCCCGAATCGGTCGACCGATGTGCCCACGACTTTGCATTCCGTGCCCCCACGACTTCTTCCAATGCCGTGCGTGTAGCGAGAGCTTTGCAGCTTCACCGTCCGATCCTGCTCGAAGGTTCTCCCGGTGTTGGAAAGACGAGCCTCGTGTTGGCCCTCGCGAAAGCTTCGGGGAGGAAGATCGTTCGAATCAACCTATCCGATCAAACTGTACGATCTGAATTTCTGATTGGTGCTTTATAATTGATATGACGACCTGAATATATTAATAATATTAAAAATTCCCAGGATGTCTCCGATCTTTTCGGGGCGGATCTCCCGATCGATGGTGGAAAATGCGGTGAATTCCGGTGGGTCGATGGTCCTCTACTGGCCGGTCTGAATGCAGGACATTGGATTGTACTCGATGAGGTTGGTGATGATTATGATGACGACGACGAGGCATCTTGGTGATCAAACAAAAATTATCACTCCTCGCCTTTTGACAGCTCAACTTGGCAACCCAGTCTGTTCTTGAAGGACTGAATGCCTGCTTTGACCACAGAGCAGAAGTTTTCATCCCTGAACTCTCCCAGACGTTCAAAATCGACCACGAAAGGACAAGGATCTTTGCCTGTCAGAACCCTGTCGTGGAGGGCGGAGATAGGAAGGGCTTGCCCAAGTCATTCCTCAACAGGTTCACCCAGGTCGAGTGGTTCATAGTTCATAATTTACACAATGTTTTTATTCATTTTCATTGTAATTTCTTTTCTTTTTCAATTTCATTGCAATGTGAGTTTGTTGTTCCATGCAGGTTTACGTCGACCAATTGTCCTTCACCGATCTCATCTTCATTCTCCAATCGCTTCATCCGGAATTTCCAGAGAAATCCCTCGTTCGCATGGTTACCTTCAATCAGATGGTGAGCCTCGATGTTGATGATGATGATGTTTAAGACAATGATAACACATCATAATATGCATGGTCTATTCTGTAGATGCACAAAGCAATCAACCAGGAGAAAAGGTTTGGTCAGGCTGGGGGAGGAGCCTGGGATTTCAATCTTCGTGATTTGTTGAGATGGTGCCAGCTTTGTATTAAGGTGAGTGGATGATATTTCACTTGTTAAGCTTCATTTAAAATGCCTATTAACTTCTAACTATTCATTATCTATAAAGTGACTGATAACTGTTGCTACAAATAATTAATGAAAACAATATTTGGTAAATAAATAGAATGGAGGCATTGAAAAGCCTGGCCGTTACGTTGACACCATATACATGATGAGAATGAGGACTGCCGAAGACAGACTTCTAGCCGAAGACATTTTTGAAAAGGTGAGATTTTTTTATACTTAATTAAAATAATTTGCAACTGAATATTAATGCTGTGGCTTAATCTTAAATCAGTATTAAAGCTGGTTGAATTTAAATTTATTGCATTAATTTATACAGATTTTCATGGAGAAATACTCATCTTACATTCCAAGGTCAGACTACCTGATGACTGATTCTATGGTGCAAGTTGGCAATGCCTTCTTGAGGAGGAGTCCAAAGGTTCTTTTGCACAATGTCGACCAGCAGCACCCTTTAAGACTTCTCCATGCCAACAGCAGGGCTTTTGCCTCGTTGGTCGAATGTGTAAACCTGAATTGGTTGGCCATTCTGGTTAGTTTGCACAATGGAAAGAATTTACGATTGGTTGACAAAATTTGGATGTATGAGCCTCATCGGAGGTTGTAATAGTATGATGAGTACTTATTATGAGATATTACAAAGTAACCAATCACAAACATTTTCACATCATCCAATGATATAGGTCGGTCCATCTGGCTGTGGTAAAACCAGCCTGTTAAAGACACTTTCTCATCTTTCTGGCAAGGAGCTCCACTCTATGTCCATGAATGCCAACATGGACACAACAGAACTTTTGGGGAGCTTTGAGCAGGTGAGAATACAATCAATAATGTTAATAATAATAATACTAGTAATTACAAAATTGTAGTAGTAATAATAATAATAGCGTCAATAGCAGTAGTTTTTTTATTTTTTTATACCCCATCTTTCGAATGAGCGAGTTTCAGGTTTTATTTCATAGCTCCATCTTTCGAACATAAAATAAATATCAAACGCCATCTATTGAACGAAAAAGTTCTATTTCGTATTTATTAGTGTCATCTATCGAGTAAAACATAAATACCAAACGCCATCTATCGAATGAATAAGCTTTTTTTTTATTCTGATACTCCATCTTTCGAACATAAAATAAATATGAAGTGCCATCTGTTGAATGAATGTTTATTTTTCACTTATTGCTGCCATCTAGCGAATGAGTAAATCTTTTTTAGTAGTTCCATCTATCGAATAGGTTATAAATATGAACTGCCATCTATCGAACGATTGAGTTTTATATTTTTACTGTGTCATCTTTCGAATAAAAAATAAATGTAGACGCCATCTTTCGAGTGAAAAAGTTTTACTTTCACTTATTAGTGACATCTATCGAATATCAATCTTCATCTTCTACTTTTTCATATTTATTATTTCGATTGGGTGACATATATGGAGCGTCATCTATTGATTAAATAAATTCTATTTTTTATTTATTCTATCGAATTATTATAAATAAATATCAACCAAAATCAATTGCATGAATGATGATCTCGTAGGCATCCTTCCGCAAAAAGATCAAGGCCTTCACAGACACATGGTCTGGGATCATCGATTCGACTTGCCAGGGTTTCGAGGAGGCGAAGCACCATTGGATGTGCTTTGTCCAATCACAGAAAGGTACTTGCTTTACTTTAATATATTTTTAATAAATGAATAGCAAATATTCATGAACATATATTTCAATTACCTTTTATTTTTCACTTGTTTTTAATTATAACTTATTAATCAGCAATTGTGGAGGAGAAGGAAAAGATTGGAAAGTCATTAAGAGCTGTAGAGATGCTGCAGAAGTTCAAGGATGCTATGACTGGTAAGGATGATGCTGATGGTGATGATGACAATGCTTTTAATCAATCTCTGTTTGTTATGTTATGAGAACTACTGTAATCTCTACTTTGTTTACAAAAATATTTGATAATTATACTTACGCACACCAATCACTGTCAAATTTCAGACTCCTCCCCGCCACACGCGATTGACTTGGAGGAGGCGATCTGCTCCTTGCAGGAATCCTGTTCGAAGGTTGAGTGTGGAAAG
This sequence comes from Whitmania pigra, assembly GCA_021613335.1. NCBI lineage: Eukaryota > Metazoa > Annelida > Clitellata > Hirudinida > Haemopidae > Whitmania > Whitmania pigra. The sequence goes on along the minus strand of JAJTWR010000362.1, from coordinate 1,046,247 downwards.
TTCGAGTGGGTGGACAGTTTGCTGTTGACGTGCATGAAGCGAGGATTGTGGGTCGTCCTCGACAACATCAACTTCTGCAGCTCCTCGGTACTCGACAGACTCAACGGGGTCCTCGAGCCGAACGGCAAACTCCGATTGGACGAGCTCGGAACCGGAGACGACGGAAAGGTCCCAGAAATAACACCCCATCCCGATTTCAGGTGAGCTTGTTATTAAACATAATTCCTACCTTACTTAACAGATAATTATTTTACTGTTCAATACCATTTAAAAACTTCTTTGACATTTCCACAACTGCAAATATCGTCATGGACATCTTTATCATTACCAGGCTTTTCCTGACAATGGACCCAAAGAATGGCGACATATCTAGAGCCATGCGAAATCGAGGCATTGAAATAGCCATGTTGCCTTTCAAGGTTTATTTAATTAAAATTAATGATGATAATGATTAATAATAACAATAAATTAATAATGGCAATATTCAACCAAACCTTCTGAATCCACCAGGGTGCCTGCTCATCTGACCAAGAAGACCTCGTAGGCCTGCTCAACGACACGGGAATTACCCCGACTGTCGTCAAGAGCGTCCTCAACTTCCACAGGGCGGTCGTCCAAGACCCGGAGTTGAACTCCGATGTGGCGAGTCTGGTGAGGGCGTGCAGACTGATCGGAGACAGGATGAAGAGCGTCGACGAAAGCAAGATTTCCGTCTCCGACAAGAAGAGGATCCTCGGCGACGCTTTCAACCTCACCTACGTCAACGGTTGCCACGACAACAGGCTGAAAGAGGTGAAAGGATTTTTTCGATTCGCACGAACTCCGAACTCGTTCTCGAAAATCGCTTTTTGTTTCTCAGAAACTCGGAAAGTTGGTCGACTCCGCGCTCTCCGAACACTTTTCTCTCTCCGCACGGACGACCGTCATTCCGCTCCCCGGCCTCGACGCGTGGACGAAAAACACCAACCTGGCCATGCTCGGCAAAGCCTCCGTTCTCGTCAGAAGGATTCTTTATTCGTCGGCAGATATGTTTGTTTTTAAACTGTTTTAAATCAAGTAGTAAAATTGTACGATTATATTCTAAATTGTACGTTCTTCAGCAACGTTCTCCCGAGCTCGGATTTGGACGTCGGATCGGAATTGACCGAGGACTTAGCACTCATTGCAGCCTCTTTGATCGCCATCCAATCGAACTCTTCAAAATCACTCAGGCTGCTTCCACAGCACCTTGCAAAGCATCTGAACAAGAAACAACTTGGTGCGAAGCTGGATTTGGTGCAGCAAATACAGTGCATTGCTAAGGCCATGACCTATATAACTGGGCACCCATTGGTCAAGATATTTTTAGACACTCTTGGAAATTCCACGAACAAAGGTATGCCGTTTGATTCGTATTTGTGCAATTTATTTGTCAAGGATGCAGAGATACCACTCAATTTAAATACGAATCAAACTCAATTTACCCATTTTGTTTACGGTCCAATTTACATTTTCCAGCCCAGTTGCCAATGAACGTCCACGAAAACTCGGCATTCGTTCACTCGAGCGGTTTAACAGAAGACAGCGTCGCGAAGCTTCTAAACATATACCGACAGTTTGTTGATCTTTCGTTTAATTTAAAATAAATCGAATAAATTACTTTAAAATTTAATTTTCATCTTCATTCGATTCCTTCAGGCTTGCGGTCATTTTTAACTGGAACATGATTGGCTCCGACCTGACCGGTAGGATGGAAGCGGCTCAACCAATGGCTTTGAAGCATGGTAGCAATGCATCCCAGATGCTTAGTTTCATCCAACTTGCCAAAAGTCACAGTGCAGGTGATTGGCACTATTTTTAGTTTTAAGCATTTAATTATGAATAGTCATTAATTATTAATGAGCATGAAAACGTAACCGTTTATCTCCCAGGTCTCATTCACAAAGAAAGCCTGCCTCATGCCATCGTACCTCAGCTCGTATTGTACTTGAAAGTCATCGTCGAAGAAATTGGAACCAGCTTGAAGTCTGTCCTCGATTGGAACGATGAGAAATTGAACGAGGTTTGTTTGACGATTCGTCAAAATAATTTCTTCAATTTAGAATGCTTTAAAAAATATCTGGTTAATTTGAAAGTGGCCGATAAAGTCCGATAAGCACGATTGGTTTAATTAAATAAATAATTTAATAAGTTATATAAATAATTAAATAAATAATTTAATTAAAAATAACTTTTTAAACATAATTTTTAATTTATTTGATTAATTAAATTCACCAGGTGTTCGAGGGACTTCATTGGTTGAAGACGCTGATCTCGAACCTCGGCGAAGGTGTCGTCGGTCGACAACTGATGGACGAGAAGATGATGGACGCGTCCCTCCTCGCCAAGTGGACAGATAAGAAGCTCGGAGCAGTTTTCGAATCGAGGTACGTTCTACGTTCACGGACGTTGTTTATTAGACCCTAATCCTAAAATTATTAACTAATAATAATTAAAATTATTAACTTATAATTATTATAACTTATAATTATTAACTAATAATTGATTAATTAATTGAATTTATGTTAATTAAAATTATTAACTTTTAATAATCAAAACAATTTTAATAATTCTCTCCAGCTTTTCATCCAATCACACGAATTTGGTGGCAGTTCTAAAGGCCGCCCTGGACTTTGACGGGCGAATCGACAAGTTCCACGTGGCTGCAATCTCCGCCTTTGGGAGGGCTTCCGTTTTCAAGGACCAATCGGAAGCCGAGCTGTTCGCCGACGTAAAGTCGCTCCAGGACAAATATTTCTCCACAGAAGAGCAACTCCTTTCGAGCAACTACATCAAGGTCAAGGACATTGCCAAGTGGTTGAGATTCCTTAGCAACGAGAATGTCAAAAGAGTCAAGCAGACGTTAGCTGGACTTGCGGAGAGACTGGCTGCTGGCCTGCGTCTCAATGGTCGGTATTTTTAACTTGCCACGTCATTGGCTGATCGGTAATGTAGCAGAGACTGATCAACTCTATTGTTCATTATTTATAATAATCCTGCAATTTCATTCTTTGATTAAAAATTACATGCAAACAAATTAAATAAAACTACTAAAATATATTTACAAATTAAATAAGACTGAATAAATATATTTACAAATCAAATCTAATCGATCCTCAGGAGACGAGGCTAGCATGGTAGCAGAGATGGCCAGAATAATTGAAAAAGAACACGACCGAATCTTCGACGACGACTCGCTCGACGACAGCCTCGGTTACGTCTGCTCGGAAATTCCGACTTCGTTCCATTTGATGCCCGTTCGCAATTACTTCCTTTCCTGTCATTCCGGACCCTCGTTGCTCGCCATGTTGTCGTCTGCTCTGCCCGACGACCAAAACCTCGCCAGATTGGCCAGTCTGGTCCCGACCGTGTCGATGAGCAACCACTTCAACGAGCTGTTTGGCATTGCACTGTCCAATCAGCAACATTTGCCTAAAGTAAGTAGTTATGCAAATTGATATTGCTTAATTTAAAAGCAAGATATTCTGCCAAAATAATTTCTTACAAAATAATAAATTTTCATTTTATTTAATTTTAGTTTCAGCTAATTGGATGCTACTTGAGATCCCTCCAATCAAATTCCACATCAAAAGCCCTACCTTACCTCATTGGTGCTTTGGAATTGGTCAAGCCTGGTCTACCAAAGAAGGATGATGAGGAAGAAGAGATGGACGCCACCGATGACGATTTCGACTTCGGAATTATAAGACAAGCGAGACGGGTAAATGATCGTTTAGTTCGGAATTGTTTATTTAATAAAATCCATTAAACATTAAACGAGGTCGAATGTAATTTTAGGAAACAAAGTCAAATATTTTTACCGGATTTTCAAACTTTGTCTTTGAAATCATGGATCCCGGTCGTAAGATAGTTGGCCAGTCAGAAGTCAAAGATCAGCAAACAGCCTCCGATAACAGCTGGCTTCTCTCAGCCGTCCAATTAAAACTGGCCAGCAAGAAGCTGGAAATCACCAAGAGCCTCGAGGCACACATTTGGACTTATCTATCCAATCAAGAGCTAGATACCTGGAACAATATGTAAGCTGGCAATTTATTGGCTACGATAAATTTTACAAAAAATTATTATAATATCAGTAGTACTATAAATTTTACGATTTTAAATTACTAAAATATTTTTTTGTGGCAGTAAAAACAACGTGATGATTCTGGAAGAGTGCATGAATATTGTGTTTACCTGCGTCGCTCACCTTTCGTCCCTGATGCCCCCTGATAACTCGACTCTGGAAAAACTCTTCCAAACTGCCCGGCAGCAACTGGAACATGCTAAAATCCTTCTCAAACAATCCTACACCAATCAGGGACTTTTTAGCTCTGTGGGCGTGGCTATAGGCATGGCGTGGCTCTGTCTTGGCCAATTGCAGCTCAAGATGCTTTGCCCGAGAGAGGGATCTGTGGATCAAGTCAGGAAAGTCAGCATTCGATTGGCTGGAGTAAAGGCGATGGTAAGTCGCATGCAATAGGATTTGAATAATCAAATTTTGTGTGCATGCAAACGATCAATAAACGTCTTAAAATTATCTTTGCCACCAGATTAAAGATGCAAATACGGAAATAGCACTAAGGCTGACTAATAGGAAAATTCAAGGACAGTACTTGAATGATGATGACGATGATGATGTGAAGAGGTTGAAATTGCATTTGGAAGAACTGAAGACGAAAGAAGAAAAGCTCCAAACCAAGCTGGCATACAGGCCTGTGCCATCTCAGGTTGGTGTGATGATTATTAATTAATTAAGATAATATAATAAATTCCTTTTGCATAATTAATAGTTAACCATTAAAAATATAATTTATATATTGCATTATTCGTGTGTGAATACATTTTAATTAAGTTGTACAGCTGTAATAATAACGACGATCGGTCATTGACTTTTGACACTTTTTCATTCCGCAGTATCCCGAACTCTGCAGAGAGCTGGCCAGATTCACGAGAGACGATTTCAACGCAGAACGTGTCGTCGAGGCGGCCCGGGAATTGGCGTCTGCCTTCGAAGATTTCGTGGGTCGCAGGGACCGACCGAGCGCTGCCAAGTTGACGGCCCTCGTGTCCGGGGTTCAAACCCTGCACGGGAGGGCGTCCACGTTCTCGAGGAAGTTCGACAGGAGCTTCCGTCTTTACCCGGACGAGACCACGGGCATTGTGTCGGCTCTGAGACAGGTGCGTTGTTTACTAATGTCGTTTGACGGATTCAAATATTTACGCGTGTTTTGATTCTTTGATGAAATTTAACTGTATTGTATTTTATTGTATTGTATTGTAATGTATTTCCAGTGTGAATTCGGTTTGGACACTTTGGCCTCCTGCTCGCTCGTCGAACTGGAGAAGCATTCCTTGTCGACGGACGTTTCGCTCGGCGTGGACGAAATGGCGCGATCTCTCTCCGTATTTCCGATAACGACGTTGAACCGACCGGACGTTTTAAGCCTCGTCGATCTTTTCGTCTCCAAGGATTTCCTCCTGCTCCTGAGGAAAGTTGAGGAAAAAAACGGTTCGAGCACGTTGATAAACAGGTTCGTCGAATGGAATTGTTTATGTTGGGATGTTGCGTTGAGACATTTATGTTAAGATGTTGCATTGAGCACTGTTTTTATGTCAATGATTTGTCAAAATGTCAAAAATTCTAAGTGGCAACCATTCTTCAGACTCCTCAGGGCGTGCTCTCTGTTGCTGCTCAACTCGAGCGTGACCTCGTCGTCGGACCGCGACCGTCGGAAACTCCTTCACCTTCTCAGCACTGTCTCGACCACGTACCACTCCAGGTGGTTGAAACAAGAGGAAGAAAAAAGGAGGAAAGAAGAGGAGGAAGCGAGCATTTACAAGTTCAAGACTATCGGGTCGACCATGACCGAGGACGAGACGGACGCCATGGAGATTCTTCGGGATTTCCCGACGTTTGCCGAGGTTGTTGACTGAAAATAATTAACGAGCAGTTAATTCGAGTAGTTTATTTGTTAAAAGGTTGTTAGCGAATAATACTAATTTGATTAAATATTCTGTGATAGTTGTTATTAAACAAAGCTCAGACTTTTTAAAATTTTAATTTTTTTTTTTTAAATTAGGATTTTGAAGACATTCTGCCCACCGATGCCCTCTCCGAACAAACCAAATTCGAGCCAATGTCGACCAAAAGTTCCGCCGTAATTTCCGACGAAGATCTCGACCATTTCGTCTCCGTGTACCTCGACGTGATGGCCGAAGACAAACGGCCGGAAAAAGAGGCCACGGTTGACTGGTTTCCCTATTGGAACCTCGTGCACCGAGTGACCTCCGAGGTCTTTAAAGATACGACTCACCTCATCGGTTAGCTTTTACCGCAATTCTAATCGGCTGTGTTTGATTATTTCCGATTAATTAAACGCGAGTTTGACTTTGTTATTATTAATTATTAATCATTATTTATTAATTTTTGAAGATCCACAACTGGAAAAGAATCTAATGATGAATCATCTCATGGCTCTTTGCTTCGTTCGCTCCTCGTTGGAGAATAAGCAGACGAGGACTTCGAAAAAAGTAATAAAAAAATAAAAAAATCAATAAACATTAGTCTACCGATAAGTGCTTCGAAAATTGATTTTTATCGACTAAAATTTAAATTAGGATTTGGTTATTTATTGCAGATAATGTTCACATTGACCACAACATTCAAACGAATATGTCTTCAGACATTTTAAATTCACTTTCATTCTCCAGACATTGAACGTCTACAAAGATGCAGACATTGGAAATGCTACCAGGTGTCTCCAGGTGTTGGAGAATTTGAAGAACAAGGTCAAGGAGTTTCTAGTGCAGTGGCCAGAACATCCGACTCTCGTACAGGTGGTGTAATTTATTTACATTCGTAAAGTATTATAATTTATTTCATTCGCCTTTACCTTTTATCATATCACGATTTGTGGAATTATCATAACACGTTCGTTTTCATCGACGCCAGCTGACCGTCATCGCGGATCGAATCCTGACCTTCCCGGTTTCGTGTCCCCCGATGAAATTCACGCGCGGCCTCGAGATGATCCTCGAAACTGCCCAGCTGTGGATGGAGAAGGCGTCGAAGCGCGTGTCACTCGCCAGTCAATTGGAGGACGTCACGAAGCTTGTCAAGACGTGGAGGGCTGCAGAGCTCAGGTGGGTGATGATGATGATGGTGGTGATGATGCTGGTGATGGTGATGATATGAGTTAGCTGTGATGGCTGAGATAGATAACTTATTAATGTGCAGTTTATAAATAATCACTTCGAATCATTTGACATCAGTAAAGCATTTATTTTGTTGCAGTGGATGGAAAGCCTCATTGGATGGAGTTGAGGAGGAGTCGAGAAGGAGTTCGTGCAAGTGGTGGTACCATCTCTATTCCATCCTCCAATCACTGCTCAAGGATCTCAACGACGGAAAGTCGAAGGTAATTTAGAAATAAGATTAATTTAAAAAGAAAGAAAAGCATATTGTGCTTATCATTGTTAATTGTACGACTTCGTTGTCCCGACATTTTTATTTAAAATTCGATTAACAAATCGACAATCGTTCGAATTAAGAACCTGACTCGTGACGAGAAGCTGTCAACCCTGAGGAGTCTCGAGGAGTTGATGGAGAACTCACCTGTCGGGGAATTCCATGCCAGGTTAAGAATCATCCTCTCATTCCACCGTTACCTCGGTCATTTGGTGACGGAGGTTGCCGACGACGATTGCAAAAAGGCTCTCGGTAAATATATTCAAATCTTAAGTTATGTATGAAATTACTTCTAAATCTTTAATAATTCTGTTTTTAGGAACACTGGCAAACATCTTCCATGGAGTTTACGAACACTACCAACAGTTTTCTGCCCCCGTCGGTAAAGCTTTGACGGATTTGAGGGAGCCCGTCGAGAAGGAACTGAAGGTGAGAAACGAAACGAAAAATTGTTGGAGAGCAGTTGAAACGATTTACTTTCTTACGTCCATCCAGGATTACATCAAGATCGTGACCCGTTCGAAGGACGAAGATGTCAACTACTTTTCCGTTCGCTCCCTCTGCCACAAGTCTCACAAGGCCGTCCACAAATTCACAAAGCAGTATAGGCTCCACCTACAACAGCCCGTCAGACCGTTGATGGTCGACAAGCTCGTCGATTGGCAGAAATCTACCGAAGTGGCGAACAAGCCGGCCAATAGGAAGAGGGGTCGTTCGAAAAAAGAAGTTGCCGAGTGCGCAGAATTGTTCTTCGATTTGACGCCCGAAATGTTCACTCAGCCATCGGTTGGTAGCTTTGAAAAGTATTTGCTTAAAAAAAGGAATATTAACCATGTTATTATGTTTTTATTTATTGTCGACTATATTGCAATTGATAATATTGTTGTTCTTATCATTGAATATATTATAATTCTTATAATTGTGAATTACATTGTAATTATTATAATTGTGAATTACATTGTAATTATTATAATTGTGAATTACATTGTAATTATTATAATTGTGAATTACATTGTAATTATTATAAATGTGAATTACATTGGAATTATTATAATTGTGAATTACATTGTAATTATTATAAATGTGAATTACATTGTAATTATTATAAATGTGAATTACATTGTAATTATTATAAATGTGAATTACATTGTAATTATTATAATTGTGAATTACATTGTAATTATTATAATTGTGAATTACATTGTAATTATTATAATTGTGAATTACATTGTAATTATTATAAATGTGAATTACATTGTAATTATTATAATTGTGAATTACATTGTAATTATTATAAATGTGAATTACATTGTAATTATTATAATTGTGAATTACATTGTAATTATTATAATTGTGAATTACATTGTAATTATTATAATTGTGAATTACATTGTAATTATTATAAATGTGAATTACATTGTAATTATTATAATTGTGATTACATTGTAATTATTATAAATGTGAATTACATTGTAATTATTATAATTGTGAATTACATTGTAATTATTATAATTGTGAATTACATTGTAATTATTATAATTGTGAATTACATTGTAATTATTATTAACAGACACAAGGAGGACAATCGAACAACATTTTCAAAAAGATGTTGTCCTTCTGCAAGAAGATCATCGACCAATCAGCTCTCAAGAAAAACATTGGCCAATTGGATTTGTTTAACGGTTCGTAGCTTTAACTCATCATTGGCTGTAAGGAAATATTTCAAGACGACAACCTTGTAATTTGATTGGCGGTCGTAGGAGATGTCCTAGAAACCATCCAATACCTGGAGGCCATGAAGCCGGAAGGAGGAGCTACAAAGGAAAAGAGAATAAAGGAGTTTAAGAGAATTCAGACTATGAAGAGAAAGTCATTGAATGATTTATTTAAAGCTCTCAAGTACATGGGTCAGTTGTTACAAGCCATTTTTCAGCCAACTGTTCTTCATGATAAGTTTATTTGTTTGTATAGCACCATAATTTAATGAATTTAAATATAAAATGTTGTATAGCTGGATTTTGTTATTTTTTACATTCGAATCAATGATTATGCTTTGCATCGATTAACTGGTGTTTAATTCCAATTGGTTCAGGTCTGTCACACAGGAAGGGATTGGCTCACCATGACTCCACCTCTCCAGAAGAGGTTTCACTTCATTGGTTCGAATCAAGCCCTGCCCCCAGTGCCCTTCTTGGACTTGGTTCTGATCAAAAAGAGTGAGTTGTCAATCTTTAATTATATGTTTTTTTATTAAGTTTTATATCTAATTATTTTTATTGAATGAGTGGTTATTTTAAAAATAAATTTAATGACTTATTGAGTTATTCCAATATGCAAATTCACCTCCCAGGGCTCAAGAATTCCTTGTCAATCAAATGAAGAAGGTCAAGAACTATCTCACCAGATGCTTCAGTAGGAGGAGCCTACTGATGTCTCTTCTGTCCAATCATCACAAGGTATGTGGCAGAGCACGTCTCCTAAGCTACTATTTTCAATTTATGCGTGGATTAAAAATTCTATTAAATTATTTAAAATTAATTGATTCATAGTCGAATTGTGACGAACGAATAATTGCAGGAAATGGATTCCGTTTGCCTGGAAAGGTCAAGGGGTTACTGCGAACATCTTCACGTGGAAATTCTCAAACAGAAGCGCTTGCTTGCCGACACTTTGGAGACATTCCAGCAGATGAGGTATGATGATGATGTTTTACTGAGTTTACCTTGACGTTGCTAATGCTATGGTTGCTTATTTTTCCAGGCTGTACATGAACGACGTCGACAGCATTACGGCAGACATCCCAAACCAAGAGATTGCCAAGTCGTGGAAGGTAATGCAATCCTTGATTCATCATTTACGGTACAAGATGACTTGATTAATTAATTAATTAATCATTTCAGGACAAGTCGGAAGATTTGTTTAGTCGGTCGGCAGAGTACTTGCATCAGCTCGCGTTCTTCGTCGATGCCGTTTCGTCTGGCGGCAGCGAGGCAGAAGTTAGCGAAGAAGATAAGGCCTTCATTGGTTTGGTTTGCCCTGCCAATATCCAATCCAACGGTACCAGATTCAGCACAGTTGCAGACGTGATAAAGGTATAACCACAGATATGTTGATTCAAATCTTAGTCTTAAACGTTCTAACTCTTAAACAAGTGATAGTGTAATTGTTATTAAGGATTAAATGTAATTGTTATCATTTGTAGGATTGCCTGAAATGTTGCGAAGATTCTGGAACCAAGACAGAGCAAACCTTAATACCGAGGTACGATTAGATAATAATTAAATTAAATTGAATTTTTTTAATATAAATATTCTTGGTAATATCCAACGTTTCACCAACAGTCTGTCAGCTGTAGATGCCTCTTTCGAGAAATTGCTGAAGTTGGCATCGAACCTGCGCATTATCGACGAAAAGCTGTCTCTTACCAGGAACTCGGAGGGTGGAGCCACTGAATCCATAGTCAGCCCTCGAGAGCTGATCGGATTGATCGAATCGAACTGCCACGGCTACCGGGAATTTAAAAGTTCATGCTCGGATAAAAACGGTAAAAATCACATCGATTTTGATCTTTTACAAGATACAAGATAATTTTAATTTTAAATAATTCAGATGAAATGCTGTCTGCGAATGAAGCAGAGCTTGCGCAATCTCAGTTGGAAGAGTTCAAACAGACCTGCCAGTCGCTGGCGACCTCTTGTCTCAAAGGGGTGGAGAGGCTCGTCAAGGAGATCCAATCGAAGAAGTCCGACGAGGTGGAACAAAAGGACGAAGCCGAAGCCGATGTAGGAAATACAGACGACGATGTCACCAGTGTTACAGGTGATTACTTTTTATTCTGAAGGTTTTAGGATTATTCAAAAAATTTTAGGAATATGAATTTGAAAGCAATTTTGTTCAACCTAATTTACTTTTTATAATTCACTCTGCAGAGGAAAATCTCATTAGCAATATCTATGCAGACATTGAGAAATGTCTGGAGAAACTTAACATGTCTAGGGTGAGTCTCAGAGAAATTTAATCGATATTTTTTTGTTTAAATGATCGAGCAAGAATGAATCGCTTTGTTTTCTTAACTTTTATGTAACGCCTCATGTATTATTCATAAAAGATTTAAAATAAACAAACCCTTTTGCAGGTGACCAATCAACTAGCCTCAATCGTCGACACAATCTCCAATTGGTCTCTCCAAAGTAGGTCAGCCAATCGCGTGAAGAAGGCCACTGAGAGCCTAGCCGAAATAAGCGACATACTCGCGCAATATGGCAGGCTGTCCCAGTTTTATGTCACGTTGCAGGTTTGTTAAAATTATTAAATTACTAAATTAATTAATTAAGTAATTAATTATTTATTTGATAAGAAACTTACCTGGTAATTAAACGGTTGTCAGTAACGCTGTTTTTCTTGTTTCATTCGCCAGGTGTCAGGAGTGAAAGAAACATCGAAGCTAAATTCCATACTACTGAGACTTTTCTCAGAGTTAGCAGAAAAAGTCGGTTGATTTATTGTTAATTAATAATTATTAATTAATAATTATATAGTATAATCAATTATATGATCAATTCATCAATTTTTTCCAATTATGTAATAAACTCATCTAATTATATTTGATCTTATTTCTCTTCACCCGTTAAGGGATTCTGCACGCCCCCGGAACTTTCCGAAGAGACGGACGACTCGAAGGGAGCCGAGGGAACGACCTTCGAGGACATCGAGGAGGGTGGCATGGGAGAAGGAGAGGGCATCAGGGACGTCACCGACCAGATCGATAACGAAGGACAGGTGGGTGAACCTTGGTGATGATGATGATGGTTATTATTTCCGGTAGTTTATTATTTCCATTAATTTTCTTTATAAAGGTAAATATTTAACTAGTTAATAATGACTTTAATAATGATTGATAATTAAATTACCTGCAGGTGGAAGGTTTGCAGAGTGATAAGAAAGAGGACAAGAAGGATGATGACAAGAAGGACGACGACGAAGAAGAAGACAAAGCCATCGAGATGAGCAACGATTTCGATGGAGAATTGTCCGATCCTCGCAAAAAAGGTCAGCACGCATTAATGCTTGAAACACGAATTACGGGGTGCACGGGAAAGTGAATTGCGAATTAACATGCATTAACCTTGCAATCCTCAGATGGAAATGATGACGACGACGACGACGATGAGGAAGGCGTGGATGAGAGTGAAATTGAGAAGCAGATGGGGGACGTCGGTGACACGGGGGAGGAGGAAAAGTTAGACGAGAAGATGTGGGGTGACGACGAACACGAGGAGGACGACGACAACCCCGAGGTGAGTATGAGGGTCAAACGATCGCGATTGCCATTTTCTCTAAACACTGTGCCGATTGGCCGTCAATCCGAACAGAACAAGAAGGACGACCACGGCAAGGGCACCAATGCCGAAAATGCAGAGGCAGAGCTCGGGGCGAAGGGTGCTCAAGAGGGTGACCAACAACAAGAACAACGGAAGGATGGTAAAGAGGAGGAAGAGAATCTCATGGAGGAGGAGGAAGAAGATGAGGATGGAAAAACTGCTGGAAAGGAAGCCGATCACATCCCAGATGAGGTGAGTTTTTGTGATCTGGATTGAGCTCTAGTGATGATGATGATGGTGATATTGAAATACCGAATGTGATTTAAAATAATATGAAGTAATTTTGATTTATTTAATTTAAAAAATAATAATTATTTTTACAGTCCCAGTACGATGATGAAGCTGAAAAGAAATCTTCGAAGGATGGATTGAAAGAAGAGGAAGATAACACTGAGGGAGATGACCTCGAAATACCGGAAGATCTAAAAATAGAGGACGAAGGTCAAGCAGAGGCTGGAGATGGTAAGTGATGATGATGATGATAATAAATATATTATTATAATAAATAAATTGTATATTATATATAATAACATAATAATCAATAAAAATATATAATATTCATGTAATAATATATTATGATGTTAATATGTTAATTGAGTATTTTTTAATGATTTCTACATTTTCAAATAAACGTTTTCTAAATCTATGGTTGCTTAATAATTTTATTGTAATATATTTGATATAATATATAATAACAACATATTTATAGTAATAAATATAATAATAAAAATAAAGTAATTATATTGTTATAGGCTATTAGAACGTATTTCACTTTGCGTAAATAATGTTGTTCACACAGATGCACAGCCAGAGGAAAAACCTGCTGGTGCTGCTGATAATGATGATGAGATGGGTGAGGATGGAGAGAAAGAAGAGAAGATGGAGATTGATGAAGGTTCTTTATTTGTTAATTACTAATTAATTAATTAAAACTTTTAAAATTAAAAATTGTCAATTATTTATTTCTTGAACTATAATTATCACATTTACATTTAGATGAAACAAAGACAGACGATAAAGAGGGCGAAGACGTCGGCGAAAAGCCGGCAGACGAAACATCTGCGGATCTCGACAAAAACGAAGACAGCAAACAGGAGGAAAATGACCCCGGTCTCCAGGCTGCCGTAAGTTTCAAATTCATTCAGACCGTTATTTAACTCTCCAACTGACATAATTACTATGATTGGCCAGCCTTCACAGGACCAGACGGCCAATGACGGCGAAGAGAACCAGGACGATGAAAACGAAAATGCCAAGGAGGAGGAGAACGAGGAGACGTGTTTGAAGACCCACCACGAGACTCAAGATGTTCAAGGTGTCGCAGACCTTCAAGATACGGCCGCAACCGCACGAGTCGATCTTAAGGACGAGGTAAGTCGAGACGACCGTCGAATGTTGCGGCGATGCGAACGTTACGATGATCACGATCGCAAACCGTGTCTATTTTCAGCAAAAACAAAAAGAAAATCAAGGACGCAACCTCGGCGAAGAGAATTCTGCCCAGCAGGACGACTCTGCCAACAAGATCATGGCCGACAGCTCGGACATCAACAAGAAGAACACGGTGAGTTTAATGATGCGCAGTGAAATATTGCAAAATAATCCCGACGTTGTGAAATGTCTGCCGAAACTGAATGTCTCTTGGAGGGTTAAAACTAAAATTATCGACGCAGTTCTGATTGTAAAATGTAATTGTAACATCTGATTGTTAAATGTAATCGTGACGTCTGATTGTAAAATGTAATTGTAACATCTGATTGTGAAATGTAATTGTAACATATGATAGTAAAATGTAATTGTGATATCTCATCGTAACATGCCATCGTAACAGAAGCGTAAACGACAGAGGGAGGCAAACCAGGATAGATCGGTCGGAAATGTTGAAGAGAAATCGAACAAAAGACTCAAGACGATGGACTGCAAAGAGGTGGAGGAATACAAGGACAGGAATGAAGACAAGCCCAAAGAAAGGGTGGATATGTTTCTGATTTTTAATGGCATTAATTATTAGTACTGAATGAGTTATCTTAGCTGCTGTCAACATCACAATCATGACTTCATTAATTAACTAATAATTTCATTAATTCACTATTAACATCGTAATCATATTCACCCCCACTAGGACGAGTCTTCGACCGAGTACTCTCACTCCAAAGACCCTTCGGTGCCCCACGACGCTCAAGTCATGGACTCTGCCACCCAAGAACAGTTGGAGAAGGTCCAGCAGCCATCGTCCATGGAGACCGAAGAGAGTTTTGACCCCGACCAGGAGAACAAGATGAAGGAGGAGGAAGAAGAAGAGATGGAAGTTGATGTGAGTCGAGTCGGATGATATTTGAAGTTGTTGTTCTTGTTGTTACTGTTAACTTTAGTGACATTGCTTGACACTGCAATTATTCAACTGTTTTATTTGGTAATTGTTTTTATTATTATTATTATTCTTGTCTTTTTAGGAGGTGCCCGAACTTCAGCCAAAGTCTGCCAAGAACCCATCGAAGAGGAACGAAAAGCAGAAGCAGACTAGTGCTGATGACGATGGCACCGGACAATCCGAGGAGGTGGAGCCAGAATCTCGAGACCTCGTTAATCCGACCAATTGGGTGGCAAGGGGGAAGGACTCGTTCATCAACCGACCAATAGAATCTCAGGAAATGGAGGTCTGCTTCTTGTGGTTCTTACGGAAACATTGCTAATTATATTAATGATTATTTTTATGATCTCCATATTATTATTAATAGTTGATTTTATCGAAATAATAATTCGAAAAAGTAATGCAAATTGATCGTTATTCTTTCAGTCCGAGAGAGTGGACGTTGAAGCCTACAGGAAGATGGTTGAAGAGGAATTGATGAACATCAACACCGATCTCGAAACTGCCGTAAGTTCTTATTGCCCAATTACTTGAATCCAATTCCTAAATGCCAATCCGTACGATCTCGAACGTCCGTTGCGGGATTGCGCTCTTAAACTAATCTACGTGCGACGCTATCTGTTGGTCGTGTGTTCGCATCAAAATGTTTTAGAAGTTCAAAAACGGTGTTCACAACCGTAAGATGCTTAATTAATATTAATGACGTTTCATTGCAGGAGGCTGTCGACCAATCGGAATGGAGCCGTTACGAGTCCTCGACCTCTCAGCTGTCACAAGAGCTCTGCGAACAACTCCGACTTATTCTGGAGCCGACACAAGCTTCGAAGTTGAAGTGAGCAATAAATAATATAATTCAAAACATTTAAGCAGAAGAAAAGATATTATTATATATTATTTATCATAAATTATACCTGAAATGGTTCTTCTGTAATTAAGAGCAGTCCTGAAGAAACTTTAATAACTAATAATAGCTAATTGTTATTATTAATAATAACTCGCAACAACACCCTAGTCGTCTGTTAAGTTCGTTAGCCGTTCGCGACGCACGCTCGCAAAACCGCCACAGCTGACCGCGACCGATTTTTGCTCAGGGGCGACTACAAGACCGGCAAGAGGATCAGCATGAGAAAGGTCATACAGTACATCGCCAGTCAGTTCCGCAAGGACAGGATTTGGCTGAGGAGGACGCGACCCTGCAAGAGGCAGTACCAGGTCATGTTGGCCATCGACGATTCGGAAAGCATGAAGTGCAATGGACTAGAAGAGGTGGGTAACCTTTTGGAAACAAGAGGGATCTTGGTTTTTCTAAGGTTTTTTGAACCATTAAATAATTTGTAATCGTGTTAATTCGTAACGACTAGTTATCAAATTAATTTGTTAAGTAATAATAATAATAATAATAATATTGCGTGCGAAACATTAGTTTCCAAATTAGTTTATCGAAATAAGTTAAACGATGTCCTTTTTAGCTAACTCTGGAGTCCGTGGCCATCATCATGAATGCCCTGTCAAAGCTTGAGGTTGGAAATATGGGAGTCTGCAGGTAAGCAACAACAACAATAACAGCGTCTTCGTGGTTATGATTAATGCCGTGTTTCGATGACTTGATAAATCCTTATTGTGATGACCTTCTAAATCTTCGTTTCTCAGCTTCGGAAAGGAGGTAAGCGTGCTCCACCCGCTCGGCAAGCCGTTCACCAATCAGTGCGGAGGAAATCTCGTAAAAAACTTGAAGTTCGATCAAGTCAGCACCGACTTTGTGCAGGTGAGGAGATGTATATTAATTAGATGATTATTTATATAATTTATTATAACAGGTGACAAATTAAAATATTTTTATTGCGTAATCAGATGATCAAAACCACGACTGGTCTCTTTTCCGATCACAACCATTCTTCTTCTTCTGGCGACGGTTCAACGCCTCATCGACTGCTGCTCATCGTGTCCGACGGTGGAATCAGAAACAGTGCCGAGTGGACGCGACCGGCCGTCAAGTATGCCCGGGAGAGGGGCATCTTCATCGTTTGCATCATCGTCGATAATCCCGAGGTAATGGAGATGAGATCGGTGATAGTAATAGTTTTGCTACGTCATAATGTTTTTTTGAGTAATGAGTATTTACACACCTGGTTAAGTGCTGTGATGAGCGAGTTGTTGTCCAATTTATCGATCAAATTAGCAATTTTTATTGCCATTTATATTTCTTTAAAATTGTTACGATCTTCATAAAAATCATAACGTTACGGAAAATATTTCACAGAGCTCCATATTCGATGTCATGATGGCTACCTTCCACGGACAAGGGGTAAGTTTCCTAAAAGGTTAAAAATATGATTTTGTTCGTCTCAACTCGACGAGTGATCACTAATTTGTGTACAATGTTTTCACTAATCTGTCTACAATGTTTTCACTAATTTGTGTGCAATGTTTTCACTAATTTATGTGCAATCTTTGACCGAACAGAAAGTAGAGCTGACACCGGCCATGGACAGTTTTCCGATTCCATTTTATTCCGTTGTCAGGGATGCCAAGAACTTGCCTCAGACGTTGGCAGATTCTCTGAGGCAGTGGTTCGAAATGACCTCTCCATAGGGATGGAATCTTCATCTTGTCTGACTTCAGGAAACCTTTGCGACTTAATTTTTCAAAATAAAATATCGAACGTGTCTTTAAAAATGTACAGCAAAATGCTGTACGAAAGTCCGTGGGAATAAATAAATTAGGAAATGATAAATAAATAAGTAAATAATTATTTAGTTAGCAAATATCTTGGTGAGAAATATGTGAAATTGATATGGTTTACGAAAGTCCGTAGGAATAAATTAATTAGGAAATGATAAATAAATAAATAATTATCTAGTTTAGCAAATATCTTGGTAGGAAGTGTGTGAAATTGATATGGTTTACGAAAGTCCGTAGGAATAAATTATTAAGGAAATGATAAATAAATAAGTAAATAATTATTTAGTTGGCAAATATCTTAGTGAGAAGTGTGTAAAATTGATATGATAAATATACGAATAAATAATTATCTGGTTAGCAAATACTTTGGTAGGAAGACGCATTCCTTGAATTTGGGGGTCAGAAGGGGTCGATAATAATAATCAATAAAAATAAAATCAATAAAAACAAGCGCTGAATCCGATAATCAAACTTGCTTTTTACTAAGTTATTTGAACCCAGAGGTCACGTGTACCTAGTAATTGTGCAATTCGAAAAACGCGTGTCGTTGATGCGAGAGGCCGAGAAAAAACAAATTAAGAACAAAAAAAGCGAAAAATTGAAGATTTTAATCGGAGAAAATGTAAAATGACTTATTAAAATGGGTCTCGATTTACCACTCAGACTGCATCTGACAGATGCTCACACGATTATGATGATGATAAAGATTGATAAAATCATTACAACCAATCTAATGTCTCCATTTACATAATTATATTTAATATACTTGTATTATAAACATTTATATAGTTTCGTCGCTATTTATACAACCTTCATCATCATCATCA
>JAJTWR010000362.1:1002500-1017500 GCA_021613335.1 Whitmania pigra | reverse complement strand
ACTAGCAAAAAAAAAAAAAATTATGGCTGGTTTCTAAAAGTATGGGTGATGGATGATTAGGTGAATGAATGAATGGATGAATGAATGAATGGATGGATGAATGATGGAAGGCTGGAATTAGATGAACTGGGTGATTTAGAGCTCGAATAAGTAGAATCGAAGCATGTTTTATTGCATTGAAATAGGGTTCAGAATTGTCTGCCCATAAACTCCAAATAATATGTTTTATAGTCTTCTCATCATCACCACCACCACCACCAGCATCATCATCATCATCATCAATCATCATCATCATCATCTCATCATCATCATATCATCATCATCATCATCATCCATCATCATCATCATCATCATCATCATCATCATCATCATCATCATCATCATCATCATCATCACCACCATCATCATCATCATCATCATCATCATCATCATCATCATCATCATCATCATCATCATCATCATCATCATCATCATCACCACCATCATCATCATCATCATCATCACCGCACAGCAGCAGCAGCAGCAGCAAGCGTTTGTTCAGATCAAGAATTGGTTCCTCTCTCACGGGTGGTCCAATCTTCCGATAAACAAACAAGCATCCTTAAACCTCACATCTGGAATTGCCCGATCTGGCGGTAAATATTTTCCATCTGTGGCATGGAACCGACATGGTGGATGAGATAACCTTGAGATGTATACGTCAGTGTCTACAAGTTCCTTTCCATCTACTCACTCACCTACTCATTCGTAAACTCACTCATCTACTCATACATCTACTCACTCACCCATCTATCTACTCACCCATTCATTCACTCATCCACTTAGTTTAAAAGAGAATGAAATATGATTCGAAATTGTCCTTTGGATCAATTGTTCTGCTTGTGCTACAATGCATGGAAGTGATTAAGTACGTGGGTGAGTGGCTGAGCTTTTGAATGAATGACTGAGTGAGTGAGTGAGTGAGTGAGTGAGTGAGTGAGTGAGTGAGTGAGTGAGTGAGTGAGTGAGTGAGTGAGTGAGTGAGTGAGTGAGCGAGTGAGTGAGTGGATGAATAGCACTTTGTGATGGATGGACAAAAATTTTAAATTTTTAACAAGGTCCCATCCACCCACCCACCTACTCATCCACCCATCCACCTGCCCACTCACCCTTCCTGCAGATGTAATCGCCGGGAGAAAACAGCACCGGTCTCAGTCGAAGGACGAGGTCGCACAGGAATCCAGCCTCCGTGTTCTGAAAGATTTCCACCCTTTTCAACGTGTCCAGGTGAACGTGAAGAGCAATCTCTGCCTTCAGTTTGTTCGGCAACAGGCTCAGGGTTTTGTCCTCATCAGATGACTTTTTGCTCAGCCACAGGTAATCGAACCACCTGATGACGCGGTCTTGGAGTCTCAGAGGTACCCGTCTCAATGTCATGTACGTCTTCACGCTGTCCAGTTTGGCTGTTAATAATTAGTGTTCAATTGTAATCGGTTAACTGCTGTTAACTGATAAATCGGTTAAGTAATCAACATAGGTCAACGTAGAAATAAATCGGGGATAGCAAGCCAGATTGTGTCGAGGGAGCGATTAGTGTTCAATTGTAATCGGTTAACTGCTGTTAACTGATAAATCGGTTAAGTAATCAACATAGGTCAACGTAGAAATAAATCGGGGATAGCAAGCCAGATTGTGTCGAGGGAGCGATGAGGAGGTTCAAAGTTCAAGTTCATAGGTCAAAGGTTAAATATAAGGACGCTTAGAGATTCCGAATTGCCAGAAGATGAAAATAAACGCACCCAACTGATATGCAATAACCGATGAAGTGTGTCATCTCAAAGTCGACACGCCATGTTTACTATTGTCATCGTGGTCACCAACATCATCATCATCATCATCATCATCATCATCATCATCATCATCATCATCATCATTGTCATCGTCATCATCATCATCGTCATCGTCATTATCGTCGTCGTCATCATCATCATCGTCATCGTCATTATCGTCGTCGTCATCATCACTACTGAATCCTTTCCTCGTCTTATTGACGCTAGATGTCGCTTCATCTCCACTTCCATGGAAACCAAAAGTCACGTGAGACGCCGTTTGGAAGAAATTTTTTTAAAAAAAGATTCACGTTGCCATGGCGGATCAACATTCGTTCCGTTTCCTACGATCAATCATTATCATCATCATCATCGTCATCGTCATCGTCATCGTCATCGTCATCGTCATCATCATCATCATCATCATCATCATCATCATCATCATCATCATCATCATCATTCATGTTGCCCTCTCAAGTTTTGGTAGGAATGATTGTTGATCAACGAATGAACAACTGAATGTAAACATAGATGGACGGACGGACAGATGGATGGATAAATGGATGGATGGATGGATGGATGGATAAATGGATGGATGAATGCATAGATAGATGATAGGCACAGATGTAGAATGATTCAAATGATGAGTGAACGATCAATAAAAGACAAACCAGCCAAACTCTTCACTCGTCTGCAAACACATCCCATCATCATCACCACAACCTCTCATCCCCATCTGATGACGTCATAAACAAAATAATTTATTCGTTCAGACTTTAAAATCATGAATTCTCATTGGCTGAAATTGGATGAAAGCTTTTAAAATAAATAAATAAATTTTAAAAAAATTATTTAAAATCAAGAACATCATACTCTGACGATGACTCAGAACCCGATGACTCACGATTTAGGGTGCCAGAGTCCCTGATGGGTCTTCAAGAGGATGGAAATAAGTAGCAAGTGTTGTATTTACTTTAATACGACTATACGGTTATGATAACGATGACTTTCTTGGTGCTAAGATGATGATGATGATGATGATGATGGTGATGATGATGATGATGATGATGATGATGATGATGATGATGATGATGATGATGATGATGATGATGTGATGATGATGATGATGATGATGATGATGATGAGGATGCTGATGATGATGATGAGATGATGATGATGAAGACGATGATGACGATGATGATGATGACAACGACGACGATGATGATGAGGAGGAGGAAGAGGCTGACGATGAACTCAGATAAATAAAAAATAAAGAAAATAATAAATAAAAAGAAAACATTTTCAGCTCTTTTAACACGTGCCATCGTTTATCGTTCGCCAGTCACGCTTTTTTTCGACGCTCAAAAAAAAACCGGGTCCAGTCATCATCATCATCATCATCATCGTCATCATCATCATCGTCATCATAATCATAATCATCGTCGTCATCATCATCGTCATCGTCATCATCATCATCATCATCATCATCATCATCATCCTCATCATCATCATCATCATCATCATCATCATCATCGTCATCATCATCATCATAATCATCGTCGTCATCATCATCGTCATCGTCATCATCATCATCATCATCATCATCATCATCATTATCATAGCCATCATCGTCATCTTCATCATCATCACCACCACCACCACCGTCGTCGTCGTCATCATCATCATCATCATCATCACCACAACCATCATCATCATCATCATCATCATCCTCATCAGGGTTGTCTTCCACTAGACTATCCATCAAAGCCTTCCTCTCATCCATAACATTGGATCGTCCAAAGCAAGTACCAAGTGATATTTTACGAGGACAAGCAGGTGGTGACTCAGACATACGTAACGAGGCAAACATGAGCCCACTGGAAGGTAATTATGCATAATTGACTGAGGACCTTGTGTAACTATAATTAATAATTATGCATAATTTATTGAGAACCTTGCTTAACTACAATTACTAATTACGCATAATTGGTTAAGAACAAGCGTGGCTGTAAATAATAATTACACATTATTGATTTAAATATAAGCACGACTATAAATAAATAATAATAATTACGCACAACTGCATTATATAATTATTATAATTACTTAATTTACAGAAACACATCCACGAACACACGCACACAGCACACAAAAAGTATGAACTCATAAAAATATCACAGGCGCGGTGGTCATTCCCCTTCGTCCACGTCCAATAAAAATGCACCACTGAAATTCTTCTTACCTCGAAATAATAATAATAATAATAAGAATAATAATAATAATAATAATAATAATAATAATAATAATAATAATAACAATAATAGTAATAATAATAACAATAATAATAATAATTATAATAATAATCATCATCATCACCATCATCATAATCATGAACTCCCCAAAAACCCTACCTGGATTAGAATTATCCATTAATCATCTAAATAAACACCTTAGAATTGAAAGATCACTATATATCTTATATCTTATCTCTTTATCATTTATTTTAAATCTCATATTTATCTAATAACAATATAATAATACTATTATTATTTGTAAAGCGTCATTAATGTAAAGCTAATCAACCATTTGTACTAACCCTAACTCTAACCCGAACCCTAACACTAGCACTGACCTTACTATACCTATAGCCTACATCTCACGACTACAAAGTGTTATTGGCCATTCGTGAACCTCATTTTGTTGACGTGTGTAAAAATTATAAAATAAATAAAAACAATAATCGCAAACATACACACCGACATACAAAGTCTCAGATTCAATAATGGACAGACAGACAGACAGACGGACGGATGGACGGATGGAGTAATAACGAACGAATGAGAAGAAAGGGTGGTAAAAAAGGGGAGGAGTTTGTGGGAGGTCTGTGCGTGTGTATTGGTGGATAGTTTTAGCACACGTTCTGACCTTATTTAAGACCACAGTAGTGTAATTCATTGTCCAAGGGATCCATTCATTAATTCATTCATTCATCCATTCACACACACAAATTTTGTTACACAGAAGCAAAGAGCTTGTGCTCTCTCGCACGACCTTGAAATTACGAAGGTCACATCGGAAACTAAACGACCTCTGTCGTCATGGTGATGCTAATTCATTGCGTCAAAATGGCGGACTAAAAGTTGGTTTCGTAACTAACGTGGGCACATTCAACAAAAATAATAACAGCAGCAACAACAACAACAACATCATCATCATCAACAACAACAACAACAACAATATCATCATCGTCCGAAAAAATTCCGAATTGCCAACTCTCTTATGACCTGTAAATGCAGAGGTTAACAACGATGAATGTCAAGTCATACTTGATTGGTCAGTCATGCATGTCAACTGGAGATGAGGTGAATTGTGGGCGTGGAACATCAACATGACAACGGTGCATTGTTGCCGAGATTTTGAATTATTAGCGAGTGCAGACGAAAAAAAGTGTTGAATTATGGTTTGGTTGTGGTGAATTATCGGTCGAATCTGGTGATTTATGACTGACCCTAGTCTCGCCATTTCTCATCATCATCATAATCATAATCATCACCATCTTCATCGTCGTCGTTATCCTCCTCCTCCTCTTCATCATCATCATCATCATCATCGTGGTCGTCGTCGTCATCATCATCATCATCACATCATCATCATCATCATCATCATCATCATCGTCATCATCACCATTGTCATCCGAGTATCCGGTCATCAGATAAGGCGGCGATGGAAAACGTATTTTCGCCCCGGTTATACTTTGACCTTGAAAATGGCAAAAGATAAATGTCGCATAAAAAAAAATAATCTGCATGAACGGGTGGATGGTTAAAGACTGATGGATGGGTGGATGGATGGATGGATGGATGGATGGATGGGTGGGTGGATGGATGGGTGGATGGATGGATGGGTGGATGGATGGATGGGTGGATGGATGGATAAGTGGATGGATGGGTGGATGGATGGATGAATGGGTGGATGGATGGGTGGATGAATGGGTGGATGGATGGGTGGATGGATGGATGGATGGATGGGTGGATGGATGGATGAATGGGTGGATGGATGGGTGGATGGATGGGTGGATAGATGGGTGGATGGATGGAAATTTTACATAGTCCTAAATTATGACCTTCAATAATCTCTTCGAAGAACTGATGAAGAAAACGGCGATGTTAAAGGATCGAGATGTTTATGTTTCTTGTTTTCAGATTATTAAGAAAAATACGTTTAATAAACTTTAATTTAAATTTAATTCTTTAATACCCTTGTTAATTATTTTAAATCATTGATAAAATGTTGTTAGAAGTAATTACAGATACTACTAATATTATCATATTTTTTAAAATTATTATTATTACTTTTATTATAGACTGTAGACTATTATAGACGCATTATAATATTATGATTATGATCATGATCAGAATTATAATTGCAAACAGAATATACATAATTAAAACAAGTTAATAAACATTGTTTTACGTCCGCCATTTTCGTTCTCAATACTTCCACCTCCCACTTCTATTTCCCACGTAGCGCGGTTGCTAGGAAGCATTTCGGTTGTCATGGCGACGATCACCAAGGAGACCGCAATTCGGACGCACGCTTCCAGAAAAGGGAAAACAATTTCAAGCCGCGGACGAATTATCGCCCGCAATCTTCCGGTCCCCTATTATCGATCAGTTTGACCTTCAACTTGTCCTGGTTTATTTTTATTCCTAAAAAAAAAAAAAAAAACTGGGCGGAGAGATCTGGCCGATAGCTATTTTTGTCCGACCAATCGGACGATCCGACCTATTTTTATACTCTTCATTGATGTACGAATCTGTCTGGACCCGGGTCTTGGCTCCATGGGTGGGTGATGTTTGTCGTGGGATGCTAGATGCTATCCTCTCGTTGTGTCATTTTGTTTACCTGGAATCATTCATCCGTCAATCGGTCGATCCATTAATTCACGAAAGAATCATCTCTCAATTGGGCTGTCAATTAGTTCGTATTTACCTTTCATCCGACTAACCATCCATCCATCCATCAATCAATCAATCAAACATTCAATCAATCAACCAACCAATTAATAAATCAACCATTCAATCAATCAATCATTCAATCAATTGCACAACATTTCGGAAGAAAAAGATTTCATGTTCATGTTACTTTTCAATCAGCTGAGGTTGATAGGCATCGACCGCTAGTTATCGCTCAGCCAATCATCAACTACTTATCATTCGACCAATCAGCGTTCGCGTACGTAGGCGGGAAAGGGTCGCAAAGGGCTCTTATTAATAACCAATCCAATCACAGCACGTATAATCATGAGATAAAAACATAAGTTGGGCTGTTGAAGAAGACGACGACGGCGACGATGATGACAACGATGATGATTATAGTTGCAGCGAATGTTATAGGAAAGATTATTTATGACAGAAAACTATTTATTACTACGCAAGGCAAATTCGGCTGTCTAAGTATTGGATGCATCCTTCATTTATGAAAATAGTAATACACATAATATATTCAATGAAATGGGAATAATAATAGCATTTCATTACAGTCAACACGATTTCATTGTTGAAATGTGATATTTTTTAGATATTTATAATATTTTGGCAACTTGGATAATAATAATAATAATAATAATAATAATAACAATAATAATAATAATAATAATAATAATAATAATAATAATAATAATAATAATAATAATAATAACAATAATAATAATAATAATAATAATAATAATAATAATAACAATAACAATAATAATAATAACTAAATCCTGAGACACTAGGCCTTAAGGACTGAGACAGTCACTGAAGGCTTCGTCCTAGGTTCGAATCCTGGCTTGTCTTTAGGAGAATAAATGGCTGAATTTCCGACTTTGGAATGGAAAATTAATTCGTCTTCCGACTAACCCCGGGTCATCCATCAACGCCTTCATCCATTCCGAGGGTCAAAGGTTAGGCTGAAATGAAACTTCATTTCCGGTGAGGAAATTGAAAACGGAAATCGGAAATAGGTTTTTTTCCGGACTGAAATAATCATTTCATCGATCAACTGATCGCGGAGCTTTCAAATCATTAAACCGTTACCACTCAGCCAATCAGAGTCGTCCTTGACATTTCGAGTATGCACGTTTGTACGTGTGTGTACTTGTGTGCGTGTGGATGCGTGGGATGTGAAAATCACAGGTACACTCACCTGGCAGGTGATGATGATTGAATCAATCAATCAAGGTTAACGTTGTTACGATAACGTTGACGATTCGGTGAGCAGATTGACATTGTCATAATCACCATCATCACCATATCATCGTGATCATCATCACCGTCCTCATCATCATCATCAACATACTCATCCTCATCATCATCATCATTATCATCATCATCATCATCGTCATCATTACCATCATTCATCTTGCAGACGTGACGGCGTCGAGAGGAGCCAAGAATTTCATATCGGAGCAGAGGTTCTGTCATCTACGTCATACAAGTTCCAATCGTAATCACTATCATCACCGTCGCTATCATCGTAATCATCATCATCATTATCATAACTATCGCCTTCACATCCAACACCATCATAATCATAATCATAAAGATATTTGCGCCTGCGTGGACAGCATCGAGAGAAAGGTGCATCAAAATTGATGGTCGACCCACTATCTTCACAGCCACTTCCGATAGGGGATGGTGATGACGTAGATGGTGACGTTAATGACGACGACGATGACGACGATGATGACGATGATGATAATGATGACGATGACCATGGTGATAAAACAGCTACACCGACGACTGACTCACTCTGAAACTCCTTGCGGGCTGCACTAATGCTGGTCACTATGTTGGCCACGTGACCGAGTATGGTGGCGAATAGGAGAAGGGCGAATACGAATTCAAAGATGGCGAACGCGAACCCAGTCTTTGTGCTTGGTTCAGGGAGGTTGCCAACCGTGGTTAGGACCATGGTGCTCTGGTAGAGCGACTGCAGGTAGACGGCAAAGACGTCGAGTTTTTGTGGCTGGTGTGATGGCCTGTCGCTGTCGCCTCTGGCGTGCTGGTGGTCGATGCAGTCGGAGTGGTAATGAGGTGGTGGAGAGGATGGTGACATCGACGACTCCAAGGCGATGTTCGACTTGTCGTTGGTGGTCGCCGAGGAATCGTCGGCTGCGGTCGTTGTCGCCTCCGCGATTTCTCGGATGAGGGAAGACGTATTGGTCGCTTCGAGAGTCCAATTTTTATCCTGGCGATTGGACAAATTTGTCTCAAGTCGAGTTGTTTGAGGCGAGTCGGTAGCTTCGGCAGTCCATTGCCTCTCCAATTCAACCGTAGATTCCGTGGTGGCTGCACTCGACGACAAAGACGTCCTGTCGCCGGTGTAGTCGTTGTCGCCACTGAGAGATCTCGGCGATCTTGACTCGCCATCGGCATTCTTCGCCTCGACCTTTCCGCCGGAAACCAGAGGCTCGGCAGGTCCGAGGACGCTCCTGTCGATGGTTGACGCCGTGGCGACACACGGCGACACGACCGGCTCTTGGACGATGTGCACAAGACAGGCGTTCCAGTGGAAGATGGCGAACAAATAATGGAGTAGGGTAAAGGTGCGGACCACGTTAGGGTAGTTGGTGTGCCGCTCGGTCCTGTCGAGAAACTCCCAGAAGCGGTAAATCTTGACCAGACGGAAGCAGCGGAGAACGCTTTTGAAGCCGAGGCTGAGATAAAGGAAGTCGAGAGGCAGTAAGCAGAGCATGTCGATGTAAAATGTTGTCGAGTTCATGTAGTGGATTCTCATTTTCGTTGGGTCTGTTTGTAAGACCTGGGTGGGTAAGGGAGGGTAATGGGTGGAATTGTGGGAGAGTAGTAGAGAGTAGTTGTGGGGAATTATTAATATTAACATTATTATTATTTTTCATATTATTATTTTTATATTTAATTCTTATCATATTGTTTGTTTATTAATCGGTTTAAGGATCGGTGCAAGGATTTGTAATAACATGGGATTTCGGTGCTATAATTATCGATTTTATTTCAAC
Source organism: Whitmania pigra (assembly GCA_021613335.1). Taxonomy (NCBI): domain Eukaryota; kingdom Metazoa; phylum Annelida; class Clitellata; order Hirudinida; family Haemopidae; genus Whitmania; species Whitmania pigra. The sequence continues at coordinate 1,007,669 of JAJTWR010000362.1, read as the reverse complement.
ACGGACATAATCCTAATCATCATCATAGACGTCGTCATCATCATCATCATCGCCACCACCATCATTACCATAACCATCACCATCATCATCGTCATCATCATCACCCTTCGTACCCCGTCGTCCAAGAATCCGGTCCTGAAATGGAATGCGATGTCGAGGGCGTAGACAAAGTCGGCCAAGTAATCCAGGGGGAACCAGACCACCAGGGTCTCTGGTCTTATCTCGTCGAAGGAGAATCTGGAATATAAGTTCTTCTCATGCTGCTAATGATGACGACGATGATGATGATGATGATGATGATGATGATGATGATGATGATGATGACGACGGCGGCGACGACGACGATGACGATGACTGACAGATCAAATCTTAGGAATACGACTGATACGAATAAGAAATGTACCAATGATTATTAAACAATTAAATAATGCAGTAATGATTATGAAATAATTAAATAATATACTAATGATTATTAAATAATACCTAATAAAACCTTGATAGACAGAGGAAGAAAATGAAAGGTTGAAATGAGGAGCCAAGAAGTGAATGATGAATTGGGGATTAGAGGCTGATGATGATGATGATGATGACGATGACGACGACGACGACGATGATGATGACGACGACGATGATGATGGTAATGTCAGTGTCAAACCAGGCAGGAGAGGGCTTCCAATTATGGGCACCAATGAAGTACTTGATAAGAGGAAAGGAATTGCTGACATCCCATTGTCAGAGGAGACGATGATGATGAAGAAGAGGAAGATGATGATGATGATGATCACTAATACCATTAAATTTCAAGTATTTATGAACATTCCACCGATGTTATTCCATGACCCATTTAATCCCAACTGCTGAGTTCTGAAACTTTGAACTCTAAACCCTAGCATCTTAATTATTTGACCTTCAAACTTTCAACCCTATCATCTTTATTACCTGACCTCTAGCACCTACAACAACAACAACAACAACGCAAAAAAAACCCATGAAAAACTGACCTGTACACCAGCACCCAGAAATTGTAAATGAAGGCCAAACTGACAATCATCGTCCACCAGTAAGCCAGCCTCCCAGACGGGTCGAAAGCCACCGTCCATCCTCTGCAGAGACAGCAGCAGCAGAACCTTCTCAGAAACCAGGTTGCGATGCGGCCGAGGACTGTATTCTTGCGCGAGTTCATGTGATGATGTCTACATACGCCGCCGTCGAGGCGAGCTTCGCCTACAGAATGCTTGCCGAACGCTCTGGCTATCTCCTTGCGACGCTGCTTGCGAACGCTGCGCGTTGCAGCCGATGAAGCCGATGTCGCCACGGCGTTCGATGCGCTGCCCTTGAAGTCGCCTGCCCTGTTGATGAAGGCCATGTCCTCCTTGGCCATTTTGTCGTCCTGGCGTTTGAAGCGTCTGCTGGCTGCTGTCGCTGATGCGGTCGGCAGGGATTTGATGTCGGGGAGCAATTCTGGAAGAGAAATAGTGGAGGAAATAATTATGATAATTATAATGATTATAATAATTCTAATAATTATAATACTGTGATATGATAATGATAATAATTCTAGTTGACATTTTCATCTTCGCCATTTTCCAAAACATCTGCCACTCTCCACCTGACATGATAGACGATTTGCCTTCCCCACAGCTCGGGTTGGCTCCGTATTCGGCGTCAGCGGGAAGGCGCTTGACAGTGCCCCCACAGGTGTGATCCACGGACACCCTCTTCCCTGACCTAGCCTCCCTCGGCTCCAACAGGCCGTCCCTCGAAGTAGCCCTGTCAGGAGAGAGCAAGGATGTGGATGATGAATGCCTGTCGACAGATGGCGACCTTTCTGAAGTCTTGAAGATGATTGGACCAGGGTCTATTTTGCCCCTCAGCGGTGACAAGTAGACGTCTCTCGATTCGTCCTTGACCTGGGTGGGGTTGAAAGGTCATTGGGTTCAGAGAGTTCATATTGTGTGAATGCGTTGATGGCGTGGGAGGATGGATGAATGAATTTATGAGCGAATGATATTGTGCGTTTAATGAAGTTATGAAGATAATGAAATAATTGATGGTGGGCATGATGATGATATTGATGGTGGCCATGATGATGTTGAAGATGATGATGATGCTAATGAGGCTGTTGATGATGATGATGACAAAGGGGAAAGCACCGGGATTGCACCGTGAAGATCAAATTAAATCTTTTCCGGAGTGCAAAACAAACATGGACACAAGATAACATTTTTATGTATTTTTCGTTGTTATAATAACAATAATGATAATAATAATAATAATATAATAATAATAATAATAATAATAATAATAATAACAATAATAATAATAATAATAATAATAATAATAATGATAATAATAATAATAATAAGAAGAATAATAATAATAATAATAATAATAATAAGTTATAAAAATATACTCAGAAGCAACAATCCATAATTAAAGTGTATCGACAATTATTATTATTATTATGCCATTTTTACAAATTATTACATAATCATCATCATCACCATCATCATCATCATCATCATCATCGTCGTCGTCATCGTCATCATGAGGACAACCTACCCTTTTCTTCTTCAACGGCAGCAGTAGACCCATTCCGGCGAGTCGTTCGTTGCGCGTCGACGACCTGTCCACGCTCTCGGAGGCCATGTTGACGCTCGTGTAGTCGCGGCGTTTTTTCCTGACGCCGGCGTTTACGTCGACGGCCGATTTGTGCGGTTCCAGCGACTGCTGCTGCTGCTGCGATCCGAGCGGCAGATCGCCGGCCATCATGCTGTAGGATCCGATGGAGCGTCTTTCTCTCAGCTTCTTGTCGCTCCAAGTCTCGTCCAGGAAGACCGAGCGCCTGGAAAAGCTCGTCTCCAAGCGGCTACAGCCGCTCGTTGTCATGGCGACGTTGTAGCAACGGTCGTTAAGTCGCGAAGGGTCGAGGGGCGATGGGTTTGCCCGGAGGTCGTCCGTGGAGCGCTTGAGGTTAGTCGTCGAGTGTCGTTGGAAGAAGCTGAAGCGACAGCTGCCGAGCGGCGTCCTGTCGCCGTGGTGGTTCTTGTGGTCCTGTGCTATGTTGATGCTGGACCGACGGATGATCATCTCCAGTTCATCATCGACAGCCAAGTCTGACCTGGAAAAGATCCTCTATCCATTCATCTACTACCATCCTTTCAACCATCCATCCATCTATTGTTGTGTCTCTTCCTTCTACAGAGTGGTTCATACCTTAATTCATTCACCTTGCATTCATTCACATGCAGAGCATTCCGTGCATTCATAGGTCAACTTTTTTGCCCTCGCCGTTCATTCATGCTTGAATGCATCTGCTTCTGCTCTCTTCCAGCTGTCATCCCATTCATCCACTCGTTCCTTAACAGGTCGTCATCAGCAGCACTAGCATTATCATCATCATCATCATCCCCATCATCACCATCATCATCATCATCATCATCATCATCACCATCGTTATCATCATCACAAGGATTTATTCGGTGCATCCTCTCGTGGTAATTATTGTTGCGTGCAAGACAGCTGTCTGAAACGCCGGCACGAATTCTGGATTGCACGAATGAATGAATGAATGAGTGAATGAACGAACGAATGAATGAACGAACGAATGAATGAATGAATGAGTGAATGAATTAATGAAGGAATGAATGAGTGATAGACGAATGGATCTCATTAATTTCTAAAGAAAACTTCACAAGATCCGGGAAGTCTTTTCATCTTAAAGAGACACCAAGGTCTGCGGCGTTGTCATCCCTACAATCATCATCATCATCATCATCATCATCGTCGTCATAGTCATCGTCATCGTCCTTATCCTCATCCTCGTTCTCATCATCGTCGTCGTTGTCATCATCATCATCATCATCATCATCCTCATCCTCATCATCATCATCATCATCATTCATCATCATCATCATCATCATCATTCATCATCATCATCATTCATCATCATCATCATCATCATCATCATCATCATCATCATCATCATCATCATCATTCATCATCATCATCATCATCATCATCATCATCATCATCATCATCATTCATCATCATCATCAGTCATCATCATCATCATCGTCATCATCATCGTCATCATCATCATCATCATCGTCATCATCATCGTCATCATCATCGTCATCATCATCGTCATCATCATCATCATCATCATCATCATCATCATCATCATCATCATCATCATCCATCATCATCATCATCATTCATCATCATCATCATCAATCATCATCATCATCATCATCATCATCATCATCATAGTTATCATCATCATCATAGTTATCATCACCTCGAGCAGGGTATGTACTTGACATTAGCCTCGTCCATGGCCGAACACGTCGACGTCCTCCGATTGGTCGCCGTCGTCGATGACGTCATCGTCGTCTGATTGGCTGGAGATGATGGTCAAGGTGAGGGAAACCCATAGGTGCCTGTGAAATTAATAGATTATGCTGACTACATTACAATGATACTGATGTCGATTGCGATGATGATGATGATGATGACGACGGTGATGATTATGATTATGGTGATGATGACAATGATGAATAAGACAAGGTAGATAATTTCCAGAGCAGTTTTCTGCAAATTGATCGATCTGAACAAATCGTCAGGAATATCATTAAAATTTTATCTGAAAACTGTTTAACAAATGACTCTGCTTGTAGAAAATATTTTTTTTTAGAAAAAATCACTTTTAATTTCTTTCCAATTCATTAATTCAGGTAAAATGCATTTTTATCATTTTTTAAATTTCAAATTTAAAAACCAATAACTCTGATTCTTGAACAGTTTCCAAAAGCAATCATAAAGCTTCTATTCCAAAAAAAGAATTTTACCAAAACATCTGCTGTAGAGTATCATCATCAAGAACACCACCACAATCATTATTATCATCATCATCATCATCATCATCATCATCATCATCATCATCATCATCATCATCATCATCATCATCATCATCATCACGATCATGATCATCATCACCATCATCATAACAAACATTATACGGATACGTTCTGAACCTCCAGTATGTGCCAACAACGTTCTCAGAGATGAGGGTTCGTCATGCGCTCCATAAATGAATGATTTGTTTCGAAATTGTTTTGAAATTGATGCATTAAATTAACGAATTAAATGCAATCCTCGATTAAATTT
>JAJTWR010000362.1:962500-997500 GCA_021613335.1 Whitmania pigra | reverse complement strand
TGTCGTTGTTGTGGTTGTTGTCGTTAGATCGCAGTAATCCTTGTTGCAATTGAAGCTTTTGCTATGTTGTTCTCGTTGTTGTTGCTGTCGTTGTTGTTGCATTGCACTGTTACTTCCGTTTATTCCGTCTTGCTATCACGTTCAGTACCCGCATTCATAGTCGTTTCAATTGTTGCAGTTGTTGTTGCCGTTGTTGTTGTTGTTGTTGTTGTCGTCGCTAGCAACTGCACTCTTCAATCCTCGAAAAACTCAATCCTTCGCACTCCGTGCGTTCATTCATTCCGTCCTTGCGTCGCGTCGACGAACAGCGCCTCCGCTCGGCGCCAGTGAAGATGAGGATGACGAAGATGACGATGAGGAGGGAGATGCTGATGAAATAGGGAGAGTCGGTGATGCTCCTTCGTCAATCGCTTGGTTGACTGATTGAAGCTTCAATCAGCATCCTCGGATGACGTTCCTATAGTCGAATTGAGGGACAGGGGTGAATCGATGATCCATTATGGATCGAGTGGTTCTGCAACGAAACCACACTTAGTGGTTTGTTAATAATTTAGCGGTTTGTTAATAATTTAGTGGCTGGTTAATAATTTAGTGGCCCGTGAAATGGAATCATGGCTACTAATGCTTAACATAAAAAACTCTTAGCAACTCTTACTGCAAATTCTCTGCTCAATCGTACAGGCAGCAGTGAGGGTACTGGCATGGTAAAGGTACTGCGTATGAGATGCCATGCATGACGTAATACCGCCACGGATCACTGCAGAAATACTCAAATGCACAAAACAATTCTCTCGCAATTACTAAATAGCAATAATTAAAATTATTGTAAGCTCATTCAGCTCAAATGTTTCGTAAGTTTCGGAAGAAATTTAATCATAATTCCAACAAAAAATTCTTTGTCGACTGATTAATCGAAACAAATCTATCCTGGTACCTGCGATTAATCGAACTAAATCTATAACGTTAACTGCGATTAATCTAGAGTCTAAGTTGAAAAACCGCTTCCTTTTTGAGTACTTCCTGAAAATATAATCCAAGACATTTTCCAGAAAATCCTAAAATAACTGAACCGGAACGGCGCTTTTAAAATATTTTAAGAGTTTTGAAGAAAAAAAATCTCCCAACACTTATGTCGTTAAAATAATTCGATCGAGGTTGATCATGCATAAAAGAGATAAGTTTGAATGGAATATAGTGGATTAGAATTTAGAATTTAGTATTTATTTGATATAATTGGTAGAATTGATTTCAAGGATTTAAAATTGACAGGTTGTATTCGATAACACAATGCTTATAAAGTAATAATGCTAGACGTGTACAATCAGTTACCAGATATAACAACAGCAGTAACAGCAAAACTGTTAAAGTTCAAACCTTCGACAGACAGAAATCTTTGAGAAGGGAAAAAAAATTATACGATCTCATTTTTTTTCAAAACAACATTTTGCTCTTTTTAAAAGTTAAAGTTGCAACAAAAACAGTTCCGATTCCCAGAACTGACATTTCGAGGAGACAAAGTGTCGCCGCAAGTCTAGAAAGCTGCTGTAATTGGCGAGTGTTTAAAAAGTGATTATTCGCCTCCTAACGAGACGTTATCGCCACTTGGGGAATGTTAAAAGAATCTCTTACTGCCGAAAACACGCGAGCCAAGATGGCGAAAATCATCAATTTTTGTGGAGACTTTGCACGCGCAAACTTTCATGTCCGCTGGGTGATTTTTCCGTCTTAACGTGTGCTATCATTGGCGGTTTTTAATCTTTACGAATAATTTAGGCGATCAGATTATTGTGTGGAATTTGGTCACATTAACGACGTGTTTTAAGAGCTTCTCATTTCATAGTCATCGGAAAAATAAAAACAGTGTCCGACTCAATAAACGTCAGCTATTTTGACGAGTTCAATTCATTCGCAAAAAACAAATCCTTTCAAAATCAAGAAATTTTTCAAAAACAAACAAAATTTTCAACCTCCTCTCTCGAAAGTCTTTGAAAGTTAAATCACGAGGCGCTTCATTGAATTTTCGAAGTCAATTTAAATGAATTGTGGCCATAATTTAATAGCGACACGAATATTAGGGGCGGTTTTCTTGAAGCCTTACGTAAAATGCAAACTATAATTTATAAGAACAGCCAAGCAATTCTTTACAATTAAAATGAACTTTTAAATATTTAAGCACAATTTTATGGTGAGCTAAATTTAAAAATTTAACATAGCTTTAAGTCGATGAGCCTAACCTTTGTCGTTGTCCATGTTATGAAATCCCCAAATGTTAGTGCGAATGTGTCACCTTAGCTGAATAAAATCTACTGTAATGTTTTATTAGTCCTACAATCTTAAAGAGACGAGTTGAAGCAACAATTTCAACTACCGTATTTTAGAATTAACAACAACAACAGATAACAGTATTATAGAAGAAATATTTTAAAATTCCTCGCAAATAGTTCTCGTCTGAACGCGGCACACCTTAATCTCGAGGTTTATCAACAATAGTGATTAAAAGGGAACTTCTACATTTAACGAGATGTGCTTTTCAATTCAATTAAATTAAACATTTTGAAATGCAATAACATTTATTGACCAACAGTCTGCAATAATATGTCTAAAATGTTTTAGAGAAATACAAATATGAAAAATAAATTTAATAAATATTATAATTCAACAAATAAAGAAAGATAAATTCAATAAATATTCAAATTCCAAAACTCAAGAAGGAACTAAATAAAAAAACTAAAGATCTCAGAATTTGAAGTTGTGACAGCACATCCAATGGACTAACATCAGCGGCTCATCCCGTCCGTGTCGAAATCCGTTGCTATTGACAACGAACTAACTCATCGTTACCACGTGATCCTAGTATATACGTCTCCTCTTAGTTTAATTCTACGTAATGCTTTATGTATTTACTTATTAACTGCTTACTGGATTAGCATACATAATAGTAATAGCATTGGCATCAGGTTGTCCGAATGGGTAGTTTTGCAGCGGTAATGACACAACAGTCCTTGTGAGTCGTGTTGGCAATCCAGCCTGCACTGCCAGGGAGCGCCCTCGGGATAATGGTGCTATACATAAATTATGGTTTAAGAAGTGCCTTCGCATCCTATACACGGATACATAAAGCACTCAAAAAAATGGCTAAATAATAATAATAATAATAATATAATAATAATAATAATAATAGTAGAAATATATTTGCATGAACCACTATAAGGCTTAGACTTTGCAACTTACCACATATACAAATGCGTAGCGGACATTTCGATTAAGGACACATAACTCAAGCTCGTAGGTAAATCCAGCATAACAAAAATAGAACCTGCCAAATCGTGGCCTAAGACGATAATGAGTGCAGTTTATTTTAACAGATAATTTATGACCAATGGATATCCTCTTCTACGCAATTTATAGCAAACAATATCTCCTCTTCTATGTACTGGAAAAGTCAATCAATAATATCATCAATGCTCAACCGCTATAAATCGTTTCATGAATTTATTTTAAAGTAATCAATTATATTAATATCTTAAATAACAGTGTATTTAATTGTTTAGTTTGGATTCTAAAATAACTTAATTTCTTTGCCCAAAATAGCCGAGGCTATTCTAATGATTTTTTGCTTCTTCAAAAGAAAGTTCCAACTTTATAAAATAATTTCTCTAAATACTTATGTAAGGTGTTCCAGTAAGGTTGATCAGTTAATCAACTCACCTCATCAATGTCTTCTCCTTTCAGCCTTTTCATCAAATCAAGCATTAGGTGTTCGTGGCGTTTTGGAAGGATCAGAAATGGACTACAACATTATATTTATATATTTATTTATTTATTTGACCAGACATCGTGCCACTGCAATTATCATTATACATTCGATATAAATATTTATTTATTACGAAAACCTGACATTATAATTCTCACCATAGTTTCGCGACGACCTCTACAATCCACGGCAGGGGACTACATTTTTCTGGCTTTAATAAGACATTTTTAATGTATCTGATGACGCCATTTTTGCGATCTCTGAAAACACGGCTGTCTCGGCCCAATCCATCATCTTCATTCTAAAATTAGATTCATATCAAATTTACAAATTGTTTTTTACAATGAAATTTACAAATTGATAAATAAATTATCATTTTTTAGACTACGTACATCGAATAGTTCTTGGCATGAAATACATGCGGAATGAAATATATTCAGCAGTTGTAGTTCCTTTATGAAACTATCATAGAATATATGACGCTCAAATACGTAGTCCAATTCGTCTCCAGGAATCTGTAAATTGCTTTCTACGTTCAGCTCAGATTTCACATCTTCGTTGGTGTTTATTTTTTCTCCCGATAAATAATCTTCTATTTCGCAGCCATACTTTTTCTCCATGGCTCTCATCACATTGTCAGGATATACTTTGTTCTATATTTCAAAACGGTTTAAAAGTAAAAGTGTATGGATCGATTTCAGCATAGATTAATAACAGTGACAACGTTTCTGTAAATTCATAATAAACAGCTATAAGATATTCAAATAAACGTCTCACCGCATTAATGTTAAATGTAAATTTATTAACGTAGGTTTCACAGAAGTTAATCAGGTACTCGGTCTTATGATTCTTCCATATCTGAGAACAAGTCAATTTTTTACCATTTTTTTTTCTACAGAAAAAGTTGAACTACTTAACATTATAAATTTCAGCAGGACGCCAAATTTAAGTGGCAACAATTATCGTCAACGATGACAATAGTAATAATAATAATAGCAGCAGATTTGAATTAATAATCGTTACATCGATAGCTAAGAAGAATTCTTTGATCCTTTGTAGCCTCTCTTCTTTGCTTTTTGATCGCATGAAGAATGAATAAAAGTGATCACAGTGGATTGCTAGGTATGAGAATGGATAACACACTAATCTCCGCACTAAGTACTCTATATCAAGTTGCTGACCAGCGAGATGTAATTCCATGTTACGTGCCTGATAATTATTAATTAATGTTAATTTCTCAATTTAGCAAATTTATAAACTAAATCTAAATAAGCAAAAATGTTTTTGAGATATTGTAAAGTTAAAGCTTAATTAACAAGACATTATTTATCAACAAGGATCAAAACCTCCAATTGTGAGATATAGTCATTATCATCACGAAATAATCTATCTGCTTTATAAGATAACTTGAATGATTTCATATCGATAATTTCCAGTATAAACGAGGCTGGTGGCATGAAATAAGTAGTATTAGTAAATTTTTAATTTTAATTTGTTCCGCGTAATCAATTAATGTTTACCTTGCTGTGATAACCAGGTAGTAATTCTTCTTTCCCTGGGATGCCTTGCTTGTGGGATATTAAGTAATTTCTGTACCATCACGATTGAATAATTAGCTGGAATGATAAAACTTTTATCTTTTTGTTTATCAAACGTATTTTATGTCAAAAGTGCTGTTTTTGATTCATATAGCAACAATCTAGCGAAGTCTAATTTTGTTATCAAAGTATCGAGTCTAGAAGGTTTTAAGTGACCATTGCAGCATATCAGATATGGATTGGCGATTTTAAGTGACTATTTGTTACTAACTGTCTATGTTATCTTGAAGAATGTCTAACATCATTTGCCTGTTCTTAGTGAGTGATATTTTCATCATTTTCAGAGACAGGCATACCGCAAGTAACCTCCGCGTCTTCATTATGTGACGTATAAAGCTAAAGGTTTGGATGTAAATAAATGCTATATAAAACTTATATTTTTTTGACAGAGTATCCTTACTACTCCACTTCAGAAATTAAGTTATCGTGGTCCTCAATTGTTTTAGGAGAATATTCTAAGATTTGAAGACAGGTCATATCCATAGCGTAAGGATTTACTGGCTGTTTATACTTGTAAACCTTGGTGAATAACGCAAACAAATACATATAAACAAAATTCATTTGTTTTTATAAATCGACTAATTAAATTTAATTAATTTTGAACATTATGACACTAAATGTTTACGAACGTACCACGACTGCATAGATTTTAAGGTAAGAGATAAGACATTCAATATTTATGTTCGCACTTGATTCAGTTGAACCGAACCCTGTCGATAATAAATAAATTAATTTGGAACTTAAAATAATCATTTAAATTTACTACTAAATTTACTCGATGAGTTTGAATCAGTTAAACTTTCGTTTTGGTACAAGATGTCGTCAATGTCGTCGATGGAAGCATCAAAGGACTTTGGTCCTACTTTGGGTAGTAGTCGGCTAAAGTATTTAAAAATCATTGAATGGTTGAATTTGTCAAACAACTTTTCAATATTTATCAAATTATCGCGCCTTTAATTTAGTCATTTCTGTGTCTAATTTTATAATAATTTTAGATTAATTTATGGAGATAATCGAACAATTCTCAAACCTCAAATTCAAAGTCACTCTCACAAGTTTCTTCATATTGCTTTCCGACAGCTAGCAAACAAGGTTCATATTATTGAAAATGTTTTTGCCAAACATTAAGTTTTTAATATTTTAATGTAATATAATTATAAATTAACGATCCGAACTTTGCCTTCATCTTCGTCTTTACCAATATTTTGCAAAGCTTCAAGTATTTCTGAATCTGAATTTTAAACTTAAGTTTTAACGAGTCTGTAAAATATATTTTATGAGAATTCAATTTTTACCACTCATTTTTTCAGCTATATCCGCGGCAGCCATGTTTTAAAACAATTTCTGAAACGATGTTTGTATGGAATACTTAAATACTTTCGCCTTCAGTAAATCGAAGATAATGTATTTAATTTAAAATATTATGATGCAATAATTTTACAAAAATCGTGTCAATAATAACTCAAATTGTTAGTTTGGGAGTTTTGGAGCGACCCTTAAAGAAGCGGATATTAATTTTGTTTGATATAATTATATTATAATTTGTGTTAGAATAAGTCTTACTGTTAAAATTATAATTAATTCTTTGTGTCTATAGCTTTGATGGTGTCCGAGAAATTGTTTTATATTTTGCTAGAAAGAGTGTATATTTCATTCAGAACAATAATGTCAAGCAATTTTTTACAATTAAAATGAAGTTTGAAATATTTAAGCACAAGTATGGTGAGATAAATTTAAAAATTTAATAGCTTTAAGTCGATGAGCCTAACCTTTGTCGTTGTCCATGTTATGAAATCCCCAAATGTTAGTGCGAATGTGTCATCTTAGCTGAATAAAATCTACTGTTGTTACTTATGTAATGTTTTATTAGTCCTACAATCTTAAAGAGACGAGTTGAAACAACAATTTCAACTACCGTATTTTAGAATTAACAACAACAACAGCTAACAGTATTATAGAAGAAATATTTTAAAATTCCTCGCAAATAGTTCTCGTCTGAACGCGGCACACCTTAATCTCGAGGTTTATCAACAATAGTGATTAAAAGGGAACTTCTACATTTAACGAGATGTGCTTTTCAATTCAATTAAATTAAACATTTTGAAATGCAATGACATTTATTGACCAACAGTCTGCAATAATATGTCTAAAATGTTTTAGAGAAATACAAATATGAAAAATAAATTTAATAAATATTGTAATTCAACAAATAAAGAAAGATAAATTCAATAAATATTCAAATTCCAAAACTCAAGAAGGAACTAAATAAAAAAAACTAAAGATCTCAGAATTTGAAGTTGTGACAGCACATCCAATGGACTAACATCAGCGGCTCATCCCGTCCGTGTCGAAATCCGTTGCTATTGACAACGAACTAACTCATCGTTACCACGTGATCCTAGTATGTACGTCTCCTCTTAGTTTAATTCTACGTAATGCTTTATTTATTTACTTATTAACTGCTTACTGGATTAGCATACATAATAGTAATAGCATTGGCATCAGGTTGTCCGAATGGGTAGTTTTGCAGCGGTAATGACACAACAGTCCTTGTGAGTCGTGTTGGCAATCCAGCTTGCACTGCCAGGGAGCGCCCTCGGGATAATGGTGCTATACATAAATTATGGTTTAAGAAGTGCCTTCGCATCCTATATACGGATACATAAAGCACTCAAAAAAATGGCTAAATAATAATAATAATAATAGTAGAAATATATTTGCATGAACCACTATAAGGCTTAGACTTTGCAACTTACCACACATACAAATGTGTAGCGGAAATTTCGATTAAGGACACATAACACAAGCTCGTGGGTAATTCCAGCATAACAAAAATAGAACCTGCAAATCGTGGCCTAAGACGATAATGAGTGCAGTTTATTTTAACAGATAATTTATGACCAATGGATATCCTCTTCTACGCAATTTATAGCAAACAATATCTCCTCTTCTATGTACTGGAAAAGTCAATCAATAATATCATCAATGCTCAACCGCTATAAATCGTTTCATGAATTTATTTTAAAGTAATCAATTATATTAATATCTTAAATAACAGTGTATTTAATTGTTTAGTTTGGATTCTAAAATAACTTAATTTCTTTGCCCAAAATAGCCGAGGCTATTCTAATGATTTTTTGCTTCTTCAAAAGAAAGTTCCAACTTTATAAAATAATTTCTCTAAATACTTATGTAAGGTGTTCCAGTAAGGTTGATCAGTTAATCAACTCACCTCATCAATGTCTTCTCCTTTCAGCCTTTTCATCAAATCAAGCATTAGGTGTTCGTGGCGTTTTGGAAGGATCAGAAATGGACTACAACATTATATTTATATATTTATTTATTTATTTGACCAGACATCGTGCCACTGCAATTATCATTATACATTCGATATAAATATTTATTTATTACGAAAACCTGACATTATAATTCTCACCATAGTTTCGCGACGACCTCTACAATCCACGGCAGGGGACTACATTTTTCTGGCTTTAATAAGACATTTTTAATGTATCTGATGACGCCATTTTTGCGATCTCTGAAAACACGGCTGTCTCGGCCCAATCCATCATCTTCATTCTAAAATTAGATTCATATCAAATTTACAAATTGTTTTTTACAATGAAATTTACAAATTGATAAATAAATTATCATTTTTTAGACTACGTACATCGAATAGTTCTTGGCATGAAATACATGCGGAATGAAATATATTCAGCAGTTGTAGTTCCTTTATGAAACTATCATAGAATATATGACGCTCAAATACGTAGTCCAATTCGTCTCCAGGAATCTGTAAATTGCTTTCTACGTTCAGCTCAGATTTCACATCTTCGTTGGTGTTTATTTTTTCTCCCGATAAATAATCTTCTATTTCGCAGCCATACTTTTTCTCCATGGCTCTCATCACATTGTCAGGATATACTTTGTTCTATATTTCAAAACGGTTTAAAAGTAAAAGTGTATGGATCGATTTCAGCATAGATTAATAACAGTGACAACGTTTCTGTAAATTCATAATAAACAGCTATAAGATATTCAAATAAACGTCTCACCGCATTAATGTTAAATGTAAATTTATTAACGTAGGTTTCACAGAAGTTAATCAGGTACTCGGTCTTATGATTCTTCCATATCTGAGAACAAGTCAATTTTTTACCATTTTTTTTCTACAGAAAAAGTTGAACTACTTAACATTATAAATTTCAGCAGGACGCCAAATTTAAGTGGCAACAATTATCGTCAACGATGACAATAGTAATAATAATAATAGCAGCAGATTTGAATTAATAATCGTTACATCGATAGCTAAGAAGAATTCTTTGATCCTTTGTAGCCTCTCTTCTTTGCTGTTTGATCGCATGAAGAATGAATAAAAGTGATCACAGTGGATTGCTAGGTATGAGAATGGATAACACACTAATCTCCGCACTAAGTACTCTATATCAAGTTGCTGACCAGCGAGATGTAATTCCATGTTACGTGCCTGATAATTATTAATTAATGTTAATTTCTCAATTTAGCAAATTTATAAACTAAATCTAAATAAGCAAAAATGTTTTTGAGATATGTAAAGTTAAAGCTTAATTAACAAGACATTATTTATCAACAAGGATCAAAACCTCCAATTGTGAGATATAGTCATTATCATCACGAAATAATCTATCTGCTTTATAAGATAACTTGAATGATTTCATATCGATAATTTCCAGTATAAACGAGGCTGGTGGCATGAAATAAGTAGTATTAGTAAATTTTTAATTTTAATTTGTTCCGCGTAATCAATTAATGTTTACCTTGCTGTGATAACCAGGTAGTAATTCTTCTTTCCCTGGGATGCCTTGCTTGTGGGATATTAAGTAATTTCTGTACCATCACGATTGAATAATTAGCTGGAATGATAAAACTTTTATCTTTTTGTTTATCAAACGTATTTTATGTCAAAAGTGCTGTTTTTGATTCATATAGCAACAATCTAGCGAAGTCTAATTTTGTTATCAAAGTATCGAGTCTAGAAGGTTTTAAGTGACCATTGCAGCATATCAGATATGGATTGGCGATTTTAAGTGACTATTTGTTACTAACTGTCTATGTTATCTTGAAGAATGTCTAACATCATTTGCCTGTTCTTAGTGAGTGATATTTTCATCATTTTCAGAGACAGGCATACCGCAAGTAACCTCCGCGTCTTCATTATGTGACGTATAAAGCTAAAGGTTTGGATGTAAATAAATGCTATATAAAACTTATATTTTTTTGACAGAGTATCCTTACTACTCCACTTCAGAAATTAAGTTATCGTGGTCCTCAATTGTTTTAGGAGAATATTCTAAGATTTGAAGACAGGTCATATCCATAGCGTAAGGATTTACTGGCTGTTTATACTTGTAAACCTTGGTGAATAACGCAAACAAATACATATAAACAAAATTCATTTGTTTTTATAAATCGACTAATTAAATTTAATTAATTTTGAACATTATGACACTAAATGTTTACGAACGTACCACGACTGCATAGATTTTAAGGTAAGAGATAAGACATTCAATATTTATGTTCGCACTTGATTCAGTTGAACCGAACCCTGTCGATAATAAATTAATTAAATTGGAACTTAAAATAATCACTTAAATTTACTACTAAATTTACTCGATGAGTTTGAATCAGTTAAACTTTCGTTTTGGTACAAGATGTCGTCAATGTCGTTGATGGAAGCATCAAAGGACTTTGGTCCTACTTTGGGTAGTAGTCGGCTAAAGTATTTAAAAATCATTAAATGGTTGAATTTGTCAAACAACTTTTCAATATTTATTAAATTATCGCGCTTTTAATTTAGTCATTTCTGTGTCTAATTTTATAATAATTTTAGATTAATTTATGGAGATAATCGAACAATTCTCAAACCTCAAATTCAAAGTCACTCTCACAAGTTTCTTCATATTGCTTTCCGACAGCTAGCAAACAAGGTTCATATTATTGAAAATGTTTTTGCCAAACATTAAGTTTTTAATATTTTAATGTAATATAATTATAAATTAACGATCCGAACTTTGCCTTCATCTTCGTCTTTACCAATATTTTGCAAAGCTTCAAGCATTTCTGAATCTGAATTTTAAACTTAAGTTTTAACGAGTCTGTAAAATATATTTTATGAGAATTCAATTTTTACCACTCATTTTTTCAGCTATATCCGCGGCAGCCATGTTTTAAAACAATTTCTGAAACGATGTTTGTATGGAATACTTAAATACTTTCGCCTTCAGTAAATCGAAGATAATGTATTTAATTTAAAATATTATGATGGAATTATTTTACAAAAATCGTGTCAATAATAACTCAAATTGTTAGTTTTAGAGTTTTGGAGCGACCCTTAAAGAAGCGGATGTTAATAATTTTATTTGATATAATTATATTACAATTTGTATTCGAATAAGTCTTACATTAAAAGTTATTAATAATTCTTTGTGTCTATAGCTTTAATGATGCGCGAGAAAATGTTTAATATTTTGCTGCAAAGTGAATGTATTAGAGTGAATATATTATTCCGAATAATAATGTTCATTATCAATAACAGTACATTTTAAACAGTAGATTTTAGCTTATTATATCGGCTAATATTTGTGTGAAATTTAAGTCCTTTTTGAATTCTTAGTAAACAAAAATCCACTCCTCAACAGGAATTGTCAACATCGCACCGAACAGATTTCGGGTAAGGAACTCCTTCAGTTTCAAATTGTCTGGTTGTTTGTTTAGAAAAGTCGTAAACACGTAAAAGTTTGGTTCCAGAACAATCATAATGAATTCGAATCCAGCTGTAAAGGATTACGGAGTATTTGGAAAGGAGGCTCACGGAATAGACGGGCCTACGAGAAAGAAAATTGTGACAGCATCGTCTTCGAACGCCGAAAAGAAAAAGGAGTCTTCAATTGCGACAGCTGTGATGCAAGCTTCCGAACTTGGAAGGGGCTGGGAAAACACGTCAAGACTCACAATGGCACATCAATCCACTGGAGATGCAGTTTTTGCGGTACTCAGACTTTCTCCAACCCCGAGTCTGCCTTCTCCCACCTGGCTCGTAACTGTCCGAACGTGGACCAAATGTGGTAAATATAAACCTATGTAAAATTCAATATAAACTTTTATACATTCAGTAATTGATTTATTACGCAATTATTAAGCTTATAAGTAATGGCAACTAAGATTATGGAATCCTAACATTATAGTCAGCTGGTTCATATAAGTTTTAATGAATTCAGAGCCCAAGCGACCCAAGTGAAAGCTGCGGAACGATTAAGAAGACTTTTTTTTTTGCTAATTTGTGAACTTATTTGTGCGATTATCGAGCGTCTAAATATGCTTGACTTTTCATGTGTTGACTTTTGACGATATTATTTAGAATTAATAGTTTAAAAATTTATATCTATCCATCAATCCGTCTCTCCATCCATTCAAATTCAGTCATTCCCTCATCCAAACTTCAATCCATCCATTTATAACAATGTTTCATTCATTCACTCATTCACTCATCCAAACTTCAATCCATCCATTTATAACAATGTTTCATTCATTCACTCATTCACTCATCCAAACTTCGCTAGCTTTTGAACTTATGTGCGATTGTTGAACGCTTACAAATGCTTAACTTTGAATGTTTCAACTTTTGACGATAATATTTATAATTAACAGTTTAAAAATCATATCTATCCATCAATCCGTCTCTCCATCCATTCAAATTCAGTCATTCACTCCTCCAAACTTCCATCCATCCATTTAGAACAATCATTCATTCAATCACTCATTCAAACTTCCATCCATCCATTTAGAACAATCATTCATTCAATCACTCATCCAAACTTTCACTCCATCATCTTGTTCTTAACTTTGTTCGGGCATACTTAATTTCAGTCAGCTCTTAATAAATAGGTAGAAGTAAAGCTTATCGGCACACTGATTGGTCAATAAATCGAAAGGTTTACGGCCATCGGGAGTCGATTAAAAAGTTAATTTATACGACCAACTCATCCATGACGCACCAATTGAAGAGGTCATCGTAAGATCGTCTCTTGCAGGAGGAGCAAATGGTAACGAGTGGTCTGAATATATTGATGACGATTTGCAACGACTGGAGCGGGGAGCGAAAGTTTTCTTCCTCCAGTTGACGCATAATCTAGAAATACTTAAATAATAAATAAATAGCTGACTGGATGTACTAGTGAATGCTCCGTAACAAGTTGGCAAGAAGTCACCATCACCACCGCCTTCATTCATCAACACCCACATTCATTTCAAGTTATTATTCATCCATTCATTTACCCAGTCACCCAACATCCATTCGTCCATCCATCCATCCATAGACCATTCAGTTTGTATCTTGTTGTGTACCGCCTTTTTTAAAGGTTCTAAAAGAGTGCTTCGAGACCTGTTTAACTTGCATCCTCAGAAAATATTAATTCCTGCTGTACTTTTTATTAATTAAGTCTTATGTTCGTCATCATCGTCGTCGTCGCTATCGCTTGCTGTTCTGTTGCTGTTATTTAAGAATGTGACACTTTATGTTGAGTAGGTTTGCATTGGTTTATCATCACTCGTTTATTAAAAATTTAATGATACAAATTTAAAGTCTTGGAGTCTTTCTTGACAAAATGAAATGGGTTGGGTCGGGATTTATGCGAGGGTGGGGGCGAGCGTGGACACCATGGCGTGGTTTCATGTGGATCTACTTGCTTGTCGGAGACAAGTTTGTTTGAAACGATCAATTTGGAGCAATTCATTGGAGCATTCATTGGTTCATTATTTAGGTCTTCCTCGAGAACGTCGTCAGAGATGCAGTCACTTACACCGAGCACGCTAAGAGAAAGACCATCCCTAACAACAGTTGCATGAGTTACGCAAATACGTCATTGTGAACACGGATGGCCGGTCAACAAAGTAGGAATGTCATGTAGGATGTCTTGTTGCGTTTTATTGATGGTGTTTGTGGTCTTTCAACAACGCAAAGTCAACAGTTTAGAGGTTGTAGTTTCTGTTAAAGTCGGGTTAAAAAGTTGTCAACACAGATGTTGAAAAATTGATTTTGGTGTTCGATAGACTCGTATAATGGGAAAAATAAGCAATCGAATGACTGTTAATATGCACGGGATGAGCTGATCGGCAGATTCGTTAAGTTTGTTAAGTTGGCATTTCGAGGTACCTTCAATTCCATTTTCGACTGGTATGAAGACAAGCATTCGAACAAATAAAATAAATTTATAACTAGAAGCACAATTTTTGGAGCTAAAAATCGAATAAATGCATGCAGTAGAAGCCTATTTAAATTAAGTACAATTCTTATGTTTAACTTGATGAAAACTCCAGCACCGTTTTCGTAAATATCAGCTCGTGTAGTCTAAGGCGTATCTTCGCTATATGTAGCATTAACAATAAACACAAGAAGTGTTTTCAACTATTATCAAACAATTTTCGGATGATTTAAAAGAGTCACTTTTTTCATAGTTAACTCCAAACCCCTATCCTCCTCATGTGATTCTCCACAGCTTGGACTATGGCAGAAATATTTAATAATTACATTTAAAATTTATTAAATTATTTTTAAAATTAATGCATTTAAATATATATTTTAAATTTCAATAATATAAATAGATCAATAGTTAAATTATTTTTAGAATTTCTAAAATTTTTCGACGAAACGATTTTTTAATGTGGTCTAAAACTCGATTTTACCTTAAATAATATAATTTTAAAGTATTTGAAAAAAACACATTATTTGGAGCATCCTACGCAGATTTATTTTTTACTATTGCCGGAGTTTCTGCCGTGATTTGGGATCTGGCTTTTCGTGGTATATTTTAGTTGCAGTTTAATTTTGCTTAAAGGGATTTTTAAGTATTTTGAATATAGTTTTTGTAATTGTTTTAGAATTAGAAATTTTGGACATTTGGGATTTGATGAAAATATCTGCCATATATTTTCAGTTTTGATTGATTCCTGTAGTTTTGCAGATTTAGTCAGGAAAGATGGCTTTTACATTTGCAGCATTTTGCTACATCCTGGCTCTTATCTTGACGGCAATCCTGATATTTTGCGTTATTTACCAAGTGAGAAATAAATAATAACCCGAACTTGATTAATCTATGAAACATACTCTTTCAATCATATTTTATTGATGAAGTGGAGTTTTTTGAATCAGTATTTCTTATTAAATTAATTTTAGCGTCTATTGCCACCCGAAACACACTACAGCTCAACTTATTTATTCCTGCCATTATGAAAAAAGCTTGTTGCAATATTTGATTTGATGAAATTTCAGATTATTTCGTTTGATGAGTTGAAAACAGACTACAAAAATCCTATAGACCAATGCAGGAGCCTGAATCCAGTAAGTGTTTTGCATAAATTTAGTCTTTAGCACAAATTTGTTTGATTAGGAGCAGCCTCTCCTTAAAGGTTAATAAGACCTTTGTTAAACAATAAATTTGTGGTCGATATTCCTCAGCATTTTCAGTTAGATTTTAGCTACTAACCTGTTAGCACCCTAAGACCTTTAACACAGAATGCAGACGCCTTAATCATCTCAGAACATTTATAGACAAAATCTATACCACTTTGCTTATTTTCCAAGTTGGTGCTTCCCGAGTATTTACTCCACGGGCTCTTCGTGGTTCTGTTCGCCGTGGCTTTCGAATGGCTGACCGTCGTCATCAACCTACCCCTGCTAGCCTATCACATCCACAGGTGAATATTTACTGATAGCTGTCGTACGATTCGGTAACCCGCTACGAATTAACCCGATCGACCCTCAGGTATGCCCATCGCCCCGTCATGTCGTGCCCCGGCCTGTACGACCCCACCACCATCATGAACTCTGACGAGCTCAACAGGGGAATGAAGGAAGGCTGGGTCAAGCTGGCCTTCTACATCCTCACTTTCTTCTACTACCTCTACAGGTGAGACGACCTAGGGAACGAGTTGGTTTGCAAAAACAACCGACATTTGTTTGTAAAGATCATTATGATGCAATGATCATGTTCAGACATGCTTGTAATGAGATGATAACTGTAATGAATCGTTCGCTCGCAGCATGATCTACGTCCTCGTATCTGCTTGAGGAGTCACGAAAGTGGAAGATCAAGAGGTCGCTAACGTCTCCCGAGTCAACTCGATGCTTTATATTCACTTGCTTTTGTACGACTCACACGATTCGTTGATTTGTATTTGATGTTGTCCTAATGCGATGTACGCACGATCACCTACTAATTTCCGTCACGGCTTCTCGTTCAGCCCGTCTCTGCTTCGAATTCGTTATCGAAGTGATGGTCAAAAATAATTCAAATTTTGCTTTGCATCCGAGTAAATAGTGTTGACTTTGTCCAGAGAAGATGTGCCCGGCCTGGACACGCGACCGTTCGACGTTCTTAGAGCAGGCTCGAAAGATGCCACAAAATGACACAAAGCAAGCCTAAACCACGTTCAAACATTGTCTAAAGCGAGTTCTCGTTCCGATAAAAACGTCTAAAACCAAAGTGATCTGCCTAAACGTGCATGCGAGTGAACGAACGAATTGTCGATAGTCAATGCATGCTAGTGATACATGTACGATTCAAAAAGGTGGCGTTCGGTGGCTCGGAGCGGGGGTCCGGTCATTCCCTGAGCCTCGGATCGGAGGGGTCCGTCAGATTGGCCTGATTGCATGAACTCTGTAAATGAATCACAAGCACAGTCTTTAAACGAGATCTGAGTAGCGTGGCACGTCAAACCAGTTGTTAATAGTGATGTAAAGGGGCATTCGTAAGTACAAATGGATTCAGTACGAATAATAGGTTTGTTATATACTGCCTATAATATGGGATCCACTATGAATTATTGAGCTTCAAACCTCGTGTTGTATGAGCATGTCTGTGCTGAAAAGTCTGTGGCAGAACTCGCACGGCAGAGTCACCTTGCCTTCTGCAGATTAAACAATCGACGGCATTAAAACTTATAAACCGGGTGAGCGGCCAATAATCGGTTTGCCAGCGAGCAATAATCGTGTCTCGTTCGAAAGATCGATCCACTAAATGCAAACATTTTGACGAGCAGCTCGGCCAAGAACACGACGCCCCGTCTCGACCGGCCCGTGCTATAGTCCGTCCGGAACCCCAAGGACAGGAAGTCACATCAAACCTTTGATCATGAGACCGCCAAAGTCCTTGAGAGTGCTCCCGGGGTTCTGCCGGTCACGCCCCAAATCCCTAAACTGCCTACCTGCGACTTCCCTCTCAAAGTTTTCAGGTCCCCGACGACGGCAAGTGTCAGCGTGGTGAGCGATTTGGTCGAATCGAAGACTCTCGTGGCACGTGGGGCAGACCGTGGACATGCCCGGGCAAATTGCCTCGTGGCTCTCCAGGAATAGCATCGGTACTTTATCGTCGCAGAATTTACACGAGACGGGCTGTTCTGGACACAATTCCTGAGAAAAGCAATAATCAACTAGTAATTAATGGTCAAAATATTAACAATAAAAAAATAATAATATCAATAACAACAATAATGATGACACACGATGGCTTATTTTATGATACTAGTCCATTAGTCCCACTAATTCAAACCATGTCATCATTGTTATAACATAGCCAGTTCCATCTGACATATAAGATATTTTATAAATTCAATCTTACGAAGCAAATCCACGACTCTGACCTTATGTTCCGAGATGGGCATCCCCAAAGAGCTCTCCGGCTTGTTGCAGAAGTCGCAAAATCTCGTCACGAACATCGGCATCTCCTGAAAATCCTCGTCGAAGTCGCCGTCGACCCTGAAGCCGAAGTCAGGGGGGCTGGTGAAGCTCGGCCCGTTGTCCACGGCCGGCATTTCCTCGCAGACGTGCCTTTCAAGGTCCCTGAGCTTGACGTACTTGTTGCACAGCTGGCAGAGTTCCGTCCGACTGCCGCAAAAGTTCTCGTGCTCCGCGAACCGACAGTTCGGCAGCGAGAGATTGCAGTAGTCGCAGGTCTGGGGGCGAAAGCGACACTCCTCCTTCTGAGAGAACGTTACACGAATTTTAGTCAAAACCTCGCCCTCGATGTCGACGCTCGTCACAGACCTCGTGTTCCTCCAGATATTTCTTCTCTATGGAAATACCGCAGTCCTTGCAGCAGACTTCCCCGTGGAAAGTCTTGATGTGTTCGTCCCACTCGTTCTTCGAGAAGGACTGATCGCAGTAGTCGCAGTACTTCATGAACCTCTGGCAGTGCACCGAGTGCATGTCGTAGTTGGCCGACAACACCTCTTTCTTACTGTCGGAACAATTGAGTCGTCGTTTTAGAATTTAATTTCAGGTGTAAAAGCTGAAAATGTCTCGTAGTTGATCAATTAAATAATACAATTAACGACAACTCTAAAAATGCCTCAGAATGAAATTAATTCATTGAATCAAGTTATTTAATAAGATACTTACTCTTTATAAAAGACCTGTACAATAAATGACGTTTCAAACCAGGCAATATTGATATTTTATCATTTTAAAAGGTCACTTGTTAAGAAAACGTTTCAAGTACAATCGATCCCCATATTCAAAGTTAGATTGTCACGCCATAAACGTAAGAGTGAAAAATGCCATAATGAATCACGATAAAACCTGGCACATGTCCTTTTGGTCATTATCGACTCTTAAGTCGCACTGTTTTTGATCACTAATCATCGTACTACAGTTGATCATTGTCTTCAAAAATATGACAGCCCGAATAATTAAGAACAAAAAATCTTCAATCCAACCAACCAATTCCCACATAATTTCGTAGGAGCCGCTTGCTCCGAACTGTTGGAAGCCATGAAGTTGAGTTACTCAGTTCAAAAACAACAATGAGCTTAATACGAAACGAATGGAATCTACGGTAACGCAACAATATACGTTGTTTACAGGATGATTTGCTAAAATGGACTGCAAGTAAGAACAATTACGAATTCGGAAAGAAAGTAATGAAGACAATTTTTATTTTAAACGCGCCTGATGTTGAATGGTATTGATAGTTTATTTTTTTTTATTTAAGTTAATTCGGTTTGGTCATCGAAAATTCTAGAACTAAGGACGCATTGGTAAGCATTGGACACAGTGTGTCAGCGTATGTCTGAAGAGGGTATACATTTTCTGACTAATTGGCTGGTAGAGCTTTTAATTTGTCAAAACAAATGTATAAAATCATAATTCATCTCTTGCAATAATTTCATTTCAGAGCATTATCATAAATGTCTTCCATTTTCTGCCCGGTCTCTTTTAAGATGTTATCGAAATCCAGTTCCATTTGATCAGCCTCAGCACATTTGTCGTTAATCTGCGATGACACGGTTCTAGTTGGAATTCTCTTCGGAGCACTGACAGCATCATCGATTCTGTTTTTCTCATTGAGAGTACTTCGAATTCTCACGAACTCTGCTATGGGCGGTAGAATGATGATGTAGACGGCGGCCGAAAATGTCACTGCTGTCATAAGATGAATCTAGAGAACGTAAGAATGTTTGCACTTATTTTGGAACGAAGACAATATTCCTCATATCGAGCTTGCTTTAAATTCAGAATGTATATATTTCATTGCAATTTTAAATCTAATTAATTTTTCACCCAACGAGTGAAAGCAGACAGATCCATGATTTCTAGACTTAATGCCACAGCCGGCCAGACAACTAAAAAAATGAATGTAGCCAGTACGGATATAGAAACGGCCAAGTAAGTGGCAGGCTTGTACTTCTTTTCCATCATTTCGAGTGTTGGTCTGGAATCAAGGAAATCCGTCGGTTCCAAGTTCAAATCTCTGAAATGGAACTTAGAACATGCAAAAGAGTCATTTGTTAACAAGTAATACTAATTAGAAATATGTGATCGACAAATATGAGTATAGCTTTTGTCAAGGAAGGATAAAATTTGAATATTTTCCGATGGAATGATAACTATTCGGAGTAGCTTTTGTTTAGATCTAAAATCTCATCTAAGAATATTCATGCCAAATAATCCAAGTCTTATAAAGTCTTACTTGGCATAAAGCTCAGTCCAAGGTCTCAAAGGATTGTCGATATCTCTTGTCGTTTCCCAGACTTCCTTTTTGTCTTGACCCCTGCCATTTCTGTTCAAAACCAGGCTGGCAAGGATGGTTATGATTGCCCCCGAGGCTATAGAGACGACATTCCCGGCTAGCATGCTCATTTCATTGCCTGTTAAACTATTTCATTGTACAGATTGGCCAATTTGAATCAAATTCTTTAATATAAAAAGATTTTTTCAGATATTTCCATTTAAAATTTCTTGTTAAGTATTTAGTAGAGCTCATGTCAATATGAACTATTAGAGAACAATAATAGAGTTTATATTGCTGACAAATATGAAATCATTAAGTAAACCTGTATTCTCCAAGAAATAGTATAATCCTCCCGGCCTAGTTTCCGCTCCTATCAGCATGGCCGAGAATCCGAGAAGGGGTCCACAAATGGCCCCCAAGCTCATGGCACGACCATCCAACCCTGTCCAGGAGAGGGTGAGAACCACCGGTACAACGGATGATCCTATGACGATACCCATGAAACTGTAGACCCAGCCTAAGCTTACCTGAAATTAGTTAAACAATCCATTTTAAGAGACTCGGTGACAAGAATATTAAATATATAAATATTAAAGATATAGCATCCTACAAATACAACTTCAAATAATCTAACCGTCGTATAGTGGAGAACCAGAGTTAAAGGCAAAATTGCGATGGTAAAGATGACTTGAAACCAATTCTTAACCCTCTGAACGTATTCGCTGTAAGTTCTGTAAGGCCCGTGGCTGGCACAAGTGAAGGCAGCTTTGACTGGCTTCCTTTTGCTTTCCAAAAACCGAACTCTAGGATAGGAAAATGTTTTTTGAGGAATTTTGAAATGATAATCTCTTCTGAAGAGGAAAAATGGCGGTTATAAATGGCATTTTAAAAGTTGTTCCAACTATTGTCAACCACCACTCTTCATAAATCATCGTCCATTATGCTTTTACTCAGCCAGTCGTCGATAATTTATTCATGAAGATAATTTCTAAATAAACGATATTTACATATTTAAAGGGAAAAAAATAAAATTATTATTTTCCAAAAAGTATGTATGACTTGTTATCCGAGAGACAATCCTTGCAAGCGGTCATGCTAAGACAACGGCAAATGTTCTTCGACTGGGCGTGAGCTTTTCTGCCCTTTTCACAACCGCAGAGCAAACACGTGTTGCAGTTGAATACCATCCTGTATGGCTTTTAAAATTTCATTTATTGTTTATGAATAATTAATTAATTAATTAACTCGATGTTCTAAAGAAATGAATTAATAAATTATTAACTAATTCTTACTCTATGATTTAGGAAACCGAAAGATTTATTTATATATTTATTTATTAATAAATCCTGTCCATCTATCATCATCCACTCATCTACACCATATTCATTCATCCATCTATCCTTTCGTTCGACTACCTTTAAGTAGAACTGATAAACGTCATAAACCAGGACTGAAGTCACGGCAATTATTTGAGAAGCGCCTGTCGATGTGACCGCCATGATGACGAGAATGACGCACATCAGACTTCCCGAATTTCCGAGCAGACGAGTGGCTACATAGGGCGCTACCAGACCTGAACAGCGGGTTAGAAAATTATGCCACTATTGTTGAATGACTCGGATGCTGTAATTATAATAGTAATAATAATGATGATGATAATAAAAATAATAATTATAATGATAATAATAATAACTATAATGATTATTATTATAATGATTATCATAATTATAATAATAATAAATTAGCAACAACAATGTTATTATATTTGTCGTTGCTATGGCCCCAGGCGACACTATTCACCTTGATTGATTTGATCATCACTCAATGCTCTCCAGTTTCCTGTCTTGTTAAAGTCCATCACCTGCATGGACCTGTAGGCAAGCCCCATGGTCGATCCAAAACTGAAGGGTATGGCGAACCAAATCAACCCGGCCGTCAAAAATCCGCCGGCAGCGGAGAAAGGTTTTGCCGCCACGGCACACTGCCAGTACGATTGGTCGATTATGACTGCTCCGAAATTGCCTAATGGTGATGATTATATGAATTAAGAATGACATAATATATTAATATTAATATTACATTGCTATTAATATTAACAGAATATTAGAATATTAATTCAACAATAATGTAATAACAACTCAACAATTCAACAATCAATTCAACAATAATATCTTCTAGCTTGTGATTGATCACGTTTTACCATCAACTAGAGAAATTTTCTTAATCAAACTTGCCGACAATATTTATGAGGCCGAATATGAAACCATCCAACGACGAAAAGGTCAAATAACTGTTGCCCTTGTTGCCCTCTGGTCCTCTGAGACACGAGACTGTACTGTACACATGCTTAATGGAACCTTAGTGATTAGAGTTAGCACTGTTAAAACCAATTAATTGTCGGGATTAATTGTCTTTAATTAGTTTTTCTTTTTTAAAATTCAATTTATAGTCACTAAATCGTCGATAATTTTTCAGATTTAGTGAACTGCACTAAGACAATTCAATTGCCGAGTTTAAAGAACTGCTTGCCTATTCCGTCTTCTTGACTTGAATAAAACACTCGGACCAGAAAGACGAGGACGAGAGAAAACATGATGGCAGAGTTGAAGTACGACACGTACATGGTTGCATTCAATCCACCGACGAAAGTGTACGTGAATACGGTGGCCGTGATGAGCAACGTGCCGGTTTCCACCGTTAATCCATCCACCAAATTGGTAAGAACCGTTGCACCGCCTGACCGATCGTTGTCAAAAGGAGATTAATCGCTTAATTAATCATTAAATCGCGTTAATCACTCAATTAATCGACACCAATGGTCGATTAATCGTTATCAATGATCGATTAATCGTCACCACTGGTCGATTAATCGAACGACATAGGTCGATTAATCGCAGGATCACACGTACATCATTCACGTACAACTCACGTACGCACTCACCCAGCATCAGCATGGCGGTGACTACGAAATTGGTCATCAGAGCGAACATACAGAACGTCAGGTGAGTTCTTTTGTCGAACCTGGCTCTGATTATCTGCAGGTAGGTCTTTGCCCCGGGCGCCTTGACCTTCAGTTGAACTGTTATTATCGAGAAGACGAGCAGTTGAATGCAAGCGCCGGCAGCGTACCAGTAAGCCCCGCAGATGCCGTACTGAGGACGAGGACAGTTTGGGAATAAAATTGAGTTTTTTTTTTGTATGGTTACCTATGTATGTTTTTGAATACTTAATTATTATAGTTAATAAATAACTAACTAATAATATTATTAATAATAATAAATATAAAGGACTAATTATGCAATAATTACCTTAATTAAGGATAAAATGATGAAAAATTACTTAATTTATTAGATTAACTTAGATTTATTAGTTTATTTAGATTAAACAACAATAATATATAAATTAAAAAAACAACAACAACAGATCATCATCATCGTCGTCATCATAATCATCATCATCATCGTGACCTTGACTGTCACCGTGGTTGACTGGAGAAGGGTAGCGGCCCACGTCCAATAAGAAACGATTGCTGACGCTGACGTCCCAGATGTGGCATCTCTGCCGGCGTCAAATTCCGTGTCCACGCAATCCTTGAGAATCATTTTTGTAGCGCCCAATTAATTAATTAAGCGGACACATTTAATCAGTTTCGCTCTCATTTTAATTAAGAAGAATGAGGTTATTAAAATTTCTCGACAGAAGGATAATGATGATACTGATAATGACAGTGATACTGGTAATGATAACGATATTGGTAATGGTGATGATAATAGTAATAATAATAATAATGCTAGTAATGATAATGATTAACTCACCTGTTCCCGCTGCAAATTCTTGACCACCCACTTAGAAAGTTGTGCCACGGCAGACGAACAGACTACCAAAGCCAGAAAGATGAGGTACAATTGCCACTGACTGACTGTGGCTATCTGCTTGTTCAGCTCAGCCGAGGTTAGGAATGGTAGCGGAATTGTAGCGTATTTCGAGTCGTTGGCTACTTTTTTTGGCCGGAAAAATGGTATTATGACGTCGATGAGAGCGTCAGGACAGTACATGTTCGATGACTTGTTGTCAATCGTCGACGTCATCGTCATCATCGTCGTCATCGTCATCGTCGTAAGGAAATCTAATTACATTTAATTTACACGAGAGTTTAGAATATTTTTCTTAATTTTACAAATATTAGAATATATATAGAAGAACATTTTTCTTTAATTTAAAAAAACTAAACAAATCTTGACGCGTTTATCTTTATTTTTCTTTATTTATTCATTAAATCGTTTACATTTAATATTTAAATATATTCTGATATTTAAAAAATTCTTAAAATCTAGGAAAACAAATCGAGAAATTGATGTTTGAGGAAAAGACAAATTTCTTTCTTATACGATTCACCTGCTGTTCAGCCATGTTGAATGCGTCGGTGAAACTGCCCTCTGGTGGTTGGAGAAAAATAATTATTAACTATTATTATTAATTATTTATTAACTCATTAATTTTTTCATTATTTCCTGAGGCTACTTCTACGAACTAGAGTATTTTTAATTGATTAATTTTTAATTGTTATTATTTCATTTATTTAAATTATTGTTTTTGAAGTTAATATTATTTTTGTTTAAATTATTTTTATTTTCATTATTTCTTACTCCTGGACTGGAATTAAATAAACATATTGTGCAGTTATTTTTCAAGTGGCTCACTTTACTAGTTTTGAGATTCCTGCCGGCGATGATGACGATGATGATGATGACGATGACGACGACGATGATGATGATGAATATCACTCAGATAAGATG
The DNA here is from genome assembly GCA_021613335.1 of Whitmania pigra. NCBI lineage: Eukaryota > Metazoa > Annelida > Clitellata > Hirudinida > Haemopidae > Whitmania > Whitmania pigra. The sequence goes on along the minus strand of JAJTWR010000362.1, from coordinate 972,308 downwards.
AATAATTATTGCTGATGAAAATCCTACATTTTTGTTATTCTAAATGCTTAAGTATTCAGCTTAATATTTTAAAGTTTTCAGTTACTATTAACTATTCAGTTCGATACTTTTAAATATTCTGTCTAAAACTTTTAAATTCTGAAATTTTTATTTAAATTACTTAAATCGATTTATCGTGGAAGTAATTACAAATTATAGGCTAATCTTAGAGCAATTACGAGGTCTCTTGTTATTATGAAATTTATTAAAGTTATGAATTTTAATATAATTACAAAATTCATTAGAATTATGAAGTTTATTACAATTATGAAATTTATTATAACTTCGTAATTTAATATAATCATGATATTTGTTATAATTAATAAATCTATTATAATTATTAAATTTTTTATTGCAATTACAAAGTGGCTAATCTTAGTCACTCATTAGCTGTTTATTAGTGAGTTATTTGGTCTAAAAGGATCTGCCAAGGGGCGCACATCCGGGACTGGCTTCGAATCCAGGGTCCTGCAAAACGGTAAAGGGCTGCTTTCTTTTACGGGGTATTGGGCTGACCATTGCAGGGGGGCTATAACATAACTTTTAGCCCTGTGTTTATCGAGATGATGATGATGAAGAATGTATGCCTTATGAATCATCTAAACTGTCGCAATAATGTTTTTTTAATGTGCCGAGCTTATTTTGTCGGCCATGTCAATATTTTATGCTCCATGGATTCAGGTTGTAACGAATTAATTATTTAATTGTAACGTTATTGACAATAAATTATCACTTATCACTTATCGACCTAGCGACACAGTTTCTCGGGAAATCGTCAAATCCTAACCCGCGCCGAATTCTCAAATAATACAAGCACCTCCTTTGTAATTCCAATTTGAAATCTTAGCAGGTATTACTTGAGATTAAAAACTTTGAGTATGTGTTTTGAGACTGAGGTAACCCCGATATAGAAGATTTTAGAAAGAATCTGAACAAGTAGAATTTATTAATCTATCAAATGGAGTTGTACCTGTAACAACACCATCATCATCGTCACCGTAATCCTAATCATCATCATCATCATCATCATCATCGTCACCATAATCATCATCATCATCGTCATCATGTATTTCCCAATCGACAGAGATGGCGACTAACTGATTCTACTAATGGCAATCGTTCGATTGGCAAAACTGTTAGGCACGAACTTCTTTGAAATATTTTTAATTTTTTTTTTTTGCAAAGATGGTTTTTAAAAACTCAAAAACACAAAAAATATTTCCGTGCATTTCTTCGTTCAGATTAGGATAAATCTTTCTCCATGCATTGAAAACTCGTGTTTGAACCGTGTTTCAGCTTAAGATTCAATCATCAACGAATTAACGCTAAATTATTGATTTCGAATCTATTTTAATAAATAGCTTGCACCGGATCGCAATTGTATCAATTTTTCGGCATTTTACTGGCATTATTAGCAATGAAAATGTTAATGTTGTTGTTGTTGTTGTTGCAGTGTGTATGCTTAAAACATTAGGAACATGATTTTTGCGATTAGTAACTTTAAGAGACAGAAAAAAATATTTTTATGCAAAATCCTTGTAACTTTTGTGGTTCTCACAATTAGACCAACAACAACAACAACAACAGCAGCAATAACAAGAATACGACCTTCATCATTTGTGTCATTACAGTGACTCAAAATTAACTACCTTAGTAATTAACTTCGTTAGACTTTATAAAAGCTTTCTGTTTTCGTTCAAAATGACTAAGTTCATGTGTCATAAATCAACTGGCAAGAGATTTTTTAATTCTTGCCAACGGCTGAAATAAATTAATTCTGTTCAGACTGAAGAGACCAATTATTTTTAACATTTCCTATTTTTTTTGCACCAATCAACAATCAACCAAGCTTCCAAGAGCTAAACTTGTTTAAGTTTGTCACGACAAATTAATCTCCACTTTCCTCCACCAATCACATCAAAGCGTCACTCGAAGCCATGGCAACGACAGATGTAAATAAACGACATTACAAATGAAAACTTCCTTTCTGTACTATTCTGTCCTATAATAAATATAATACAATAAATATAATATAAACTATAATCAAATAAATAAACTATTCTGTCCGCAATGGCGACCACGAAACTGATAGCGATGACGCTTGTCATTGACATTCTTCCAATTAAATGGCATCGGTTGTGATACTTTTAGAGCGTCCCATTTGTGACGAGCGTCCTGGTTCCTGGTTGTTGATAGTGATCCAACTGATCCGAGCCATTTGTAAATTCTAATTCCACATTATTTACAAAATGAAAGAAATTATTTTGAAGTTAAAACATTAAATTTAAACGAATCGATATGCCTTCGATATGCCATGAAAAATGGCCATACAACTTGAAGCGATTTGAGAAAGTCCACGAAATATTAAAGTCTAGAGATTTTTATAAGTTTTATTTATATTTATTTACACATGATTATCTAAATTTATCTGAAATTAAATAAAAAACCCTTGGAAAACCTTGCAGCATTCATTCGAATTGCCCCTTCTCCCGGGTAACCCGATGTGCCGCTAAGCGACAGCAATTACGAGACACTAAACTTGTAGACACGAAGATCCTGTTTCCTTGTGGCTCAATTAACTGCCCCGAGCCAGTAAATCCCGGATGTTTGCTGCGATACAAATTCTTCGACGACGCCAATCCCTGTCGACTGTTCCGGAGATTTTCTGTCGTTCTGAAGTCACCTGCTTTCTGAAGTTTTTTGCATTTCTAAGGTGAGAAACTTGCAATTTTTCCAATGCTTTTGCACGAGTGATGAGATTTAGATTATTAGTGAATAAGGAATGAAGATCATCCATTTATCATCCATTTACTTATCTCATCGTCGTCTAGATGAGCAAGAAAGTCGACAAGGAATTAAAAAATGAAATCTCCAAGTTTGATTCGGCCAAGCTGAATCACGCCGAGACTGTCGAAAAGAATACGCTCCCCAGTCCGGATGGTTGGTGCAATTCGATGTTCATTTAAAAGTGAATTTTTTACATTTTTATTTATTTTTTACTTTTTTTAATTACCAATGTCTGTTTGCGGCGGCTTGGGAATCTGTTGCCGAGAAATTGCTTAATACATTTGCACCCGTTGCATTTTAAACTCACGAACACGCACTGTTTTTTTACGCACAACCAACCAGTTATCAACCAAGAGAAAACCATCCAGAACATTCAAGAGTTCGACAAAGGTCAACTGAAACACGCCGAGACGGTTGAAAAGAATCCGCTGCCCGATAAAAAAAGTTTGAATAAATATTTTCTTTGGGAAAAATTATAAATTACAATTTAAATTATTTCAAGTCGAAATAAAATTTTTTCTTCTCGAGTCGACATTTGCGAATGTTATTTAAAAAAAAAAATTAATTAAATTAATTAACCGAGCTCATCGCCCGAAATCTGTCGTCTGGTTTGTTTACAGAGGCCATGTTTGTTCGCGATGAATACGAACGCATTTAAATATTCATTAAGACGCTTAAAATTATTTTTTTTCATTGTCGCGTTTCATTTAACCGACTGAATTTGTAAAATTTTCAGCAATTGAAGAAGAAAAGAGATTGAGCAGATCTTAATTCCGTCGGACGGATGTCGACTCGATGAATATTCCACGTCTTCACTTTTGTTCTGACACTCAATGCATAGAATTAGATGATATTTGAAACTTTTTCAATTGAAAATAAATATCACTGCTTGTTCTTTTCGCCGGATGTTTGGATTATTGTTTTCCAAATGGGCTTCGTAAAAGTACTATTTTGGCTCAAGCTTTTATAGAGCTTTCGACAATGATTACATTTTTAGACACTTAACTTAAGATTTTCGATATCGGGGCCATAAATAAATTAGAAGACCATCTTCAAAGAATGCGCAGTTATCGAAAATTGACTGATAGCAGAAGAAGATGACGAGGAAGAAGAAGAGAGGAGGATGAATTACTGTTATTGTTTTATTTAGGAACATCAAGTAAATATCCAAAAAAGTGGCCTCAGCTATAGTAAATAGTACAGACAGACTAGGCAGTTTGTCCGAAAGATTACAGCTCTCATCATCGTAAGCGTTTGCAAGCCATTTCCGGGATGCAGAAATTGAAAATTACTTAAAAACATTTGCCTAGAAAAATATAGAAGCATATTTATTTACTCAATAGCTCAATTTAGGTTCAGAAATTGCAAGCCGAAAATATATATATATATATATATGTAATAATAATCGTGTTCGTTCTGTGTCTTCACGTACGTACGTGTCTGTGTGAGTGTGTGTGTGTGTGAATGTGTGCGTGTGTCAGTGTGTGCGTGTGTCAGTGTGTGCGTGTGTCGCAGGTGTTTAGGCAGATCATCACGTTCACAAATGTTCTTGAAATAAATACAACGAGAAATTAAAAACAAAAAGAATAAAAAGGGAAACCGAAAGTCCGAATCGAGACAACGAATCCGAATTTCGAAGAATATTTACAATACAGATGACATTTCAATGAGAATGAGAACAAAATGAGGTAAATATCGTACTTTCGCTTTTCGTTTCTAAATATATACATGGATGATGATGATACATCGTAAGGGAAAAATTGGACACTTTTGGACATTGACTGTTGACAGAAGAAAATGCGTCCGTCAAAAAGTTACCGAAGAAATTTCAAATGGTCGCTCAGACAAAAAAAAAAACCCAAATAAACAGTTGATGCTGTTGTAGTTGTTGCTGTTGTTGTAGTTGTTGCTGTAGTTGTTGCTGTTGTTGTTGTTGTTGTTGAACTAAGAGTTCATGCAAATGAAATTTCTGTATCGATGATCTGACCATCACGTTTAGCAGACTCACAGAAGAAACTGATCCGAGTATACAGGCAGGAAACATCACATTTCGATTAGATTACAATATTGCATACATGTTATATATGAATGAATACTCATATATCATGTATATGTATATAATTATATAGATTACAATGTTGCATACATGTTATATATGAATGAATATACATATATCATATATGGATATTCAAGTCGAAATAAACACAAGTGCCGAATTATGGTGAGGAAATTGTTCTCGTATGAAGACCTCTGTGTCTGGGTTTTTACCAGCAGTGTAATTAAATTAAATTAAATTAAATTAAATTTTACCCCCAAGAAAACGAGAAATTTAAAAATAGATATTTCTGACCAATGCGCGCCATCCGTACTATACTAGCATTCGTAATAACATTCGTAATAACATGGAGACCATGAAAGCTTATAACAATGACTAAAGCTCAAAGAGAAATTGTGGCTTAATTTAGCACTGAAATGCTGAAATGGCGTAGCAGAGTAATTAAATGATACATGAAGAGGATAGAATCGACCAAAGAACTTAAAGCACATTTAAGATAACGTGGATGGCTATTATACATATACATACATATATATTTTACTTCGAACGGTGCTCTAAAACAGACGCGCATTAATATTTTAATCCCTCTTCCAGGCTGTTGGTATTTGCATTTTCCTCTTTGCCTCTTCCTCAAAACATCGTAAACATCAAAGCAGCAGAATTCTGTTCGACCTCATTGTGTATGGATAATCCTTCTTCATTTCTGTCGTTCATTTCCCCATTCCTCAATCAGTCCATCCTTTTCCGCTTTTCCGCCGACATCTGTCTCCTGGATTCGACGACGACGATGACGAGGACGACGACGAGGACGTTTAATAATAGGAAGTGCAGTCGAAGAATTAAAAAACGCAAAATTGGCCGAGAAAAATGTGCAATCGCAAGCAATAATCGATGAAATACTGTCAATGCAGTTTTACTCGACAATATATTTCAAGTCGTTTTATTATTTCACCTTTCCTGTACATCAAAGTACAGTACAGTATAGTGCAGTACAGTACAGTCCATCTTCTGTGTCACGCATCGACGCATCATTATACATCGATGTGTACATGTAGAGGGCGCAACTGCGGAACTCCTTAATAAAAAAACTCGTCAAAAGTAATCTTCAGAAGACAAAGATAAAAACAAAAACGCCAATTTCCTTTCGCGGTTCCGACACCCCGGTCGTATGTAGTCCACACGGAGACCTCATTCGTCCGACGAGTTCTCGACAATAATAAGAAAAAAAATAAAAATAAAATTTCAAAAATTCGCTTCGAAAATCAGATCTTTCATGATGTGAGGTCGCTCATGTGTGGTATGGAAAGCCGATATACATGGTAAGGGCCGCCGCCTACGACGACGATTACGCACCGCGGTATAAGCCCGGTTGAAAATGAGAAACAGAATCTGCCGAACACGTCAATCAATCAGTTAGTTGTTCAATGAGATCAATCGCTGATAATAATGCCATACAAGGAACGCTATGTTGTTGTTGTTGTTGTTGTTCTGTTTTGGTACTCTTCTAGTATTGTGGACATCTTGGCGAGTGGGTTGGTTCATGTTTTTATTTTTTTTTGGCGGGAAATGACCCCCAGATGGGGATTGTCTGTACATTGAGTCAATCTGCAGATGACGGCTATCTACAGAAGAAGGAAAAAAACCCGAAAGAATCGACACTGACGTAGAGAGCGAACGAGGGATACAGACAGAGGAATACAGAAAGAGGGTTTAAAAGTAGAGTTTGAAAAAGGTGATTGAAATTTTCAGAATAAATACGACACGTAGAGCATATTTACATTGATGAACGGACAATGAATGAGGACAACAGTAGCTCCATCGATGGAGAACGAGGCAATCCGAACGGGTGTATGGACGGGCGGACGGATAGATGGACGGATAGCTGGATCCGTGTTTGTCCTCCTACTTTCCAGTGTCGACGCTCTTCCAGGATCGCCTTAACCTCGAGGTTATCGACGAGTTGTTAAATCGTAAGCCAGCAGGAATGATGAGAGAAATAAATATCGCAAGACGCAAGAAACTCCGATCAAAAGGAAGGCATTCAGAACGCGCTCAGGCGGGTGCATGGTTCAACTCCAGAAAGTGGATCGAAGTCGGTGGCTAAAAATAACTTAAACGATTATTAACGATGATTAAAAATGATTAAAAGTGATTAACGTTGATTAAAAATGATTAACGATAATTAACGTCGATTAACGATAATTAACGACAATGACCATCATCATCAAGGGATGATAATAGATGATGACGGAGTACTGATGATGTGATACTAATGATGACGGAAATGATTAAAGTCGAAATGATTCATGATTAAAAATAAAAAAAAATAAAAAAAATAAATGTCGGGAAGCAAATGTTAAAAATTGAAATTCGGGGAACAAAAATTGGTGAATCCGTTTCGAAGAAGAGATTGAGTAATGCACGCTAAAAATGAAACATTACGAATAATTAACAACAGCCCAACAACAACAACAATAATAATAATAAGAATAATAATAATAATAATAATAATAATAATAATAATAATAATAATAATAATAATAATAATAATAATAATAATAATAATAATAATAATAATAATAATAATAAATAATTTAATAATAATAATAAATAATTTAATAATAATAATAATAATAACAATAATAATAATAATAATAATACTACTAATAATAATAATAATAATAACAATAATAATAACAATAATAATAATAACAATAATAATAATAACAATAATAATAACAACAATAATAACAACAACATAATAATAATAATAAATAATTTAACTATAATAAATACTTTAACTACATAATAAATGATCATTAAAACCAGAAAGTAATCTTTAAACCGTTAAAAGCACTGACATTACAACAGCTCAGCTCAGCTCAGCTCAGCTCAGCAGGTTAGCAACGCTAATTATTATTAGCTAATTATTTATTGGAAACACAGAAGTCCGTTGTTTAGATGTCGTATTCATTTCATTATAAATCCTTCGAAAAGCGCTTATAACGGTTATTACATCTCTTGTATAACGGCGCTAGCGAAGATGTCTCGGCGGCGCTAAACTTAGCCGGCGCTAGCGATGGCGTCGTCTGTTATCCTGCATTAGCCGTGGTTGTTTGGTTTGCTGGTGGTGATGATAGTAGTAGTGAAGTTGGTGTTGAAATTTCATGGCGTTTCCCGTAAAAGTCTTCTTTCGGTTCGACAAATGGGTTTCATTGCGTTCTCCAACTTTCGATTTGTCCTCTGTCGATGAATTTGAATTTGAATTTAAATTTAAAAAAAAAAATTAAATAAATTTAAATTAGTTTATAATTTAATAATCGACCAAAAACTGCAATTATTGAATAAGAAATATTTTTTTGATGTCAAATATTACTATATATATTATATAGTCATTATATATTACTACATATATATATATACATATTTATATTTATCATCATCGAAATTATTATTATTATTATTATTATTATTATTATATATTATAAATAATATATTATTATTATTATTATTATTACCTATTATACATAATATAATATATATATATATATATATAATTCAGATGATGATAACGATTAATCATTACTAGGAAACGTTCAGAAGAAAAAGAGGATTTCAGGAAAACTGGATGAGGAGTTGAATAAATAAACGCCAGAGTTTCCAAGGAATGGCGATAAAATATAAAAAAAACCTTCTCGAGAGTGGCAAATAGTTTCCTGGCAGATAAAAAAAAAATTCTTACCGAAAAATTACAAAACTTGCAACAATTTCCGAACGGAAAACCGAATCCGAAGAAAGCCATCTTCGGTTGCAAATGGCTTTCATTGTCGTCTGCCATGTGTGTCACAGAGGGTCATCATGTTATGATGCAATTTACTTTATTTATCAACCAATCAATTCTCGTCTTATTCAAACCAGTCGTACCCTATGATTCTCATGTCCTATGTCCAAAAGACAGAATTTGTCATCAATATCATCTGTATCACTAGTATCAGTATCAGCATCACACGTATTACCGGTATCAGTATCAGCATCACCTGTATCACCGGTATCAGTAACAATATCAGCATCAGAAACACTTAGCCATCATTTTATGAGACCGTTTAAAAATCAGCCATTAAAAGCCTTTTAAAAAAATAATTTTTTTTTTTTTTTGAAAGAAAAACAGGCTCTTCACATCACGAAGCGTGGGTTGAATGCAATCAACTATTTTTTTTGTCCTGTCAACCATTTTACTTTTTTACATTTAAACACCTTTCCTAATCTCGACTGCCATTGGTCCTCGGCCATCTTGCATCATCTCCAGACACGCCCACGCCTTGTTTACTTCCCGGAATGATCGCCATGGCAACTCTTAAAAGATGCTTAAGAGTGATTCCAGGTAAATAAATTCTTGACTCAGGTACTCAGAAATACTTGGCATCGTTTGCAGACGTCTGTCATCTTCGGGAAGAAAAAGTCCCAAAGAATTCTTTCGTTTCTCGGAACAGAGTCAGGCGTTGTATTATTACGCGCGTGGGTTTGAAAAGATTTTTAACGTGGGTGTTATTATAAACATATTATGGGGGGAGGAGCCATAAAATTGCGAGCCGAAAATATAATAGAAAACATAATTATTAATAATAATGGTTAGTAATGATGATATTAATAGTAGTAATACTAATACATATATTACATACAGTGTAATATTTAATAGAAAACAAAATTAATAATGGTTAGTAATGATGATATTAAAAGTAGTACTACTAATACAAATATAATATATATATAATGTAATATTATTATAATAACAGATGTTTATGAATATTAATAGTAATTAATTAGTAATAATAATTATGACAATTATTGTTTACCATTTAAGGGTAAAATCGGCGACGTGGTCGATAAAAACCCGGTAGGTGTCTCTTTCGCTTCCTTCCTGCAACA
>JAJTWR010000362.1:942500-952500 GCA_021613335.1 Whitmania pigra | reverse complement strand
CATAATCATCAACAATATCATCATCACCATAAGCATCATCATCATCACTATCACCATCACTGGCATTGTCATCATCGTCATCATCATCATCGTCATCATCATCGTCATCATCATCATCATCATCATCATCGTCGTCGTCGTTATCGTCATCATCATCATAACCTACTTCCTTTCTTTTATCGTGCTATTGCCCTCCGGTTCGTATAGCAGACCATTCTTTATCCAGTACATCTCAGGTTTGGGGAATCCCGTTGACCTACACGTGACCTTGACCCTGCGACCTTCTGTGACGTTCATCGATTTCGTCATTTTGGCAATCTTCGGTATTTTGCCTGTTTGGATATTCAATTCGTTCGGTTAATTTATTCAATCAATTAATTTGAATAATTAATTAATTCATTCATTAATTCATTCATTCATTCGTTCGTTCAATTCGTTCACGACATGACACATTGTGACGTTATTGCTTTGACGGAATATTACATAGCTCCTGAAATCGCTTTCATCTTAACAATGTCATCGTCGTCTTCATCATCATCGTCATCATCATCATCGCCGTCACCATCATCATCGTCATCATCAACACCAACATCACAATCATCATCTTATTTTTAGTAACACCCAATAATTAGTGTCACAAGAGAATTGTCACGAATCTGTCAAGCGTTATTAAAAGCGCTATCTTGATGGCTTTGATAATCATCATTTGTCACTGTCATCATCGTCGTCATCGTCATCGTCATCATCATCATCATCATCAACGAGTAATTATAATGATGATGACGATGATGGTAATGATGATGATGATAATAATAATAATAATAATAATAATAATAATAATATTAACATTTATTATAATAATAATTATTTAGGTCTGTCGAAGTAATTGAATATTCATATCGTGATCATACGAGACTGATTACCATGAATCTCGTCAACATAAATTGATGGACACATGCTGGACTACATAATGTATTATTCCTTACGCCAGCATCATAATAATAACAATCATCATCATCACCATCGTCGTCAGCAATAACATCATCATCAACAACATCATCATCATCATCATCATCATCATCATCATCATCATCAACAACATCATCATCATCATCATCATCTCATCATCGTTATCATCACCACCTCAGAGCAAGCAGCTGCAGCAGCTGATGCCACCGTCGTTACAGTTCGCGTTAAAAAAATAAAAATAAAATAATAATAAAAATAAAAATAAAAATTCCAAACTCATCTCGTAAATTATCTTTTTAAAGCGAAACCGAAAGCACGAGGAGACGTCACCGAAGAAAAAAAACAGTACCGGAAGTCCTGGGCGATAATGTCGACGAAGTGTGAACGATAATACGGGAGGTGTAAACATTGCCCCGAGGGATTTTCCAACGCCAGCTGACTTGTTAGGGTAATTTTTGTTGCATTATTATTATTATTATTATATTATTATTATTATTATTATTATTTTTTGAAAATTAATATTTCTTAAATAATTTCATGAACCCAAATACAAGTATGAATGGGTGAATGAATGAACGAATGAGTGGATGGGTGGGTGGGTAGCTGAGTGAATTCGTGGAAGAATGAATGAATGTATGAATGAAAGAACGAACGAACGAATGAATGAATGAATGAATGAATGAATGGATGAATGAATGGAACGGAAGCAACATCCATTGTATTATCGTCCTTTGTAAGCAAATTGGAGATTCCATTATGATCGTCATGGTACTGCAGTGGGGTCGCGTACGTGAACATAATGAGGAGTCCTGTGTACGTGTGATTTTACAGTCGCAGTCCATTTTTGCAATCGAGATTCGACCTGGAGTACAATCAGTAAACGCTTGTACAATCTGTACTTCTCGTTGTACAATCTGTACTTTTCGTTGTACAATCTGTACTTTTCGTTGTACATTATGTACTTTTCGTTGTACATAATGTACAGGTCAAGTGTTGTACAGTCTCCATCAGAAAATCTTTCTACCGTCGGCTGCCCTCACTGAACTCCCGAAAGAAAAATTCTTAGCGCCGACAAAACTTTCGACGCCAAAACGTGCGCGACCGGGAAAAAATCACACCGGAGTCGCGAGTGCACTCCGTGATGGGAAGTGGTGAGATGTGTACGTGAGAAAGAGAGAGAGATGGAAAGATAGGAGGAACAGCAACAGTGGAGGAGAAAGTGTTTGAAGATTTATGTCCTGCGGAGCAATTCGTTACCTCAAGTGTCTGAAATTGCCTCAGACTCCATGTATGTTCGAAGTGCACAAAAAAAAAGACAAATTTACTGTTCATTTCTCTCCAACCAGTGCTACTCTGTACTTGTGTATGTGTGTGTGTGTGCTTCTGTCTGTGCATATCTGTCTGCATGTGTGTCTGTCTGTCTGTCTGTGTGGATCTCGGCACGTGGGAAAAGTCGCTCAGGAAATCCAAGGACCAAGGAGATTGTTTCGGATTTACGAAACCGTTGCGCGAGAAGCAATAAACTTAACCATGATGGATCGATATTTAACGTTGCGCAACAAGAGGCACGAATATTCAGTAGGATGAAAACGTATACGATGGCATGAAGAGATACTGAATAGGATGCAGAGATACTGAATAGAATGCAGAGATACTGAATAGAATGCAGAGATACTGAATAGAATGCAGAGATACTGAATAGGATGCAGAGATACTGAATAGAATGCAGAGATACTGAATAGGATGCAGAGATACTGAATAGAACATATTAGAGATCATGTCGCAATGATGTTCAGTGAGACTGGTTCCCATTGGTTTCATTGGTACGTATTGGAAAAGTCTACATTTTTACAAGCCACGGACCCCAAATTTCTCGAATTTCCCACTGCATCATCACCAGCAGCTGTCTTTGAAACCTTTTCACTTTTTTTTCAAAAGTGGAAGAAGGAAAAACCACAAACAGTATTCTCGGTTACTCAGTCAGTGAATAGCCGAGACGACACTCAAACCGCAGTTTGAAATTGCAGACCACAAGATGAGGAGGAAGAAGACGAAGAAGAGCTTGCAAATGAACTGACTGTTGAAAACGATGCAGACGAGAAAACACAATTTTAAGGAGAAGAAGAAGAAGAAGAAGAAGAAGAAAAAGAAGAAAAAGAAGAAGAAGAAGAAGAAGAAGGGGAACGCTTCTCCGCTTTTCCACTGTTTTGACGAGTTAAAGACAGCTGCAGGGCACGACTACAGGCTGATTATTGACTGTCGAAAAAGGTCGTTAGTTTGCCCCATCTCCGACTCGTACTTCACGGACAAAGTATACCTGCGAGGATGGATGTGATCGAGTGCCTAGGCGAAGACAAAGGGAATCAACAACTTTTATAGCCCCTTAATCTTAACCCCAATAACCCCTAAGGGCATGGGGTAAGTTAGGCTGGGTTTGTCGATAGTAACTTATTAGAACAATATTAGAACAGCGTTAATTGTATGAAGTTTAAGTAAGATTAATTAAACTAATAAATAAATAAATAAAAATATGTACATAAATAACAATTGTGATGATATTAATAAATAAATAAATAAATAAATAATATTAATAACTGGAATAATAAGCTCATCTTTCCCAGCCAGTGTCTCATTGTCTGTAGGCAGTAAATCAGACATTCTTGGTTTCAAGAAAGCAGTATATCAAGTATGCCAATTTCTCCCCTGCCACGAAAGTACTTTATATTCCGAAGGATTTATTTATTTTTGTTGTCGATTGAAATGCATTATGTTTTAATTAGTTATTTATCTATTTAAACATTATATTTTAATTAGTTATTTATCTATTTAAATCATTACACTACCTTTTATACTATGCTAAGGTCAAATCGGTAAACATCGCACGGGTTAAAAGACATGAAATATGTTCGCTTGTAAATTAAATTAATAATATCGTTACAATATTATTATTTCTTATATTTTCATCAAGGCCTTAAAAAAAAGGAAAAAAAATAACAATCTCTGTAATTCAATCCCGTGTCGCATAAAATATATTTTTCAAAAACAAGCCACTGAACTTTTTCAAAACTCTCTGAAAACAAACTGTCTACTAGAGAAAACCTACGCCTACGCTAAAATCCGATTCTCAAAGTCAAGGACAAGCTTGAAATCTTTTCCATTCGTCCAGAAACGAGAACCCAAGGACCGGGTATGGAAAGGGGAAAAGCGAATCCGGGTCAATTTCCGAATTTATTTTCCGCGTTCACTTTTAATCGTCGGCCGCGATGTGAAAGTTTCTTTAATTTGTTTATTTTTTTATATTTTTGTTCACTTTTCAGCCCCGTTTTTTCCTTAATTTTTTCCTCAACTTCTCGTAAACACAGACGACTTTGTCAGCGCGAATGAAATCTGTTTAGTCTGACCGTATTTTATGGCGAGTTTAGTTTAGAGAGAGACATGATCGGCGGAATGATGGAGGTACTCTTAGGGAAGGAAATAATATATTTGCTTGTTTTTTTTTACCAACCAGCGTCATTGGATGGGATCTGACTTTAAAGAGATATAAACAGAAAAATTTGAAGGAAGGAGTTGATGTCGAGTTGTAAATGTAAATATCATTTCAAAATGTGCATCCATTTATTGCGCAGATAAAAACAAGACCTGGTTCTGATAAGCTGCTCTTTCATTTAACGCTAGCAATTCATTAATATTACTAAATCCTTTTTAAGAACTTTAAGGCACGGATCGATGAGCTATTGGTCAGTAATATATTATGCTAATCACCTAATCGCATGAATATTAAAAAGCAAAAAAACTGAAAATAGAAACCATCCAACGGCATTTCCTCATGCACCGGCATCTGGAGTCTTATCCAGGTGATGGTAAGCATTTAAAAAAAACGATATGGAAAATATGTTCTCGAGTGAATCAAAGAGATAAATAATCCTGTTTATTTACTCGGCGATTAAAAGCATTAAAGCGGCACATGTACATTGATAATGATGAAAGAACTCTAGCCGGAAATTTGCCAATAATCGGGGTTATTAAGTTCTCTGTAGTTCCACCGGCAAAAAATGCATCTTTTTACTCTTAAAAATCCTCAATAATACACTGCTCCGAGGTAGAGAACTTAGTGAAAGCGAAGGCCATAGCGTGTATCATTCCGCGAGTGAAAATGCCGGTGAAAATTTATGGCAGTTTAACTGGCTCTCTTTTGCTCAAACTGCGATCAATTTATAACCGCGATGGTTACACCTTTGCCGTCCAATTTTCTTTTGGACCTCGGGTCATCGACGCTAGTCATTTGACAACGTTTCAGGTTCGATTATCATTTCCAATGGAAGATCCATATCCTATTGAATGGTCAATGTTTTAATAAATGTCTTGCCCGGGGTCTTCTATCGACATTGGAATCTAATATCGCGTTGTTAGTCCGACCTGTACTCGGCATTAAGCCGATCAGAATGAGAATTCCTGGAGTTCTTCTACCGTATGGACTCCATATTCACTCGGCAAACGTTGAAAGCCATTGAATTGTTACGAACGAATCTTTTGAAAACATCGTCTATCATCTTTTCATCGCTGTAGAGTTCTGCGACAAGGAGTGTTTGTGTGTGTGCGGTCCTCTCATTAGTCTTCGGAATGCAATGGAGAAGTTCATATCATTGAGAGAGAATCTTTAAAAACGATCTACAGGTGTTTGTAGATCTTGCCATGTATGCCCGGCTCCGTGAGAGATTAAAACTCCCATTGCAGAGATCAAAAGACCAGGTGGATGGTTAGTTAAACCATCGACTGGCCGAGCATTCCAGAGAAGCCCAGCAGCTATGGAAAACAAACTTCAAATCAATTAACTGCAGCCTAACATGAAGGATGCCTTACCTGTACTACTCGCTTCGGAGCTAGATCTGCTAGGGAATCGACGCCTTATCTCAAAGTCTTAGTTGCTTAAAAAAACCATAATATCGGGATGGAAATAAACATAAAAGAGTACTTTTTTCCAATCAAAAGGCGGCAATAGACAACTTTTTCCTTTCTTTTTTAAGTGTGTCTATTGCGTCTTTCTTATTTGAAAGGGTGCGAGACGATTTCGTTTCATAATTTTACTCCCGCCCGCCAACCACATTGTCAACCCATCCACGATCGTCTGGCAAAGTCCGGAAAGAACCCGTGCAGTTTCGAATTGTAATCGTGCAACATAGAGCGAGAGAGCTAGCTGGCTGTTTATCTAAATTACAACCAGGCAGGATTGTGCCTGCGTTATCTGTCGATTCCTTAATCCGCTAGCGGAAACATATTCCAGGTATGAGCCGGGTATAACCGTCGGCTCGACGATGGCGAGGCGAAACAGAGACCAAAGCAACGTCAATGGCAGCTAGAAGGTCGGTTTTAAGAACGTATCGTCGACAAAAATATCGACGGAAAGGGGTACGAGAAATGCGTTCACGAGGGGAGTTGAAGGTCATATCCATTAGGGAATGCCAGGCAGCCACGAAAGAACATCAGGAATCGGGCGAAAGTCCATGCTAGGAAAGCGAGATCTACAAATCATTCGTCTTTTACCTTAATTGGTTCTGTCGGTTTCATTCGGCTGTTTTCCAAAGCTTCCGAGGAAATCAATCACGCATTGGCCCCTGACATTCGTCGAATTATTTTACAAAAAAGAGGCTAAAAGTTGACACAATTCATACTTCGATCGGCTACTGAGATTGCAATTTCAAGCATAACCAATCATCCGTAGCTTTCAAGTGATCACTAATCATTTGGCAGCCCTATCGTGGTAGATTGAGCCCGAGAACAGGAACATTAAGACTTAAAAAGTAGCGAATGTTTAATGCGCAGTTGAAGATTGTAAAAAAGAAATTCTAAATATCCCTCTTCAGTCTGACGATTTGTTAAGTCGTATTTCTGTCTAAAAGATATTTTTTTCTAGCAGTAAGTTTACCTGAGATATGTGTCTAAACTATTTTCAGGAAGCCATAGACATGTGAAGTCTCACAAAATGGAAAACACACCTCTTTAACTCATGCGCACGGGAATTGTTGAAGAGTTTCATTGACTTACCGAATGCAAATTCCTCGGATTGCTTTCTTAAAATGTAGATTCAAAACATCCGAGAAATTATTATTCGTAACAGGATGAAAAAAATAAATAATAATAATTCTCCTAGAAAGTTTTCGCTCGGTTTGGCGGCACGTGGCGCACGCAACATCGCAAAAGATGAGATCTTCATTTGTGCCACTCTGGACATTATTGACATCAGACATTATTCTAGAAAAATTGACTTTTACCAAAATCTAATCTACAGGCTAAAAATATTTAATTTAATATTTCTAAGTAAAGAATGGCGGAATGAGAGACACTTGTCGGATTTAGTTGTCGGATAATGTTCTCGGATCAAAGGAACTCCGGTTTGAACCTGATAAAGACCTGGAAATCCAAATCCACGTTCCAAGATCACCTCACGACCGACAATAAACTTTTCCAAACTTTTCCTGTGATTGAAAACAGTACGCACCAATTCCCCGCAGACCCACACTTTAGCACGTGTTTTTGCGATTTTGCGGAATCCCCTTACATACTTACGTTCTGCTACGATGCCTGCGTGTGGTCTGAGAAATGGGAAATGACACTTCAAAGAAGAGGAAAAGATCTGAAAAGTACTGAGAGCAAAATAAAGATTCATTTGAAGGGAGGAATGAAATATCGTATCGGAAGACTTATTTTCCCGTCCCTGTAATCGACTGCGTCAATGTTTGGCTCGATCTTCTTCCATTCAATTCCATAAATACGTTTTTCGTTATTTTTGTTGGCTTGCAATCAATTAATAAAGCATAAAACAATCTATTCGGCACTCCATCATTCGCACATTCATCACCGGCTTTGTAAGCTCCCAGACGTGAGTAATTGCACCCTTGCTTTTAGATTAAGAATTCCCCAACGCACCGACCTACCCACGGAATCTTTTCATAAAAGAGGTGTTGACATGGAACTCCCCCAGTCTAACTGAGAGGCTGAATTGCATCTTGAACTCGGGTCGTTCAACGTGGTGGCAACTAAACTTAACTTCACCTTTTTTTTTTTGCCCGAAAGAATCTTCTGTAACCTCCTCGTCCTCCTCCTCTTCATCATCGTCGCCATCTTCGGAGACAACGCTCGCAACTATCGACAACGACGGGCGGCCATTTTGGAACGATTTATTTTAATTCTCAGACGGTGGCCGTAATTTATCGTAATTTATCTTTACGTTTCTGTAAAATCATCAGATCTCAGATATGCTATGCATGTCGTTTTATCACCATTGGCTTTCATTAGCTGAGGTCCGAGAAACAAAATAAGCCCGTGTTGTCCGCGGCGTCATGTTTGTGTTTAAAAGTAAAATGCGATCAGAAACGCCAAAGACTATTTTTTACTAAAGTAACTTTTGAAATGTGACAATAATGTCGTAATTGTATATTTAATATTTTAAAGATAAAATTAATTACCGTCATCATAGTTATCAGCGTAACCAACTTAATCAAGACGGCCAAACTTCCAAGTAATTTAACAACAACATTGTACTCGTATCCATCATCATCATCATCTTCTTCATCATCATCATCATCATCATCATCATCTTCTTCTTCTTCATCATCTTCATCATCTTCATCATCATCATCATCATCATCATCATCATCAATCATCATCATCATCATCATCATCATCATCATCATCATCATCATCATCATCATCATCATCATCATCATCATCATCATCATCATCATCATCATCATCATCATCATCATCATCATCATCATCATCATCATCATCATCATCATCATCATCATCATCATCATCATCATCATCATCATCATCATCATCATCATCTTCATCATCACTGCAATTCATAAATGCATCTTCATCACTCACACACACCGTTCACGCACGTCCATCCATAATTCACACGTGCCTCTTCTCATAATTCACATTTTGCAATTAGAGATTCATAACTTGGTCAATTTATCATTTAAAGATAGAGAAGCCCGTCATGAAAGTTGTAGCAACATCCCTCGGGAATGAAGTGGGCATTAATTAAGAGATGATTTTGCAGGCATTGTTCACTATGTCCGTGGGGAAGATGCCCATGAGGAGAGCAGATATCCCTCTGACAATGGTGTATTCATAATTCACAATGGAAATTTTCATACTTCACAATGGTAAATTCATAATTCAGAATGATAGATTCAAAATTAGCAATGATAAATTCATAATTCACAATGAAAGATTCATAATTCGAAACGATAAATTCATAATTCACAATGACGTAATCATAATTCATAATCACACGTTCACAATTCAGTCAGAACATTTCTCGATTTCTCCGAGGTGCAAACCTGGATTTAAGTTTTTATCTTTAATTTTCCCAAACAGCTTCCTCGGTGCAATGGCTCTTAATTTGTGATGGATGATGCATTGTTTGGGTCGAAAACAGCAACAATAACAAAAGTAGTATTAACAGTATAACAACAACAACAACAACAACAACAACAACAACAACAACAACAACAAACAACAACAACAACAACAACAACAACAACAACAACAATTGCGAATCGAGTCGTCAGCGTTCGATACAAACACATACATAAGCATATAATACATAATAACAAACATACGTGCCAACATCACAGATGCACAAGCTACGATCGCATGCAAACAAACATAAATGCAAACCAAAACATGTGAAAAAAGTGTGCTGTTGTTCCTGAATCAGCAATCAGCATCGCAATCATAATTCACAATCAATCAACTTGGCTTCGACAATTCACCCTCATAAATTCATAATTCACAACCTATAATTCATTCGTAATTCATAATTCCAACGTCTAATAATTCACATCAGTTTGGTCACATTCACGCCACTGCAATCGCATGAAATTCTCAATTCATATTTTCACAGTGCATAATTCACCTCAATCATAATTCACGTAGTCACGGACGCCCATAATTCACACAGACACGACTGTGAACACACATCCTTAAGGAAGGATAGCAGAGGTGTAAAGGGAGATCG
>JAJTWR010000362.1:935000-937500 GCA_021613335.1 Whitmania pigra | reverse complement strand
ATGTCCTTGTATGTCTAAATGTATGTCTCTCTAAGTCTAAATGGCTGAAGAAAAGAATGAATAAATGAATGAAGAGGAGAACAAAACGAGATTTAACGATACAAAGGCAGGTCTACAGAAGAAGACAGAGAAGCATACAGACAGACACACACACAAACTGCAAGGTGGGGAACAAGGACAACAACATAATTAGTCAATGAATGGGGATTACATCCTGAAGCTCACGGGTGTGTGGGTGGTTTTTAGGAGACTTTTGGGGGGGGGTCTGGGGTAGAATTGAGTCGATGAGAGGACCTATGATGGATTAGGTAATAATCAGTTATCTAATTGGTTAGCCAGTTAATTCATGATGTAATTAGGGGTGAAATTGAAAGATAATAATAATAATTAATATTATTGTAATTATGTTATAACAAATTTTATTTTAATTTTCGATTTCGATAAAATTAATTATTATAAATAAGATATATTAAAGTATTACTATAATAATTGTTATTATAATTAATGTTTTAATATTATTCTTATTTTAAAATAATAACATTAATAAATTATGAATGATATCATATTTACAAACATAATGACAACACATGAAGATAATTGCAATTGATTCACAATGACATGTAATTATTCAACCAATCATGATGCCTTTCATTCATTCATTTATTCACTCATTCATCTACCATCAAGTCATTCGCCATCCACCCACCCATATCCATCCATCTGTCCATCCATCCATCCACCCATATCCATCTATCCATCTACCTATATCTATCCATCTGTCCATCCATCCATCCATCCATTCATCCATAACCATCTACCTATATCTATCCATCTGTCCATCCATCCATCCATCCATCCATCCATTCATCCATAACCATCTATACGTCCATCCATCTATCCCCACATATCCATCCATCTGTCCATTCATCCAATCATCGGTTAGACACATCACGAAGCTTCCTTAAATCTTCTCTTGACATCTGTCTGTAAATTTTCACCATGAGGACGAAAATAGCAACAAAAGACCTAATTTTAGAGACCTATTTTACGGGAACGGCCAATGATGAACTGGAGATTATATAATTAATTCACAAATAATTTTTCACTTCATTGATTTAGTAATTTTTTATTATTTTTAAATTCATTTTATAGCTTGAAGATTTCGAGTCAATTTTTGGAAATTTCTGGATTTATAATAATGGTAATAATAATAATAATAATAATGATAATAATAATAATAATAATAATAATATAATAATAATAATAATAATAATAATAATAATAATAATAATAATAATAATAATAATAATAATTAATAATAATAATAATAATAATAATAATAATAATAATAATAATAATAATAATAATTAATAATAATAATAATCATAATAATAATAATAACAATAATAGTAACGATAATAGTCCTTTTGCAATGGGAAAGCAATCAAGAATTTTAAAGAGGGCTTTTACCTAAGTGCATCTAGCGATATTGTAATGTTTTCGTCCTTCGATTCATCCATCCATCCATCCATCCATCCATCCATCCGTCCATCTACCCACCCATCCATCCACCCACCCATCCACCCATCCATCCGTCCATCCACCCACCCATCCACCCATCCATCCGTCCATCCGTCTGTCCATCCATCACCATCAGCTATTCCGAATAATTGTCCTCATTAGCATTTCGTAATCCACTGTTTAAGAGTCAACAAATTTTCACAAAAAAAAGAGATTTAAAAAGTCTAAAATGCATGAAATTTATTCAACTCGTACCTGCAATTTACCGCTCGGCCACGTTAATTTATGCTAATTATCCGTCTCAATTTATGCTAATTAGTTAATTAATTACTATAATGATTACATGATGATGTAACTTGTTCATTGACACTATCGATCATCATCATATCAATAACTTTCCAAACAAAACAATAACAACAACAACAACAACAATTTCAAGCGCTCACCGCAATTCTGGCAACTGTGATTTTTGGCTTCCTTTCTGGCGGTATTCGAGGCAGCCACTGGGAAGCTGGACATTCGGTATACCAGCTGCTGTGGCTGCTGTTGCTGGCTGCTGTGGCCGTTGTGGTTGTTGTGGTTGTTGTGATTGTTGTATGGATTCTGATTCTGATTCTGACTCGATGCCCTGCGTCTGTACCTCCTGCTCCGATAATCCTGTCGACTATTGGCGTGGATCTCCGGCTGATCGGGGTTCGACAAGAAGACCAAGTACCTCTGCCCTCGAGACATGCTCTTCCTGGCGTAGACGCACTCAGAAGGGTCATGGGTCGGACCGAATAGGCCGACGACGATCGGTATACTGAGCTCTTTAGAGCCGCCGGGTCGATTGCGACCGTTTTTCTGCCCCGGTTGAGAGATCGCCGTCATTTGGCTGGAGCCGTGTTTCTTGTCTTTTCTCTGCTCGCCGTTTGCGCCCTTCGAGTTTCTCTGCACCGCGGAGAATCGTCAGCAACGTCGCCCTTGATGAGCGTGACCT
>JAJTWR010000362.1:862500-932500 GCA_021613335.1 Whitmania pigra | reverse complement strand
TCTCAGAGACATCTTAATCTTCTATGAGAGCCAGCATTGAGTTGTTGTTAAATAATTTTAGCATTATTAACAACAATAATAATAATAACAACAACAGTAACAATAACAATAACAATAATAAATGTGGAAATTACAACATTAACATAATTAATACTGTTAATTAATAAAATAAACTTGCTTAAACATTCAGCAATAATCTTCAATAACTCACCTTAGCACGAGAAGCAGAAGCAGACGATATTTGAAGTAAACTCTTTTTAGTAATTAATTAATTAGTTATTTAATTAATCAAGTTATCACTTCAATTATTTATTCTTCTTATTATTATTATTATAATTATTATTTTTATCCCGTGAAAATTGAGTTGAACAAATCTCCGAAGAGAAACGAGATCTTTACGTCGAGAGTAGCATCTCTCAAATCATCAACAACAACAACAACAACTACTATTATAATATCAACAACGGTACGAAGACGACGACGACGATGACGTTGGCGATGCTGATGACGATACTACTACTTTAATAACTACTACTGCTGCTGCTGATACTGATATTGATGATGCTGATACTATTGATGCTGATAACGATGACGACGATAATCCTTTCAGAATTTCAGTAGTCGAAACGCTGGCAAAATGCTCGATTATTAAGAAGAACGCCTGCGAGAAAACATCGCCGACTTCCATAACGGAAAAGAGGAAAGCCTTCCATCGAGGAATAACGGACCCGGGCTGCTGATACTAACGCCGGTTGAACGAACGAACGGATGGATGGATGGATGGACGGATGGATGGATGGATGGATGGACGGATGGATGGATGGATGGGTGGATGGGTGATTGATGGGTGGATGGATGGGTTAATGGGTGGATGGGTGGATGGATGGACGGATGGATAGATGGATGAATGGTTGGGTGGATGGATGGATGTATGGATCGACGCGCGCTAGAGATAATGATAGCAATCGCTTTATGTAGGCACGTTCAGTGAGAGTTCATAGGAGTTGAGAGAGGGCATGAGAATGGTGACCTGGCCGAGGTCAAAAGGGTTAAAGGTGAATGGGTGGGTCGTTTCGGGTTCTGGGCATTTTATTCGTTCCATCGGAGTTAATTCATTCCGTCGTTCGTAAGTGCTTCTCTCTCGATGTGCCATTAATTAATTTATTTATTTATGTATTTATTTCGTCCATTTTATTATTTGTTCATTAATTAATTAATTAACTTGTTAAAGTATTCATTAAATTGAAATTCACAAACCAAAGAGAATTGGGATCAGAATTGCTTGCACAACTGAGCAAGACCACGATAAATGCAGATAAATGATAAATAATAATTATTTGACTAATAAATTATAACAAATTTATTATTTATAATATAATTAAATAATCTTGATTAATCTTAAAATTGCTTGATAGAATGAATTTGCACTAATTAATTAGATTTATGCAATTAAATGTGGCAGTGTTTATCAGGACATTTGACATGTCTATCAGTCTTCTACATATTAATAAGCTATCTATATGAATATATTATTATTATTATATTATTATTATTATTATTATTATTATTATTATTATTATTATTATTATTATTATTATTATCATCATCATCATCATCATCATCATCACCTTTCTTTTATAATTTACAAATACCCTTTACTGACAGACTCAATAATCAATGGTTTATTGCTGATAGCGGCCACGCTTGGGTCAGCTATTTTCCTTTGGGACGCTTAATGTATTGGATGTTTATGATCACGATCATGATTATGATGTTGGCCATGATTATGATGTTGGTCATGATTGTGATGCTTAGTCATGATTATGATGTTGTTGATGATGATTACGATCATGCTGTCTACTCATTCATCTCCTCCATCCATTCATTCACCGATCTAGCGATCATTCTATCTATTTATCCATTTGTCCGTCCATCCATTTGTCCATCATGATATCTAGGTAAAGTACTAGGTATATATATATATATAGATTATACATATCCTTGTACATACATAGTATATACCAGTAGAAAACATGAAGTATATAAGAAGATAAGTACGATTTTGTTTCATACTTAATGCTTGTCAAATGATCACCATGATCACCACCACCACCATCATCATCATCATCCTCGTCGTCGTCATCATCATCATCATCATCATCATCATCATCATCATCATCATCTCATCATCATCATCATCATCATCATCATCATCATCATCATCATCATCATCATCATCATCATATCATCATCATCATCATCATCATCATCATCATCATCATATCATCATCATCATCAATCATCATCATCATCATCATCATCATCATCATCATCATCATCATCTCATCATCATCATCATCATCATCATCATCATCATCATCATCATCATCATCATCATCATCATCATCATCATCATCATCATCATCATCATCATCACCATCATCGTCATCATCACCAACGGCACACGCTCTATGACCATCTGTAGACGTCCTCTCAATGGTCTCGACGTCCAAAATAACGACCAAAATGTCCTTCAGTCGTGAGAGCACATGCTACCCGGACAAATGTGGTTATCAGATGCTCTTATCAAATGTTGTTATCAAGTGCTGATATCTTTTAAAAAGCAAACTTGCCACGATAAATGTGATAAGGAAGACAAGTTGCGTGTCGAGAAAACTGATAAGTTGCATCAGCTTACGAAAGATACAAAACGACAAGTACGCAAGGATACATTCACACATACATTCACATTCATGTACACATACACACACACACACACACACACTAGAATAAATAGATATATCCAGGTAATGCATTGTTACCTTTAAAGTTCATTATTATTATTATTATTATTACTATTTTTATTATTATAACATGAGCTGAGTTTGAAATGCCACCTAATGTTAAGATAATAATTCCTTGCCTTATCCGGCAATGTTGATGAACCATGTTCGGTGAAACTTATAATTTCTCAACAACTCCATCCCCAGTCATTCAATCATTCATTAGTTCAATCATTCATGAGTTCAATCATTCATCCATTCACCCATTATATCACTAGCCAGCCTTTCAAAACACAGATCCCTTGATCTTGGGATTTAGAAAGAAGCCAGTGCAGTAGTATCTCTGGCTTCGAATCCCAGCTTATCGTTTAAATAAAATCCAGACTTTGTTTGGATGGAATACGAAAGACAGATGTCCGTGTAAGTATTGGAAATCGATGGTAATGGAAAACAGCAGTTTCATTCGATGAAAAGTGGGAAGAAACCAGAAAAGAATAATCGTCTGTCTACCTCTGTACAAGATTTAGAAGCTCACGAATAGACTAATGGATGCAACCTCGGCGAAAAGCAATCCACAGGTGACGAGTTCGAGACCCGGGAAGTCGTTTATCCCGAAAAATGCGCTATCGGAACGCTTAAGTGCTCGGGTGAGTGAGTGAGTGAAAGCTAGAGTTAGAAAAATGGCGGGGGCCACGAGAAGGTAGAGATATGAAAGAAGAGATATTTCCTGTTTTGACGGCCGAAAGAAAGATCGAGAATGATCGCCAGCAGACGTCTGATTTAGAGGCGGGAAAAACTCGCTCGGAATCGACAGTTTTTGTCGGAGCCATAAATTCGTGCACGGTAAATCACGATAACAGGCCATTTTCTTGCGTCAGCAACTCTGAGGGACGCGAAGCTGGAAAACATGAACAGACGGATGGGACCTTTGCTAATAGAAAGTCGTTTTTTTTTGCTTTTTCGGGGAAATTTTTGTTTCGTCTGTCATCGACGGGTTTTATGCTTTTTTTTTTCCTTCTTTCTCAGGTATCTCGACACTCCGGGAAAAACCCTTGGATACATCTTTCGGTCGTAAAGCACCGATCGAACTCTCGATCCTAAGACATTCCAAGCATCCCGTGTTCGAACCCTACTCAGATAATGATCATTACCACACCATCTGCAGTCAGAAGGGAACAACTGCCGCCCACGGCAGAAAAGTTAGGTTCTGAGCCACGGGGAACATAAGACCATTGTCTCCGACATTACCAGTTCCGACAGTTTCCAACCCTCAAGAACTCTCACAGGCTCCAATCAGAATCTAACCGTCGACAACATCAACCACTAGCGACGATTGCTTATCATCTTCCAGCAAACCCAGTCCGACTTAACATTAAAGCACAAACTCCCCACGCTTGTGGTCCTGAGTCAATGACTTAAATGACAATGAAGTTAAGTTAAGTTAGGCTAAGGTAAGCTAAAGTAAGGTCAGGTCAGGTCATTTAAAGTTAAAAGGTCAGAGAGACGAGCTAATGATGAGGCATCCCGACGAGACGCCAGCTGTCCGAAGAATCCTTACAAAACTAGCAACGTACGAGTTCTAAAAATAACTTTTGAATAAATTAAATAAAAACTTGAAATCCATCAAAAACACAACAGAATAACAAACTAAACGGAAAAATCTTAAAAAATAAAAAAAAATTAAAACAACTTAAAAATTACGAAGAACTACGAATGGAACGGAGAACAGAACTTCGGAGACGAAGAGAGAAAACATCCACATCAGAACAGAACATCCACGGCTCAGCACTGCCGAGGATGGCGACTCACGAGCGGTTCCAAATGGTCAACAGACGATGACACGACAACGTCAGCCGATCAACCGGAAAACATCGTCATCGTCAGCAGCACACTCCAGTCCACGAAAAGCATTAAGAATGGCAGCCCATGGGGAAGGATGATGGTGATGATGATGACGACCCAGCAATGGGAATAAAGACAAGAGAGTGTTACCATGACAACAACAATAACGATAACATGTGATCGCCCAGAGCATATAATAATATGGTAATAAGTTAACGTTTAATATGTTAATAATAATAATAATAATAATAATAACAATACAAGATACCAAACCAGGATTATTATAGAATGACATCAGATAACCAACAAAGGTCAACAACGACCCACCAATGGATTACAAATGATATTATAATCAGGATTTAAATCAAACCAACAGGGAATTACCAGGGACACAAAATGAGCAGAGAAAGTTTCCATTGGTGGATATATCACCAACAAAAACATCATCATCATCATCATCATCATCATAGTCAACACAATCATTACCACCAATATTATCATCATCATCATCATCATAGTCATCATCATTAACACAATCATTATCACCAATATCGTTATTATCATCATCGGCAACAGTAAATCATCCAGTCGCTTAAGCACGACCACCGTCACCACTGAGCTCATCAAAGCAACGTGACAAAGTATTAATAATAATATAATAATAATAATAATAATAATAATGATGATGATAATAATAATAATAATATAATAATAATAATATCATCGCAGCAGCACGTCGGACATTAAAACCGATATATAGATGAAAATGACGACAACAACAGCAACACTAGCATGAATAATAATAATGATATATAATAATGATAACAGCAATAATAATAGTAATAGTAATAATAATAATAATAATAACACATGCAATAATAATAATGATAACACCAATAATAATAGTAATAGTAATAATAATAATAATAATAATAACGACACAGACACATGCAATAATAATAATAATAATAATAATAATAGTAATAATAATAATAATAATATAATAATAATAATAACCAGGACAATCTAGGGTAAAAGTCAACTGTTATTAGTCAATAAAGACATTGGAAACACTGTTTTGAAAACATCTCCACACCAACATCATCATCATCATCATCATCACCGACGTCGTCGTCGTCGTAATCGCAGTTCTCAATCGTCAACGCGCGCGCATCCCCGCAAGCATGTCGATGACGGCGACGACGATTCATTATCATAATTTATTCCTCTTCTTCTTCCTCCTCCTCCTCCTCTTCCTCGGCATCTTCGTCATCCTCGTTGTCCTCATCGTCGTCGTCTTCGTCATCGTCGAGGCGACCCCTCTTGGAAGGTGGGAGGTCGTCATCTTCGTCGTCGTCGTCATCGAAGTCGTCTTCGGTCAGTTCGTCCAGGTTCGAAATGACGTGCACTGCAACGATCGAGAGGTCGTAGTAGATTATTGACGACGATGACAACACCATTCAATCATTCATTCATTCATTCGTAGGTTCAATTCATCCCGATTCGAGACGACGAAATCCATTCGGCACGTTCCACCCACCCGACTGCAACTGCTCCTCGGTGATGTCGTCCCCCACGTCCCTCAGCACGAAGCACGACTTCATGCCCAGCTCGCCAGCTGCCTTCGAGGCTGAAACATCAACATAATTTATGATAACCACCACGACCGCTCAATAATCGGCATAATTTATGACAAACCATCATGAAATTAACATAATCGATGGCATCCACCGGACGTCAAAATAACCTACGACGACCGACATGTCGTCGACGCAATTTACGACGACGACCGGCGCAATCGTCTCGTCGTGACGTTCGGAATTCAAACGTCGCCGGCCCTCTGCCCGCCCGACCTCCGACGTGCCCGAGACCCCCTCGAGCCTACCCACCCTCGAGAGAATGAGTGATGTAGAGAACATCGTTGAGCGCCATCTTCAGGTTTTCCTTGACCAGCGACTCGACCTCGTCTGCCACTTCTCCGCCGCTGCCCTTCGCCTTCTTGCGGACGAGGAAGTCTGAGAAGAGCTGGGGGGAGGGGGAAGTGGATATTAAAATCGTTTATAAATAAATAAAAAATAGATTGTTGCTATCATGTCTAACTTTATTTATAATAATCATCATCATCGTCGTCGTCATCGTCATCATTCGGTATCGTCATCATTCCGTATCGTCATTACTACTGCGATAAGGCTAAAACCTATAACGTAACCACGACAACATGTAACGAATCAAAAATTTCAAATGAAAACGATCACGACGACGATACCTGCGAGACATCGCCCTGGTTGGTGTTGGCATAGAACAACTTCTGGAGGGCAACAGAGGAGCACGAGTAGGACACGACCTTGACCTCGTTCGAGGTCAGCACCTTTATGAGTGGTACCACATCTTCGTACAAGCTGAATAATCGGAATAGAAATGTGAACTTGTAACTAAATTAATAATAATAATAATAATAATTCATTAATATTAATAATAATCAACGACAATTATATTGTAATTAAATTAATAATAATGTCCATGAAATTGAGAGTGACATCGAGAACAAATTTTGTGACAAACAACAGTTCAGTTATAAAAATTATTATAAACTTATAAATGCAATCATCATCACCATCACAATTACCATCATCATCATCATCATCATCATCATCATGATACCCACTCTCCCTGGATTTCTTCTTCTTTGTAAGCGTCTGCCCAGAACGCTTCCAAAATGGCAGAATGTGACAGCTCTGGCAGCGACTCTTCCGATCCGAGGCCCCCCTCGACGAGATCGCAGACTGCCGAGACCACTCCGGCCTTGTCCTCTCCTGCCGGTATCTTGCCGTTGGTCTAAAATTAGTACAACAACAATTTCCACGAACAGTTTGTTTGCCTTTCACTCGTGCAACCCGGCTCGCTCGGTGTGAGCACTTGTGACTCGTTTGCATAACCTTAAATAACCACAACTCGTACCAAGAAGGCAACAGCTCTAATGTTAATATGGATCACCTGACAGCTTCATTTTTAAATCAGGCCACGCCCACTGCTTCGAGTTAATCGCTTCTTGACCCATTCGATAGGTTTTAACTACTTATGGAATGCATAATTAACGACCAAGAAATAGTTTGTGGGCGTGGCCTGGTTTGTTTCGGATTTTTGAAGCTAATATTGTAATCTTACGACGTCTAGCCTCTAAGAGTAAGAGTCATGAATATTAATGAGGCCTCCTTTGAATGGGAGGAGCCTACCTTCCTAAGTGAATCAATAGATGATTTGACAGCCTCATCCTCAAAGTGATCCTCCAAAAACTTCTTCAGATTCTCTTTCACGTGAGAAACTAAACCCTCCTGACAAGTTAAAATATAACCAATCAATGACTCATTCATTATAGGTTAGCCTTTCAAATTTAATCCTTAAGCAAAAACCAAAAACTAGCCAATGTATCTATTTAAAAATAAATTTAAAAAAAAAATAATAATAAACAAAAATATAATTTATTCTACACGTAACGCAACACAGATATATATTTATCAAGTACAAAGAAGTGACCCCTCCTTCAATCAGGCACCATCCATGATGGACACTGGACTAATTCATGCAAGACATTATTGCACTCATTGTAGCATTTTACGAAAGACAAATATAAAACAAAATTTCATACAAAATGCCATTCGACAAAAACCATCAACATTTACAAGCGATTACATGTCCAGGCAGGTTCAAACCAAAGATCATCAAAATAGCCAAACTTCTCCTAAAATCCTGACATAATCAAACTGCAGATGAGAAACGTCTCCAAAATGCGAACAATTACGATCTAAACGACGAGAAATCTCGTACAAGGCAAAACATCAAAATGGCAGTCGTAGCCGGCACACTTACATTTATGTATGAGTTGGGAGTGCTGACGCCTTCTAGATCAATTAAAACGGCCGCAATTCCCTCCAGGATGCTGTTTTGCTGGACGAGGGGCCTTTTTTCTCCTCTTAATTCGCTCATTTTTCGAGAAATTCAAACAAAAACTGAACGTAAAAGCTCCCGAAACGAGAAGCTGCTAAGAAATTCCTGCACTACACCCGTTTCAAACAATTGCTAAGTAGTGCGCGTCGGTCTTCTAATGCACGGATTTGGAAGAAACAAACTAATCCGAATTATTTTTTAAAGATTTTACTGCATTATTTTTTTTCATTTTTTAATTCAACAATCTCGGCAACCTTAGAACTAACCTAATATTTTCCACTCGTGTGCTTCAATTTCTCGTGACTAAGGACGCTTATTCCTGAAGAATCTACTATTTTAGCAACGTCATAAATGATACTTAATTTAAAACGCTCCGGAATTGGGTTTAGGAGATTCGCATAAAGTACGAATAAACCAGAGTTAGCATACAAAACTGTATCCGTGAAACTAAAGTAAAAATAGCTATAGATTACACTTTATTTAGCACGGCAAGCGCATCAAAATATTAATATTTTTAAACATTAATTAGCAGCAGCGTCGCAAAAGATATGAAGGTAAAGGCTTTGCTTCGATAAAAACCGTTTCGTAGCTTAGTAACGACCCCGCATCGATTGCTATTTCAAGCGTTTATTCATCGAAAAAAAAAACCATTTTAATTAAAAAACTAAAAAAAAAATAATACTAAAATCGCTCGTAAACTTCGTACGAATAAAACTCAACATTAAATGAAGCTACTGTGAAGCGTATGAATCTCAGGGTCGTAATACGGCTTGTCGATATTCTTGGGCAAAATGCCGCAGCAATAAACTGGAACGCTTCCTGCCAGCCACTTGTTGAAATTCTGGATGCATTTAATCCTCGAGAAAAAAGCCGAATAACTGAATGCTAAAAAAGCAAATATGGCCACCGTGAACAGGAATATATGCCAAACCTTAAAGCCTGCCAATCTTCCGAAGGCACCTGGCGATAAGAACAAAAAAAAAAAACAACAAATTAATAATTCCCAACCTGTCGCTCGTGTTGGCACTCATTTTAAAACCGATTATCTAAGCAGTTATTAACTTAGTAAAATTGTTATTTCAAACTTTCGGCCACTTCTGTCGTGATATCCGCTAGCGATTGTATTATAAAATTACTACAACAACAGTGACAAGGGTGAGGAATTAGGGTTGGAATCAGTCACAAAACAATATCAACTACCCAGTTAAACCTTCACCATGATATAGTTTCATGAATAATTTAATGACTCCTTTCATTGACCTCCATCA
Source organism: Whitmania pigra (assembly GCA_021613335.1). Lineage (NCBI taxonomy): Eukaryota > Metazoa > Annelida > Clitellata > Hirudinida > Haemopidae > Whitmania > Whitmania pigra. The sequence continues at coordinate 922,662 of JAJTWR010000362.1, read as the reverse complement.
TCATCTTCAGCCTCTTGTATATATTCCTCGATCATGTGTTTCAATATTTTGTCATTCTTCATCTCTTTTTCACCCGGCGAAAGATCACGGCGCTTCGAATCACGGACGCGGAAAGGAGAATTCTCGAAACGGAAAGCCATTTCCTTGTCCACCATCTTGTCCAAATCATTTGCCAGGTCCTCTCTGCCAATCTGACAAAAAGACAATATTTGCACCAACTAACCGGTCAAAATTTATACCAGAATTGTACCTAACCCCAAATCATTGCTATTTGTTAAGCTAAGGAGCATTTATCTCTAACAGCATGTCTTAATCATGCCCATTTACAACCAAACCATGTCAAAATACTCTTCTCATTTGTAAGATTTAAAGATAGATTTAAAAAACAAGACAACTTGGTATAATGATAATTAGATGACTTTAATAACAACTAAATACTTTGGCTAATATCAACTAGGTAATTTAGTATTCTTAGACACATTGATAATCCATTCCTACCCTCTTCAGAGGTATTCTCAGAACCACACTTGACTGGCCTCTTCCTGAACTTCTATCCCACATCAGGAAGTTTCTGAGACAAGACAACTTTGGTACATCGTCGACTGACGAGTATCGCATTAAAATCACAATCAATTCTTTGCATTCACGATCTGTCAAATGATCGGCCAGATACTGAGCATGTCCCAGTGTCATGTCGAACGTAGTCAAGGATATTTCAATGTAGAAACACACTAGTGAAGCCAGTACTGCCGACCCGAACTTCATCCTACTTAAAGCTACCGAAATGTTGTTAAATTACATTAAAACGTTATTTAATCAGAGCTTCCAGCTGTCATCGGCTTGTTCATTTACGTAAATAAGTTATTTCTGGCCAACTACGTTTAGCAGTGGATGTAATTTCGAACACGACGCGAGAAACGGACAGAAAACATGATCGATGAAAACTAAATCTCGTTTTGACTTTTTTTTTTTTTAGAAATTACTGAGCATTTGAACATTTTCAAATTAAAAGAAAATATTTTTATAATTTTAAAATAATAAAAAATAATTAAAATTATTTAAAACTTTTTTTTCGATTAACTCGAATATCCATATTTTCTTGTCGTAATGAACCTTCACCTGCTGATAATAAAAAAACAAACAACTCTAAATCTAAATAATTTTTGCATCCTAATAAAATATTTGTAAACATTACGAACGAGAACTACATTCTATTTTAAAACCTACCGAGTATGCCAGGCCTGCGTGTAATGGCTAATCGGCATTTCAGACGCCATTGTCTGAAACCTTGGTGATGGTTGTCAGCCAATCAATAGACGACTATTTGACACGTGAAACAAGACCGAAAATTCCAGAATTAAGTCATTGTTAGCTAATTAAACTCACGGGTCATATCTTCTTCTTGACGAATTTTGGGCTCAGAACATCTGGATTTTGTGAAAATTACTTCAAAATTTTTATTTATTTAAATTTAAATTATTTATTAAATTTTATTTTTTGTTTATTTAAATTTATTGAAAGTGTTGATGGCTGATAGAATAAGTGTTGTAGATCTTTTGTAGATGTTTCCAATCTACGATACAAAAGCTACGACTCTCATAATGTTTCGTAATGTCACCAATAAATCCAAAATAAAAACAATCGAATTTAAACAAAATAAAACAACTTTTTTTATCTTTTTTTTTCTTTTGGATTAAGTTCAAATCGATCAAACGAAATCTCACCTGTTGACGGATGGAAAAAAAATTAATTACGAAAAGATGAATGGATGGATCGACGATAAAGAAAGAAGAGGAGATGATTTAATGGGGCTAGGTAAATGATAGAAAAGGATTTCGGGCTCGGAGCAAACAGCTTATCTGAGTGATTTACACACCGCAGGCCGCACGGCCCACCAGAGTTCCCATGCTCGTGTGCAGGCAGTATAGGGTGATGACGACGACGACGACGATGATGAAGAAAGTGATGATGATAATTTAATTTCGTCCTCGTTGTCATCATCATCGTCGTCATCATCATCATCGTCGTCGTCATCATCGTCGTCGTCATCATCGTCGTCGTCATCATCATCGTCGTCGTCATCATCGTCGTCATCATCATCATCATCATCAGGAATTAATGGACGTGGAAGAGATAAAGGACGATTGGGCGCAAACACACCCCCCTCTCCTGCCGATATACCCTGTGCAAACAGGCAAACCCGCTGGATCCCTCTCGACGAATTTCCAAACACTCCAGTCGACCAAACTTTCCAATCAAAGTCCATCCAGGTTCTCTCTTTGCCCTCCGTCCGTCTGTCTGTCTGTCTGTGTGTCTGTGTATCTGTCTGTCTGTCTGTCTGTTTGTCTCTCCTCTTTCTTTTGATTGGCTCATCATCTCTCCACGCGTGCCACTTTGTTCTGATCGATTGGGCAACCGATCTTCTTTTAATAACTCGTCACCATAAACGTCATCATTATCAGCAGCAGCAGCAACATCTACATCATCGTCATCGTCATCATCATCATCTACATCATCATCGATGTCGTCATCAATGTCATCGGTGTTGTCATCATCATCATCATCATCACCATCATCATCATCATCACCATTAGCAACCTCGTCCCATATGTCATGTACATCCTTCCATACATGAATCCATGTCATTCCGTCCACTCACCCATCCTACCCAGATCACCCACCCACCCACCCACCCATCCACTCACTCACTCACTCATCCATTCATCCATCTTTCCATCTGTCTCTCCAGCTTTTCCATCAACTCTCTATGAAGTGATAGTGAAGGCGATTGAAGTCTTCACTGATTGTTTGTCAAGCACACGAACGCTTGTTTGCATTACATAAAATTATGACGTCATCAATCGGGTCTCCTTGACGGCCATCACTCGGCCCCTCTGCCTCCCTATTGCCCCCCTCTGCCTCCCAATTGTCCCCCTCCATGCCGCTCCCTTGGTCTCTCCATAGGTCTCCCATCGTCTCATCTCTGCCTCTTTTTGCTTATTCGTTTTTTTAAATCGAGGTTCAAATTTCAACTAATGACCTCATTTATTTATTTGTTTATTTATTTATTTATATTTTTTTTTCTTTTATTAGTCTTCTGTCGCCCTTTCTGTCGATCGGAAGCGCTTCCTTAGTATTCAAATTATTCATTCATGAATACGTTTTGATTGGTTCAGTGTTCTTATTAACAAACTTGACTTAGTAAATTTATAAAAGTAACAGTTATAAATAAACTGCAGTACAACCAATCAGGGGATCTATCGCAAACTGCGATCCTTATCATGACGCAACGATACGATAATGGTGCCTAGTGAAGAGATCGCGTTGGTGATAGCGATGACGACGATGACGATGGTGATGACGACGATAACGACGACGATGACGACGATGACGACGACGATGACGACGATGACGATGACGCTGGAGAGTAAAAAACGAAGCGTCAAGACAAGGAAACTGTCCGAGATTGTGGTCGTAAGTTATGAGACCACAGTTTCGATGGTGCTTCACTTTTACACGGAGAGGTTCCGGGTGTGTCTAATGGCCTAATGTTCCCACATCATTACCTCAGTTGAGAGCCGCTTGTATCAATTGTTCGGGTCATGATAAGGACGATGATGATGATGATGACGATGATGATGATGACGATTATGATGGTGATGACGATGGCGATGATGATGATGATGATGATGATGATGATGATGATGATGATGATGATGATGATGATGACAAAGATCTTTGTAATATTGGTTAATCTATGATAAATATTATTTCCACGTAACGATATATTTGTAAATCCATTCTTTAAAAAAAAACCGTTTTATCGTCTTAAATTGAAACTCTAAAAGTTCTTGAACAGTAGAATCCAGAGCCAAAGGATGTTCCAAGCGTTTGACCAATCAAATCATCGCTGTGGAATCCGTTTCCATTTGAGGGCGTGGCCAGATACGAATCTACAAAAAGAGTGACTCTCATTGGGTAGACATTTATTCAAAAAATAACAATTCTCACAAATCACTTCTCATTATTTTCGCCCATTTAGTAAAAATAGCCTAAAAACATTTAAAATAAAAAACTTTTCTATAGAAATTAAACAGTATTTACTTCCTAAAACAGTATAAATATTAGCTTGAATATCTTGACCAATCTAGGGCTGCTTTTCATACCTCAGTAGCCCGGACTGTAGAACCTATAGGGCCGCTATAAAAAGCCACGGTCGATGACCATTGAAGACTGAAATTGAGAAGTAGTGAAGAGCCCTCTCGACCGAGGAAAGGATTAATCCATTCATCCATTCATGCGAGGTTGGATGACCCCCCAAGACAGAAAGTGGAAAAGTCTTACAAGTTGAGGAACTTCAGAAAATACAGATCAGGAAAATAAAGCTTGAGAATCATTTGTTGTTTTTTCGTTCAAGAAAGTCCTCAATCCGTCAGATTCTGAAAAGTTGTAAACGCTCTACTTCAAACGTCTTACTTGGGTTTTTATCGGTTTACGGAGAAAATTGTAATAGAAATTGTTCACAGTAGTATCGTATAATTAATTATTCTCAATTTTACCCTCTCGTCTGCTGCCCATGCTTAATCCCATTCAACTCTAATCGACCATGTTCGGCAAAAAGACTTCTCCCAACGAGAAAACTTCGACATCCACAGTCACACCAACGGCCACTTATCCGACCGACCGTCATACCGTCGTTCAAGTTTCGACCGTGTCTTCAATTCTTAGCAGGCCGGTGGTAGCCTCCCCCTCGGCCTTCATATCCCCAAATTCTTTCAAAGTCACGGACATCTTAACTCCGTCGGCCACGGGGCTACAGAGCGGCTACCAGTCGTCATTTGCCCTCGCCTCGGGTACATCTCGAGACTTGTCTTCAGTTGGATCTCGAGACCTGGCATCGAGTCAGTTGAGGGGTTCTGCCTCTGGTCTTCTGCCTCAAATACAGAACACTGCCTTCTGCGAGAGTCCAGGGTACTTCTTTGGCTTTGGAAAGGCCACTGATGCCTTTGCCAACAACCTCGTTGATGTGGATAATCTGGTGGCAGGTGAATTATCTGATGATAATGAAATGAAAGTCTTAACTGAACTTGTTTATTGAGCGGTTTGAATAATTAATTATCTGAATTGGATAAATAAATAAATTAATTAATTTTATTATTAATAAAAAAAATGAAATTTAACTAATAATAATAATAATTTAATAATTAATTACTGAATTGTTTTCAATAATTAATTACTCCTATTTTCGGGACAGCTAATTTTCCCGGCAACATCTACGGAACAAGTTCTCCAACAGGCTACAACCCATCAAACTTCTCGACACCCCTTGGACAAAATGGAACCTTCCCCGATGCTTACGGATTCGACAGTGCCGTCTTCCCCCAAAAGAAAAATGGCAGCACGTGGTCAAGTTTCGTCTCTTCGGATCCAAAGATCTTCAACAGTAAGGCTATATTGTATGGTATCTATAGTTAAAGTAATTTTATTGTTATTATTATTATTATTATTATTATATTATTATTATTATTATTAATTATTATTATTATTATTATTATTATTATTATTATTATTATTATTATTATTATTATTATTTTTATTATTATTATTATTATTATTATTATTACTCGTGCATTAAACAAATATTTGCTAAAAATCAAAGAAAGAATTTCCACTTTAGTTTCCAGATGGATAAGAGCTTCGAATGGCTATCAATTGCCGATGACACTCGCCTCGAACTACTCAGATTCTGGACAAATTGGATTTTCAGGAACTTCAGCATCGTCTGCCCAAAGTCAAGTCCCCCTACGCTTTCCGTTTCCAAGTTCATCCATCCATCCGCAGTTTTGCTTCAATCATCGCAGAAAGAGAAGAATTCTCTTCAGCCAGGCACAGATCTACGAGTTAGAAAGAAGGTTTCGCCAGCAGAAGTATCTTTCAGCTCCGGAAAGGGAACATCTGGCTGGATTCATAGGGCTGACACCGACCCAGGTTAAGATCTGGTTTCAGAATCACAGGTACAAGACTAAGAAGTCTCGCAAGGAAGCTAGACAGCCATCATCGACCTCCACCAGCACCTGTGGAAGCTCATCTAGCAACGGCATAACTTCATCTGTCTCGTCTCCTCAGCTGATCACCGGATCGGGAAAAGGCTACGTTAGCACGACCTCATCAGCTGCTCTCAATCCAGGTACGGGATTGATTTCGACCTGGAATTACTCCAGTAGCACGATGGGTTTTTCCGGGCCGACCGAAACCGTCAGCTCGATCGAAAGAAGGACAGCTCCCGAAGCATGCCAATATGTCACGTGTTCGCAACAATGCCCGGATGCTAAACTGTCGAGAAAAGATGTTCACGAATTCAAGACTTTGCACGCGGGAGCGAAAAGTAATGAAACCAGTTGCTGTCCAAAACCCGTTCCAACTTTTACAGCGACTCCGACGAGGTCAAACCACCAATCGTTTACCAGTCACGCCAGATCTGGAATTTCCAGTCATTCTGCTAACAACGCTTTCATTAGCATTGCATCTCCTTCGTCTCCGGGCAGCGAAACGAGAGACAAAGAGGACTTTTCCATGTTTCCTTCTGACCAAGAAGTTTTTTCCCTTTACCAGGGTCCAGGAATAACCGGTAACACGATCGCTAGCAGTAGCACTGCCCCTTTCAAGACTTCATTTGGATCTGCCTTCAAGAGTCCTTGGTCCCTCGGCTCAACCGAGGCCAGCTTTTACAATTGCATACCACCCCCCTGCTGTCCCGAACTCTTAGACCCCGGGCTGAAAGAGAATGCTCAGAACGGTGGCCCTTTTTACGCCATGGGATTGGCCTACAACCAGGACAATTATCAAGAGGTCAATAACTGTGACCCCTTGTCGCGTAGCTGTCTGTACAATGTCATGACCTGGTGACTCCGTTGTGGCTTCTTATTTGTCTTCTGTTTATTTATTTTTTCTTGTTGTTGTTGTTATTTCGAGTGCCAAAATGATTGTTCAAGTTAAATTGTGCCATTAAAACTATGAATTATTTTTGTTTTAATAACGCTATTCATATACGAAATCACAAACCAACGAATGATAAATTTAAAAAAAAACAGCGAATTATGTTAAGATTGCGCTACTTTTTAATGTTTTTGAAGACTAACAAGTTTCAAGTCCTTTGTTTTTGCTTGTTGGATATTCCAATCAGTATTCAATAACAAATAAACTTGCAATTTCATCTCGACATTTCTCTATCGCGTTAACTTTTCACTTATAAATAGATAAGTTAAGTAGAAATAATGTTTTAAAATCCAAGACACATAGTTAAGTTAAGCAGTATGAGTTGTACGTGATATTATTGAACGGGCTTGTTATGTAATTTGATGAAAACGAAACATCTGTGCAAATCGAGCAAAGGTCGTCCTAATAATCGCAGTTATACACCTTGATTTTCGCAGTTTGGTTGAAGAAGTTGATTCAAACTATTTCAAAATCGGTAGAGTCCTTTAGCGAACAAATAATAATTAAATGTTTATAAATAAACAATTCAATAAGTTTTATTAGATCTTAAAAGCGAAAAAAATAAATATATCTACCGCTTAAAAAACAACAGAATTACAGGCAGTTTTACAAAAATGTTTATAGTCCAGAAAACCGGATAAGAAGCATAGCAATGCTGTCGAGGTTATGAAAATGATATGTTAAATGGTAATTTTAAACGCCCCAATTTGTACACCCATGCATTTCAAACATAAACACAGTAGGATTAAAACAAATTATTCAAAATAATCAACTTGAATCAAGACCAGACTCTCATTTATGCTTCTTGACTCGTACGCTGTTTCGAAATAAATTACTGGATTTAACATTAAACCTGGAACAAAAATTTTTAAATAAATAATTTTATTTCACTAAATAAAATTTTTTATTTAAAAAAAAAACTCAATTGACTAATTAACAATTGCGAACGTGCATATCTCTTTTAATAATAATAATAGCGATCCATACGACCTCTTAACCTGTGAAAGCCAGTGTTGTGAGTAGGCAGATACTGGTCTCAAAGAAGTAAAAAAAAAACAAAGCAGAAACGTCAATTTATTTTTGAAATTTATTCTCCGTATTCTCAAGAATTATACGTGAGTTTGTCGCTCGGGCCGGTGTATTTATCTCGAAGACGTTCTTAAAAGAATTTCATGTTTTCCCGTGGGTATCATCTGACTGCAACAAGCAGGTAGAGAAGCCCGACCGCCAAAGACACCATGAATCTCCATCAAGTCCTGACTGGAGCTTCAAACGACGGGAACAAATGTTTTGCCGTCGGAAGCATCGATGGCCAACATTTTACGGTCAGTTTGCTTTATTTTTTTCTTATTTCGCTGTCGTTTGTTGTAGTCGTTTTATTAGACGAGTGAGACGTTGTGCTCCACTTGTTTGTTAATTATTTTAAGTGAAGTAAAGAGGTAAAGACAGTCTAACTTGGTATGGACATTAACCTGGGTTTGTAATGACACATAAGTGGTTTCATACATATAAAAACTTAAAATTAATTGTATTCGTGCATCGATAAAGTGATTATAATGACTCTTAGGTGATTATTTCAAGTATATACAAGGTTTCAGGAGCCATTCAAAGCTGAAATAAAGATTAAAATTATAATTAATTTGAGAGACTTATAAATTATCTCTATTAAATTTTCTCATGAGTGCAACTTTACTGTCTATAATAGAACTTCTGCGCACCTATTACGAATTGCAAGCCAATTTGTACCTGCCTAGACTTCTCGTTTTGAAGCAACAATGTCGCACACGTCTGCAAGACCAGTTAATTAACTTTAGAACGATTATGAATTAGTTTTTATCTTTTATTTGTTTTGCATTCGAGACTAAAGCCATGCTACCAAACCTATCTTTGAGCATCCGATTATTGGATTTCTCAGTAGTGATAATTCGCTTGATTTTAATTATTTTATAAGGACAGATGTATTCTTATGTCATGATAAAATTAAAAAAATATGAATTGGATGATGCATTGTTTGGCTCGTTCGGCATGCACTCGATCTGTCGGGAGGATTCGTGATGGCTTTCGGTCCTTCGTCTTCGGTGTCGTCGTCGTTGTTAAAAGCTGAGAAAGCCATGAAAAATTTACAAAGAAGAGGTGCAAGCCTGGCTTTGAACCTATCAGAGTGTGGTTAATAATTTGTTTGTGCAGGAAATTGTGGATGCTTTCATGTTCTTTATTATTGTCATCTCGATCGACGTCATAGATAACGTCTGCGGCAACAACATCTCCGTGTTTTCACGACGTGGCTACTTTTAAAACCGGGATCGATGCTTGCTTCGCGAAAGTCAACGAATCCACGTCCGATTTTGTTTGCGTGGAATAAAAACTCTTAAACTCGTTGGCCCGCACGCTCGCTCGCTCGTACTGCCGAAAGCTCCATTTAAGATGAATACAAGATAATGTTTAGTCACTATCTCCACATCATCCATTGGTCACTGGTTGTTCAAATGCACCCAATAGGAATCAATCACGAACCCAATTTCATCTTAAATGAAATGGACGTTCTGCCTCATAAATCTGGGATGAATTGGCTAAAGTCTTCGATTTGTTGTCAGCCATCTTTTTACAACATTAATTTATTTTTCAGTCGACATCATTGGCTCAATATTTATGTTTTAGCTTTTTTTTTAAATCGTATCTCTCAAGCTTAGTCAAGCTTTTCGGGGATGACGAATTGTTTGCCTGAAGTTTGGGGGGGAAGACGTCCGAAGGAAGTGTGGACTGGTGGCCATGTTATGAAAGATGAGTGAATGGATGAATGGATGGATGGGTGAAAGGATGGATGAATAGATGGATGGATGAGTTAATGAATGAATGAATGGATTGATGGATCTTTGAATGAAGTACTGCTCATTTTTTATCGACCTGCGAGTGAAAATAAATTGTCTGTCGATAGGACCTTCTAAATTTCACGAAAACTGCGTGGGATGCCCAAATGTCATCGGTGCGTGGGTCGTCTAGAAAGCTGTTGTCGTCGTTGTTGTTGTTGCAGTAGCATTTGCATCACCATAGCCATCGAAAGAATCAGAGCAAAAATCATGGCGGCCATCAGGACGATGATGATGATGACGATGACAATGATGATAACGATGATGATGATGATGACGACGACGATGCCTTCGGGCGGTCGAATCCGGTTGTTTGTTTGCTTCCCCCGGTTATGCGAACCATCCTGTTTGATCCGGTCAGACTTGATTGCAGCTTTTGATTTTCTCTGCGTTACTCCCCGAGGTCTGATTCTCTGATTCTGTTTCTCTGTTTATTTGGGTTTTTATTTATTTACCCTCGACGGGAATGACTGAACGGCTGGTGAAGAATGAATGACCGGAGTGATGGATGGACGAATGGAGGGATGGATTACGCAACTAAACAATAACAAATGCCCATGTTGTTATTTGCCCATTTTGAGGTCACGCTTGACTGAATAGGAATTAATGCATTATTATTCGTGGAGAATTTCCAACTAATGGCCGATGAATCACTGCACCATCGTCATCATCATCACCTCGTTCATCACCATGGCGATCACAGCTACTTGTTCAACTAATGTTGATTACATGTGTGCTTCTCTAACATTCATGTTTTCGTTTTCAATACTTCACTGATGTCTTTCTTTTGTCTCTGATGATGATGATGGTGGTAATGATGATGATGGTGGTGGTGATGATAGGTCATGAGGTAATGGTATTCACTACAAGCTCTTCAGGACATTATACTTTTGTAAATTTTTTGGGTAAAAGCAACTCTCGATGTAACAGTTTAATTGTCGTGGTTTTCACCAGTGCCGTTATAAAAATATGGATTCCATCCCAAATCCCATTGTCGATTGCTCGATGGCAATGATGGTGATAATGATGATGTTTTTGGGATTTTGAAGCCAAAATAGTGCTTTTGATTCATGTTAAGTCTTATCGTCTGCCTTTTTGCAGAGCAAGACTTGATGCCATCGCGTGATTGGATGTTGCAAGATTTAATTCGTTTATTTTTTGCCTGATTTCACTTAATTCATTGCTGTTGTGCACATCTTCATTATTTCTATTCTTTAATAATAATAATGGTAACAATAATAATAATATTAATTCTATTTTTATTGCATTTCTACATTTCAAAGGCATATAATATGTTATATTAACACTTGTGACCTTAACCACAATTACTGTCTTAAAATATTATGACTTAATTCTTTTATGAAGATTTTGAACAATCTATAACTGAACACTGTTGTTGATCTTGATAAGTATCGTCGTTTTTAATTAATTAAGTAATATTAATATTCGATTAATGAATTTATTAACTTATTTATAAGAACTAATTAAACAATTTGCCAGGCCTATGCAGCAGGCTGTAACATCGTCATCCTCGATGGAAAGCTCAATCGGGTTCAGATCATCTCGGGATTCGAACTCGGTTACACATCGGAACTGACCTGCCTCAGCTGCTGCAAGGACTACGGGAAGGTGAGATTCCGGTCGTCGATGATGATTATGATGATGATGATGATGTTGATTATGATGATGATGATGATGGTGATTATGATGATGATTACGACAATGATGACCGTCATCACGTCGTACAAACGAGAGGACGGAAGTGGCAAATAGAGGACAAAGTGGATCGGAGCGATCGATCAATTGCATTTGCATTTGCTTATTACATGCATTTGCATATTAACAATCATCTGGCTGGTTATTAATTATCCGACTATTTAGGCGGTAATCGTCGCTCAGACATCTGTTCGATACGTCTTTCGTTCGTCACGTTGATCGTCGCATTAGCCATTGAATTTTGATAAGTTAATGGTGTCCGGTCCTAACGTTCTATTGCCATTATTCGATCACATTGATATTCAAATTATTATATTACGTTATTGTATTAATATTCAAATTATTACGTTAAGTTATTATATAAATATTCAAATAATTATATTACGTTATTGTATTAATATTCAAATGACTTCGTCCAGATAGTGGCCAGCTACGGCAACAAGGTGAGGATCTTCGAGCCTGTGCCGGTCATCAGAGCAGAAGGAAAGAAGGTAGGAAGAATGTTTATTGGTTGATGTTGTATTAATTAATAAATTAACATAATTAATACCATTACGTTAAGACATTACATTGTAACTAGGTATTCACTAATTGAGGCCTCTTTGAATAATTGTTTCAATAACTAAATTAATAAATAATAATAACGATAACAAATTAATAAATAATTAAATTCCTTTAGACCCTCAACTACCAGTGGTCTCAAACGAGTTTAATCACGTTGGAGGAAGTTGTAGAAGTGCTAACGTGGAATTCTTTCGGTAATGACACCACTAAATTCGGCGTCATCATCGTCATCATCATCATCGTCATCATCATCATCATCGTCATCATCATCATCGTCGGCATAACCGTCATCATCATCATCATCGGCTCGTTTTTCCACAGGGGGTCGTCTGCTCATTTCCAGCGGAAAGACCCTCCAGATTTGGGAGGAGTCCGACACGGCCACCGTGACCTTCGACCAGAATCCCCACGAACCCCGAACTTCGGGGTTCTTCATCGGCGACTTCGACGGCAACGGGCCTCCGCACCCCCACTCGACGGGGAGTCAGATGCACGACGACGACGACGAAATATTTTCCAACGAATGGAAGTGCATTTGGAAGACGTCGCTGGCCAATCCCGTCGTGATGATCAAGTTCTCGTCCGACGGTTCGTTGTTCGCCACGACCGGGAAGGTGAGATCTCGCAACCGTAACTGGTCTCGTAACCGTAGCAACGTGTTTTAACGTGTGATGATGATGATGATGATGATGATGATTAAGAGTGAATGGATGTCGGATGAGTTGATGGTGCCTTAAAAAATGATTTCTTTTCACGTTCCTCCTTACGTTCCAGAACGACAGGCTCGTGAAGATTTGGTATGAAAATGTGAAAGGTTGGTCTCAAGACATCACCATAAGCATTTCGATGTCTACCATCATCGTCATCATCATCATCATCATCGTCACTGCTATTGATCATTATCATCATCAGCTGCCTTAATATTGTTATTACCAACTTTGATGCTTTTCATAATTTCTGTTTTCAGTCTCGAAACCATCACAGGAGTTTGCACCCTCGAATCGGGTCGAGTCGACCTCGTTTTCCTTCGTTTACGTCGCCCACCCGAGGACCGTCACAGGGTTCTCCTGGAGGCAGACGTCGCGATACATTCAGAGGTTTGTCTTCGTTCTTGCGTCGGTGTGCGTGTTGCCCGAGTGCTCGAGAGGATGATTACAATGATTGTCTTAAGTGGTAAAAGTGATGGCGATGATGATGGTTGCGATGATGATGTTGATGGTCGCGATGATGACGATGATGCCCGTGTCATATGTAAGACCAACCTTGATTCCTGACAGGGGCATCCTAGCCAACATGCTCCTGACATCCTGCAAGGATGCCATCTGTCGAATCTGGTGCGAGACGTTCCTTCCTGACGACGGCCTCTTCGACGCCCGTCAGGCCACGGATACCCTCCATTCGGGCTTTGCCTTCGGGCAGCCTGGGACGAGAAGGAACAGCCACCATCACAACCACAAGCATCGTCTCGTTCAAAGACTCGCTCACATAAGGTTGGCGACATTTTTGCCGGCTACGGATTATGTTAATAAATGTGGAATTACACTAGAAGCTACAATCAGTTTGGGTATTCAATATTACAGTGCACGATTACTCTGATTGGTCATTGAACATGAGGTTTCCGATTTACTATTGGCTACAGGAAGGTGCTGCACAAGAAGAAACGCAGGCAAGGTCACAGCCTCTCCGACCTCGTCCACCAATCGCACGGAGCGGACCGCTCGCACGCCGAAAACCAGCGTCAATGCAACCACCATTCCGATGTCGCCGTGGAACTTCACTTCCACCTGGCTGCTTCCATTGATTTCGGTGCTGGTGAGGATGGCTATGGTATTTGTTCAGTGGTACAGCACTCATCCATTTACCCATCCACCCATCCATCCATTCATTCATTCATCCTTTCTTTCGTCCATCCACTGGTTCATCCGTGCACCCGTTCGTTCCTCCTCCAGACATTCCTACCATCGGGTCGTTCTCCGACGGTTGTTGCCCGTCGAACTTCGTGACTCACTGGTTGAACAACAAAGAGTTCCACACCAACCTACTCGTCGAGAACCTGCTCGAGAACGTTTACAAGAAGTCATCTTCGCCGGAAGGGCGGGGCCGGGAAGGCGAGTCGACCAATCGCGAGGAGTCCTGGGAGGACCTCGGTTCGGGAACGGAGGAGATGAACGGCAGTCACAAGGGGTTTCAGAACGTGGGATCTGATCCTTCCATCAATGGTGAGTGTAGTTGTGATGATGAGGATGACGGTTTTGATCATGATTATTTGGTGACGACGATGATGATATTGGTTATGGTGATGGATGATGGTCAAGCTGATGAATATGTGATGATCACCACCAAAACTACACTACAGAGAAACACCAGAGATTATCAAGATTAGGAAAGGCAAAGACTTTCGTAAGCGTCGAAGCTGAAAAGTCGCTCGAGGGAAGCACAGGTCACGCTTCATCGCCCTTCCATTCCGAGGACAACCTCGGACACGAGAGGGCTTACCATTCACCTGGGGTTGGTTTGTTTGTTCTCATTAATTATTCATGGAGATTGGTCAATCATTCAGTTAGTTAATTATTTGTAAATGTTGTAAACGCTTATTGGTCAAGGAACGTCGTTGTTGTTATCTTAATTAATAATAAGCTCGGTAATTTATTACATAATCCATGCATTACAACTAAACTAACCGCGAATTGATCAGGAATTGGAAAGCGACGAATGGGAGAGGCAGATCGACCACATGATAATGATTTGGAACGAGACCAGCGACGTGCTCTTCAGCATCCACCCAACGGACGGCAGTCTCCTCATCTGGTAGGTGACCTGGGATTTTCCTGGGTTTTATTTTTAACTCACGTTGTGATTGGACGGGCACGTTGCCGCACGAGACGAGAGGATCTTAAAGTAATTCAAAACTGATAGGCCCTGGTAAAAACTAGTTGGTCATGTTGCATGCATTGAAATCCAGGACGGTTCAATTCCTGGACGAGGCCGGTCCGGGCATGTTCCGGCAGGCCCAGGTGCACTTCAACTCCAGGTTGCCTCGGGCCTTCCCGGCCTACGATGCCTCGACGATGCTTGCGACTCCGTGGGTCTACTACGAGTCGAGTTCTACGCTGGAGTCGCACATCATGCACGGAGAAGGTGTCAAGAGGTTGGTGAAGCTTGTTCGATGATGATGATGATGATGACGATGATGATGGTGGTGCTGATGATAATTGTTGACGATGATGATGATTGTAATAGCGATACTGTGGTCGATAAGAACGGTTACACGCGATGACGATTATGATAACTAAGTGCACGAATTCTGAAACGGTTCCAAAATCCCCGACAGTTCGGAGGTCGCGAACGGCCACCAGCAGGTCAAGAACCCGTTCCTTCCATCGTCCTCCAAACTGTCCCTCTCCTCACCCCTACCTCCTCGAGTTTTCCTCCTCAGCAAGCATTCCAACGGCTCGCTCAACCTTTGGGACGTGACCTTCACGGAGGAATCTCGCTTCTCCAACGCGGTCGGTGTCACGCACGTCGCTCGCGTGTGCGGTCATCGCTACCACACGAACAGCGCCATCTGCCACCCCGTCCTACCGCTTCTGCTGACCACCTCTCATCTTGGAAACGGTGGGAATAGTTATTGTTGTTGTTGGTTTTTTATCGACCGAAGCGTCTGACAACGATGATCGACTCGAGTTAAAAAAAAATCATCACTTTGAATCAGTAATAACTTGTCTTAATGATTATACTCGCTTTCCCGTTCGACAAATGATTTAGTTATTTATTTATTTATTTAATTATTTATTTGTCATTCCCAGGTCACGATTGCGACTCGGACGTCCACGAAAACGGCTACTGCAGCGAGCTGATCCTCTGGAAAGTCGATCCTATTGGTCCGTTGTCGAGGTCGGGAGGAATAAACGAACTTGCGAGGGTCAATTCGAGCGTCTGCTCTGCGTTTGCAGACGTGTCGTGGATTCCGTCTCTCCTGCCAGAGTTAGTCGTTTGCAGAGTTAGATAAAATTATCAATTAATTAATTAGTGCGGTCGTTGTTACGATCGTCATCGTCGGTATTATCGTTTAACATCACTTTCTATGGTCACAATTTCCATCGATGCAGTCATCATCACCACCATCATCATCGTCATCACCATCATCTGATCCACCAATGACTCCCTCATCAGTCGGAAGACGTCTCCCAGTTCGCTGTTCGTAGCCTCGGACGGTTCCTCGTTGCACATTTACCAGGCTGTCTTCGATGCCCGCTCGCTTCTCGAGGACATGCGCATGTCGCTCAAGAAGGAGGTTCATTGCTTTTAATGATAATAATAATAATAATAATAATAATAATAATAATAATAATAATAATAACGATAATAATAACAATAAAAATAATGATAATGATAATAATAATAATGATAATGATAATAATAACAATAAAAATAATGATAATGATAATAATAATAATAATAATAATAATAACGATAATAATAACAATAAAAATAATGATAATGATAATAATAATAATAATAATAATAATAATAATAATAATAATAATAATAATAATAATAATAATAATAATAATAATAATAATAATAATAATAATATAATAATAATAATAATGGTGTTGATGATAACAATAACAATGATGACAATAATGTGCTTCGTCTTGGCATTCTCATGAGCTCCTGGGTTCAAAACCCATTCGGACCAATTTTCAAATTACAGCCCCTGTCGATACATCGCCTTAATAATATCACTTACTAAGGTACTTAAAAACATGTCTAAAAACTTAGGCACCCTTGTCTCCCATTGGTGACGAACCGTGGACAGTCCAACAGGCATTCGAGGAGCACTCGAATAATGCAACTAATGGCTCCGCCCACAGGATTATCAGCCACCAATCGACGTCAAGACCAGGCTGCATAATTGATCTCATGCCCATAGAAGATACGTACAGGGTTGGTATAACTAATTATTTACATGTACTTGTCGTGACCACCACTAATAATAATAATAATAATAATAATAATAATAATAATAATAATATAATAATAATAATAATAATAATAATAATAACAATAATAATAATAATAAGTATTAATAATAATTATCATGTATGGAAACAGTTCGTCCGATTCAAAATTTAAAAAAAATAAATAAAATAGAATTATTTACTTTAAAAATAAACAATAAAACTTTCCATTCCTCTCCAACTAGTCTTGGCATCAGATCCAGTTGATGCACGTCTTCCAGGAGAGGATGGTGTTCACTCCAGTGGACCCTGAGGGCCGTAAAGGTGAAAGGTCATCAAAACAGGGGGGTGAAGGTTCCTTCGTGGATCTGCAGGATTCGAGCCACTTCCAGGAGAAGTTCTACCTGGTCGTTTTCCAAAAGCTTTCCTCTCCGTCGTCAGTCGGAGGCTCGTCCGGCGTGTCATACGGAACCGTGGTCTTCACCTGGGAGATCACCGTGGCATGTTCAGGTGGGTGTATCTGGTGGGTCTGGAATTGGGATGGTTTGGTGTGACGATGGTCGCAAAGGATGCAAAATCATCGTTCGTTAATTATTTTAAATTTCAAATTTAAAGAGAAAAAAAAAACATTCGTTATCGTTTCTTCAGCTGCCCGCAGTTTCACTGGCGACGAATCCGGCCTCTTCGGTAACCACGGCGACCTCGGCATCGCGTCCAAGAAGGTCGTCTTCGCCAACATCGTTCGGTGATGCATTGCACGTGTCATGACATTTAACATAATTTATTCACATTTAGGTATGCCAGCAGCTGTTGCCCCTCCCAGAGGGCGTGTCCGTGACCTCGGCAACCGTTGCCGTGGGTCACCTCTGCTCCTCCTCCATATACCCGGCCTGCTTCGCACCTTACCTTGTGTCCACGGCCTGCTCCAATGGAGAGGTCATTGTGCTTTTATTAATGATATTAATATTCATGATTGATTATTATAATTACAAGTTTGATCGATTAACATGTCTTGTCCAGGTTTACTTCTGGAACTGCAGTTTCGAATCTGACACGAAGGCAGACGACAAAAAGTTGGTCTGGAAACAATGGGAAATGATGTCGTCTGCTAAGGACAGTTCGAGCTCCATACAAGTGGGAGGTTCGCATTTGGCAGGGAGCCAATAGGGTTTTGAATAATTAATTAGTGGATGTCAGTTATTCAAATTACATCGGTTATATACAGAAAGGGTGCACGCAATTGTAATACAAGTAGGACATACCTATTATAGTAAATTACTATACCAAGTAGTCTATTGTAATGTATGTTATGCTGCCTGCACATCCCTTTGGGATAATTTGAGCGCTTAAATAATTAAATAAATATTTATTTGTACAATGTACAAAATGTGCAATACCTGCTTGTAATGCCCTGCCTTATCCACACCAGGTCAACTCCTATTCGTCAGCTGTGCCTACAGCGGCCGAGTGGCAGTGGCTTACAAGGTCGGGGGCTCCGTGGCCGGCTACTCGAGGCAGGATTACGACAGCCAACAGGAGTACCTCAAAGATCTCTTCAGTAATCTGAAAGTCGCCATATACCAATGCGAAGCCACTGGTAAGTCTTTGTAGTTGGTGTGAATGTGTTTCAAAACATTTATTGATGTTATTGATTATTGATTTATTGATCCACGATATGGGAGAGTGGATGGTGGACCTACTTCCATATTGTCAAAACATGAACTTTGACCTTTAATCATCAGGTGGCTCCGAGTGGACCCTGGAAGATACAATTCCTCTGAGAACCATATCCCTTCCTGAACTGAAGTTCGACATCGACCCTCACTTTCTCTACGACTTTGACCGCTTCGTCCACCATTCCGGCGTCGTCACCATGCCCTCAGTCCACAACACCCACCACCACCACCACCATCACCACTACCCTCACCCTCAGACCGGTCACGGCTCCAGTGCCGGACTCCACCACTTGTCCCACGACCACGCCAGACCGGTTCTCCCGAGTTGTACCTCCCTTCACAACTTGAGACGTGCCCTGAGCACCAAATCTCCGAAGCTGCTGGCCCAGAGGGCGCGACCTTTTGTTTTCCTGGATTGGATTTCGGCCGAGGACGGCACCCACGTTCTGACCGTCGGCGTGGGTTCTCAGATCATCCTCTACGGCCCCGCATCCCTGGAGATGGCCCGCACCGTGGAAGCCAAGGACAGGCTGACCGACGTGGGCAGGTGGGTGGTTCGACGGCGGACGTGCTTACAAAAATGGAAAATATAATTCATAATAAATCGTATACAATTTTATTTGATTTTAAGCTAAATTATAAGGATTATTATGTTGAATAAGTTTTTAAAATATTTCTAACGTGAATCTCCAAATCCAATCATTCGTTAACAAATCAGCACATCGTCGACCAAGTCGTCCTCTGGCAGGGGCAAACTACAAAAGTCGGCCACCCTCGTCGCACCCAACAGGGCACCTCAGGTCATCAGGTAGGTCACAGGGTCATTTTAAATATCACAACTTAAAATATAATTAAACCATTATTAAGTGATAATATTCATAGGTCACGGGGTCATTTTAAAAATCATAACATAAATTATAATTAAACTATTATTAAGTGATATTATTCATATGTCACCATGTTCATTTTAAATATCGCAACATGAAATGTAATTGAACCATTATCAGCTGATAATATCATCGATTCGCTCAGGTGGATCAAGTTACGCACGATCGACCTCTACACTGCAGACGGTCTCGCTCCATTCCCCGTGCACATATCCTGGGTCAGGAGTGGCATCTTGGTCGTCGGCATGGACAACGAGATGCACGTCTTTTCCCAGTGGCCCGACCTCGATTCTCCTCTTGCCATTGGTCAGTCAAAAGCCAATGGAGAAGCTGTAAAATCCGGAGCACCAATCAAAGAAGACGAAATGGAGGAAGACATCGCTGAGAATGAAAAGGCTTCGGTTAAGGTATTCTGTTTGTTTTAATAAACCCTAATCGTAATATTAATCATCATTATCGTCATCATCATCATCATCATTAATAGAACTTTCTCTTAAATATTTCCATTTATTTACCTGCCACTCGACCGATCATACTCGACCGATCATTTATTCCCCGATTAAGGAGGAGAGTAAAGGCCTACTGCCGAGAACCCAGAGTCTGGTGTCGGCCATGACCAAGTCCATGAGTACGGCGTGGTTGGTCGATGCTGTCTTCAAGGACCCAAAGAAGGAGGCCATGGAGGTTCTTAATGGGTCAGTGATCGAAACTGTTATCATTATCATCGCTGAGGTCATCATCATCATCATCATCACCACTGTCATTACCATTATCATCGTTGCTGTCATCATCATCATCATTGTCATTATCATTGTCATCACGTCCACCGGAGCCACCAAGCAATCAAAAGCTTCAAATCGTTATTATTTCTCCAAGTATTTCTCCTTTTGAATCCGTTTTCAACCTTTTATTTTTATTGTTTTCCGTGTTGTTTCTACCATCCAATCTAACGTTGAACGTCATCGTCGTGACCACAATCATCATCCTCTTCGCCGTTCTCCTGATTTCAGAAATCTCGAGCATATTCAGGGCTTACCCCCTACGGATGGCACCATACCCTCGTCCAACAACATTCTCGACGAGGTGGCAACCCTCAATAGGGTTGGACTCTTTGAGGCCTCTCGGTTGGCCTGCCCCACGTTACCCCAGTATCACCCCAAGCAGTTGTTGGAGCTGCTGAACTTTGGCAAGGTAAGAAAATAATAATAATAATAATAATAAAGTATTAATAATTAATCACCATGCTCATGAATATTAACAACCAGGTAAAGAGGGTGAAAGCCATCTTGTGGCATCTTCTGAGGTGTGTTGCCGATGCTGACGACGAATCATCGGACTCGGAAAAACCGGGCAAGCCAAAGTCCCAAACTTCGACCTGCTTCGGACAGGTTTCCATCGCCCCGTTGCCCTTGTACGCCCTGCTGTCTGCTGATGATTCATCCGGAGGGAGGGACAGGAAGCAGAGAGCTGGTTGGTTGATTATGATTATGATTGTGATTATGATTATGATTGTGATTGTGATTGTGATTATGGATGCTGGATGAGTTAGAAGGAAGGAGACTTTTTGCTATTGATATTGATGTAGATTTCGGTGATGATAACGATGAAAGCGATGATGGTGATATTGATGATGACGATGATGATATTGATGATGATGATCACGGAGTGCTTAAAAATCAACAGACGAGCAGTCCATCATGAAGTCCGTCACATTGACTGCGCAGCCGTCTGACCAGAAAAACGACTACGACGCCCTCTTTGACTTGAACTTTGACTCGACCCTGGAAGAAAATCCTTTCATCGACCTCGACCCTGATGCCTCTGCTGCGAAGGAACAGCAACAGCAGCTGTCGAGGAAAGCAGCAAGCGGTCTTGGACCGTCCGGTAAGGATGATCGATTTCTTGATAATTTTGAAGAAAAGTTAAAAGTTCCCGATCGACTCGACACATTCACCTTCCTAAAATCGTCTGCAACCCACCACAGGTACCTTCGGGCCATCGCAGGCACAGCTGCTCTCCGGGTACCTGACCAGGAGCAGCCTGCCGGGACTCACCGGCCTGGACCAGATGTACCTCCTTGCACTGGCTGAGACCGTCGCCCACACGAAGTTGGATTTCAAGGAAGGACCGAGTTCTATGGAAGCAGGTTATCGTCGACGTGGTTTGTATTTGTTAATCTAATTATTATTGTAATTGCTAATTTTTTTATTTTCTAAAATATTGTTCAAACATGTTTTGAACATTATAACATGTTGCATAATTGTCGTAGGAAGGGCAAACGGGCACATACTCCAGCGCTCCATACCCTCGTCTCCGGAACCTTCCTCGGCCGCTGCGGACGCCGGCGTCTGCTTCTTGGCCGATGCCTCGGTGGACGACTGCGGCCTGAGGTACCTCCTTGCCACCAGACATCACATGCATCTCATCAACAGCCTACCACTGGCACAAAGACTGCAACTACAGAGGGTCGGTCTGGCATCGAGCGAGTTCATCTGGGCTTTCCACTCCGACAGCCAAGAGGTCAGTGACGGGTTCGATTGAGTCGATTGAATCCTGGTTGAGTGGGTTGAAGATTTGTGAGACGATGGATGGATGGATGGAAAGAAAAGCAATTGGGTTAAAAAATGTGGACAAATGAATGTTTATGTATAGGGTAAAAGGGATGTTTAGATGGATGGACGGATGGATGAATAGGTGGATGAATGGATGGATGGATGGGCAGATGAGTGGATGGATGGGTATGTGAGCAGTCAGAAGATTAACCAGTAAAGTGTTTTTCCCTCCAAAAGGAATTGCTGAACACCCTTCCGTGCGTTCAGAAAGGGAACCCAACGTGGAAGGAGTTGAAACAGTTTGGGGTCGGCTGGTGGCTAAGGAATGTCACATCACTCTCCAGGTGCATGGAAAAGGTAAGTCTCTGATTGGTTGGACGGTCGAACGTTCTGCTCCGCGATTGGTCAGAAATGGGTCTAGTAGTTGTGGAATTGGGTTTTTGGTATCGATTGTTGGATTGGCTCAATTGATTGGCTCGATTGATTAGCTTGATTGATTGAACGGTAAGTTGAATGACCTACAAATTGCAGGTAGCCAAGGCAGCCTTTCAAGAGAGCAAGGATCCTCTCGATTCTGCATTGCTGTATCTGGCCATGAAGAAGAAAAATGTACTGTGGGGACTGTTCAGGTCAGAATTTAAATCAATCCGACATAGTAATTATTTAAAAGGTATTCATTCATTCATTAATCCATACATCCATCCATTCATCCATGCACGCACGCATCCATCCGTTCTACCGATCTCTCGATCGTAGGTCCGTGAACAACACGCGCATGGCTCAGTTCTTCAAGAACAACTTCTCCGAGGATCGCTGGAGGAGGGCAGCACTGAAGAACGCCTTTGCACTCATTGGCCTCCAGAAGTTCCAATGTGCTGCTGCCTTCTTCCTATTGGCTGGATCGATAACGGATGCCATAGAGGTGATGTTGTTTAGAAACTGATGAACTGATGATTAGTGATTCAAACTAATGAATATGTTAATGAATCAAACAAATGATTATCTTTGGAAGGACGACAACACTCCAAGGAAATAAATAGATAAGTAATAAATAAATTATAAGTCATTAAATTATAAATAAGTGTAAATGAGCACAAATCAACTGGCAATCTAAACTGCATTGACAAAACTACCAAGCATTTAATTTTTTTCTTTAATTTAAACAATTTTTAAATTTTATTTTTTGTAACTTCTGACAGGTCTGCCTGAAAAACCTGAACGACTTCCAGCTGGCCATGGTCGTCCTTCGCCTGTACGAGGGCGACCTCGGGGACAACGCCCCCCCTGCCTACAAGAAGCTCCTCCTGGAAAAGATATTGGGCGGATCGCTCGACCGCTCGCACGACCACAACGACGAAGGTCGCAACTCCGACGAGCTGACGAGATCTCCAGATCCCTTCCTACGCAGCATGGCCTACTGGATCTTCCTCGACTATGCTGGGTCCCTTTCCACCCTCCTGGAAAGCGCCAGCGGGGGAAGCCTCTGCGACGACTATCGGGCTCTCCTCGAGAGACACGACTTCGGACGTCTGCCGTCGAGCTACCGTTCGAAACCGTTAGAAACGCGGGGGCTCGGATATGCCGGCAGCAACCTCGGGAAGTCCATCGACGGACCCGGCAGCGGCACGGACGAATCCGTGGCCAAGTCGACGGCGATGTCGAGCGTCTTCAACTTCTACGTCTACCTGAGAACCCATCCGCTGATACTGAGGCAGCAGGCTGCACTGGGGAGGAATTCGAAGACGATACCGTCCGACTGCATCACCACGAGCGAGAGGAGGTAACTTGTTGTTGTTGTCGTTGTTGTTGCTGCCATCGTTACAAGCTATGTGGAGCGTTTTATTGTTATTAAAGGTTGTATAGTTATTTAATTCATTTTCAAGACTCTACTTCCTCACCGCCCACGAGCACTTCAAAAACGGTTGCCCCGCACTGGCCCTCGAGGTGCTCATGAAACTCCCCCCTTACATCGTCTTCCCGGAAGAAGCGGCCGAAGAAACCGCGAACCAGGGTAGCGGTCAAACCGGGAAGGATTCCGAAGTGCAAAGTTCTGCCGAAAAGGCGGAGACGTCGAAAGCGCAAGAATTCGATTGGAGCAAACCTGTTTCTGATCCCAGCATCCCTTCGAAGGTCGAAGATTTTGACTGGAGTCAACCTCTGGCGTCGCGAGGAAGATTCGGAGGAGATGATGATGATGATGATGAACTGAAGCTAGATTTTGGTCTTGATGATGATGATGATGAAGGGGACGATGATGATATAGACATTGGTGATAGTGATGGAAAGAAACAAGACGAAAAGAAAGTTGAGGAGACAAAGGTGCCAGCAACCAGTAGTGATGATGACGATCCTGTGGTGAGTTTCGGGCACTCGGTGGAAAGTGTTGTTAAATGGACATTTTAATGAGTCTTATTTGAGCCTTTATTGTCCATAAATTGCTAATCGATAATTACCATGTTAACCATTGCTAATCGATAATTACCATGTTATTCATTGCTAATTGATAATTACCACGTCATTCTTCACTAGAAAATGAACAAGAGATCAGACATAATGGCCCAACAGCTAAAGTTTGTAGCCTGTCTGAACATGATAGCAGACGAACTGGCCACCCTCGCATCAGGTTATGGTGTCGACGGAGGTCAACTTAGGTTCCACCTGTATTACTGGCTAGAGAAGGAGGTCCAGGTGCTCAAGAAGGTGTGCAACTACTGCCCCGACCTGGACGACGATTGGTTCTCTGCGACCACGGGAGAGGAGGACAGTCAAGAATCAAATATCGGTCGGAGGTTTAATTTTCTAACGACTGCTTTCCGAACTCTCTCGGTGATATTTTAAGTCGACCAATCGCAGACGAGGAATCGGTCAAGGCCGAACGATCGCCGTCACCTTGGTCTGGGTTCAAAGCCAACGAAATGTCGGAGGCTCGCGACAGTGGCACGACTCGTCGTCACGCCTGGCTGAGAACGAATCACAACCTGCTCGTCACGCTCCTCAGTTACACCATACTCCACGGTTCGAGCGGGGGAGGATTTGCATCCGTGAGGACGGAAATTCTTCTCCTACTCCAGGTAACATTTTCCCTTCTCTGCTCGTGCCCTCGATCGGGGACAGAGATCGTTTGCCGCTGGTTGATTTCATTTCTGATCAATTCGAGTCGTTCTCGTTTCCAGGAGCTTCAGGAGAGGAATTCCAGCAACAAGAAGGTCGTGTTCGCCACTCCGAGCCTCACAAAAGTACCCTTGTTGAACTCTAACCTTTCGAGTTCACGGACGGTTGTTGCTGACCTCGTTCAGTACCTGCAGAACATGTGCCACGATCTGCTGGCCACCTTCTCTGACATGCCGACCATTCCAGATGCTGAGTATCCGCAACATAAGGTTGGAAAGTGTTTTTGGAATGTTTTATATTTATCATTTTATCAAAAATATTATTTGTAACAAGAATATTATTTTTAATAATATATTACATAGAAATATTATTTTTAATAAGAAAATTATTTTTAATATGTAATTATTTTTAATAATTTTCATAATAACGTCGTTATTTTATTCAAAGCATTTTGAATAATTTTCCAATCGCTCAGCCGTGAAATGTGCTATTTCTAGATCTACTACATATTCTCCATCGGCACAGCCCTCTCGGCCTGCATGTACCAGAGCCTCAGCGACAACGAGTCTTTCATGGTCCTCGACAAGCAAAACACCGTCGGATTGGACGACTTTTTCTCGAGCTACGAAAGGAGGAGGAGCAGTCACCTCGTGGGCGGAGCCGAGGGCAGGACCGTGCTGTCCAGTGTCGTCGAGCCGCCTAAAACCGATCCTTCTGAATGGCCGGGTGATTTGGAAATCTAATTACGACAGCAAATGGGATCTATTTATCCATTAACTATGTCACATCTGTACTTATCAACATCATCATCATCATTATTATTATTATTATTGTTATTGTCGTTTCTTTATCATCATCATTATTATTATAATTAATTATTAATATTCATATTTCCAGGTGTCGCTTCACTCACTCTCCTCATAAAGCAGAACAAGGACGAAGACTTACCTCAGATGAATGTCCTTCTCCTCGAATCGTTGTTATCAGTGTACCTCAGTCTCCTCTGCTATGCCATGGCCAGCTACGATGCCCCGGTACTCTGCCGTCTCGTGGGTCGACCCCTCGGCAGCGATTGCTGGGGGGTGGTGTTTGGGGGAGGAGTCAAGCAGCTGGTCAAAATGGCCCCAGGTGATTGAGAGATTGAGAGTTGAAATTGAAAGATCGATTTTTACAAACAATCATCATCACTTTACCGACACCATCATTATCGTCACATCATTATTGGCATCATTATCATCATCACATTGACTCCTGCAGAGGGCAACTCCCAGCCAAAGCATCGGGTCAAGCTGGCCGTGAAGACCATCGGCCCCCAGGCCTTCCAGCAGAGGTTTGCGGACACCAGGTCTACCTATCAGGAGAAGTTCGTGCCACCAAAGATGAGCATCATCGACTACTTCCTCTCCAAGGTGAACTCTTCCCCAAGTGTCTTTTGTTATCCTACTTGTGATTGGTGGTGGTCGTGTATTCTCTCTAACCATTGGTCTCGTCGTCCACCAATAGCCGTCTCAGGAGGCCGGAACGAGTCGACAGCAGCAACGTCGCAAGGAAGACGATTCCAACGATGACTCTGACACGAGTCACGATTCTGAGAACGACGAAGAGTACGAAAACGGAGGAATCGATGATGATAACGATGACAGCGATGACTTTAAGAGTACCTATAAGATCAAAACCAAGAAGGAGTAAGTTGATGATGATCCTGATAGTATTGCTGCTGGTATTAATAATGATGATGATGATGATGACGATGACGGTAAGGATGATTCTATGAAGTGTAAACGGTAACGACGAAAGTGATTGAACTCCGATGCAGGCCGAAGAAGAAGGTGGACAAGATGCACGTCGACCCGAGGTCGTTACCGTGGCAACTGATGAGGTACGCCGTACTCAAGTTCGTCAACATGAACTTGAAAGCCTTTCTGCCCGCTGTCGGCTTCAATCCCACAGGTGATGAAAGTGATGGTGAAAATGATGATGACGGTGATGATAGTGATGTTGGGTTAAAACAGTTATCGTACCCCTCAGAACTGGCTCACACGTCGAGCAATCTCAATGCCGTCGTAAAGAACCTGTCCAGGTGGGAGACCAACCTGAAGGAGGAACTCGATGCCAATCCAGGTAACCTGAACATACCTGGCCTGTACGCCGAACCGACCTCCATGTTTGGCAATATAACCGCTCAGAAGTACAACTCCATCTTGGATCCTCAGAACACACCTTTTCTGTGAGTTTTAAATGGGTGGAGTTTAAAAATCGAAACGTCGGCGGACGACGAACGTCCGAATGCCCGAATGAATGGATGGGTGAATGGCGAATGGATGGGTCTGTAATGGATAGGTAACAGGTTAAGTGCCCCGGCGAGTTGAACCGGATGGTTGGACACCTTGATGAGTGAAGTTCTGACTTTTCAGGTCGAAACATCGCTCTGCAAAACCTGCGAAGAAACTCTGGCACGCTCTGGTCTGCAAGGAACAGTTGAAGGATGTTTTCATCAAGTACGCCTTCAAGGGCAAGGACGAGGTGAGAAGGCAACGGGTCGCGATCTGGGCCTTTGTCGATCTTAATCTTCTGCACCGTGTAGTGTTTGTCGATGTCGTCTTAATGCAGTCTTTTTGCTATTATGAATATTAATTTATGCTAATTCGGATTTTTCGAGATGATTCCTGATTATGTTCCTCGACAGAGATATCAACTGCAGCAAATGCCGGAGATGGAACCGATGAAGATCATCCACAAGGATCAGGAGGTCATCACCTCCTTTGCCATCAATCAGGTCAGTTTCGTTCATCCGTCGAACGATCCATCCACCCTTATTCGTCATCCGTTCCATCTGCTCACTCATTCACCACTTCATTCGAGTGAGTGATTGATGAAGAATGATTGGAGAGTACTCCTTACATTTTTCTTTTTCAATCATCCGAACATGTGTTTAGTTTTAATCTTCTACGATTTATTATTGTATTTAATTCGTTTTTCGCGAAAACCGATGAAATTCACTTTTGTCTCACCTCTACCCCTTCTTGTGTTCCACCAGACCGGCCTACTCACCACGGTCCATCTGTCCAGCGGAGCCGCGAGGGTGAGCTCTGCCCTCTATGAACTTTGACCTTCTGAAACCTTGACCTGACCGAGCTGTTTGCACGAGTCTTGAGCGAAAATTTGAATGAAAACACGAGCCTAACGAAATGACTCGTTGAAATGAATTAATTTGCATGATTTATTCGAACGCAGATGCACCTCAACTGCATCGCCATGGCGACTCACAAGGAGATCATCGAGGTCAACATGAGCAAGATCGTCGAGCCTCCCGATTGGCTCGGGCACGACATAGATTACGACATCGAGGTCATTCAAAAGTAGGTCGACCTGTGAATTTACACAATCATTTACTGCTTCGTTACATTGTCGCGATTGTCGCACGAGAACTTTCCGTTATTTATTCACCCACGATGCACTAATTCACCTCCTCATTCGTTTCAGTCCGATGTCGCACGGGGACAAGCCGGAAGATTTCTTGTTGCTTCGTTCTCCTCACGACAGCAAAATCATGAATGGGGCGCTCGGCCCTTCGTCCCCGGAGGGTACCAAGGGTTCTTCGGGAGCCTCCACCGTGGTCGGTTGATTGTTGATAATAAATATTCATATTGCTTATTACTATTCATTAATGGATTACATGGTGGCAGAGCCGGAGATAATTATGCTGATTTATTCGTGCCTTGCTGCTTTTTCGATTTCCTACGAATAAATGATGATTGACATTCATTGTCATGCTGGCTTAAAATAGATCAAGGGGATTTCCATACCTGGGATAACCAATCCAGGTATCTTCTGCTACATAGTGGATCGTAGCAGGAGACTCATGCAGAGGGTGAGATGATGATGATGATGATGATTACAGCGATGATACAGATTGAGTGGCCGTTTTATGTCATCTTTCGAAAAGTGTTAACACTAAGTTTTGTTATTCTAATTTCTAGTGATTGATTGATTGGTTGGTTATTGCAGCTCCTTGATTACCATTAGTTATAAATAATTTTAATGCCTAATTTAGGCTTTTGGCATCTTTTCCATTGATTTCAGTTGATTTTTTGCGTTGTTGCGAGTTCTCGATCGCTTTAGCTTTCTGTTGTTGTCGTCTAAGTACATGTTGAGGCAACAACATCGAATTTATTACGATGAATTATATTAATATTACAATTTATAGTTATTATTAATTTGTATCAAATTTTAATATTATGTTATGAATTATTTTAATATTATAATTTACAGTTATTATTAATTTATTCCAAATTTTAATATTATGCTATGAATTATATTAATATTATTATTTATTTTTATTAATTTATTTTTCATCTTCAGATACTCAAGAGGCCTGATGCAGGTGTCAGGCGCTTGGCAGCTCATCCACTTCAGCCCATCTGTGAGTGGGGGTGATGATGATGATTATGATGATGATGGTGGTGGTGATGATTATGATGATGGTGGTGGTGATGATGATGACGGTATTAACTGCAATTGTGATCATAAAGCAGATAAAACTTTGCTGGCTTTGGTGGTCATGATTTCCGATGTTAATTAATTAACCAATTGGAAGTCGCATTCATTCAACCACGACAGACGTATCGGGAGCAGACGACGGCTGCGTGAAACTCTGGGAGTGGGGTCATCCGAACATGGTGGCAGAGGTCAGAAAGTCGGGGGCATTCCCGAAGGTCACGATGGTGGCGTTCAATGACCATGGCAACAAGGTGAAGTCGATAATGATGACGATGAGGGTGGTGATGATGATGATGATGATGAGGATGACCTTACATTTACTTCTCTCGCCAGATCGGAATCAGCGACGTCGAAGGCTCTCTGTGCTTGTGGCAAGTTGGAGACAGGACCACCCTGAACAAGCCCTACCTGGTATCGTATGAATTACTAATTAATTATTATATTAATTATTATATTATATTAATTAATTACTATTATTAATATTAACCACTCTTTACAAGCCTTATCTTGCCTTGATGGCATCGTACGTACTATTAGTAATCTCTCCCATTACTATATTACTGTTTATTAACCAATAACAATGATCATCATCATCATGGCAGAGCATGAAATGTCACAGCAAGACCACCCACTGCTTCACTTTCCTCGGATGCTCGAGTCTTCTGTGCACCTCGGGCCACTCCACGGACAGCAGGAACGTAGCCCTGTGGGACACGCTGCTGCCCCAGAGAAAGATGCTCGTACAATGTGAGCGATGATGGTGATGATGATGATGATGATGCTGTTTGCAATGTTGACTGTTATGGTGGTAATAATGATTATGATTATGGTAAATGTGGCAATGGTTAAGCTTTTTTCTGGTCTACAAATGGTTGACTCGATGCAAGAACCTCAGTTCCATTCAAACATGTTGTATTACTCGCATCACATCGAACTTACGTTAATACGTGTATCGCATCACACGTATCACATTACACGTTTATCCATCATCATCATCATCGTTAAATTAAATTTAATAAAAATTAAATCCTTTTCATAACCTCGACCAGCCTTCCCGTGCCACTCCGACGGAGCACCTTCCGTGATCTACGCACCGAATCATCAACTGGTCATCAGCGGTGGCAAGAAGGGAGAGATTTGCATCTTCGACGTCCGTCAGAGACAACTGAGGCACACTTTCCAGGCTCACAATTCGGCCGTCAAGTGTCTCACGATCGACCCCTCCGAGGAGTTCTTCGTGTCCGGAGCGGCCGACGGGGACGTCAAGGTGAGGGAAGGCGATTGCACTTGATGACTTTTTCTGGTGAAGAAATCGTTTCGGAATCACCGATATTTTTTTCCGACATTACAATATCGTTCTGTAAAATATCACCTTAAATAGTGTAGTTATTTATTGTACTTTGTAGTGCCAAAATTTACTTATGTTAACATTATCTTTTACATTTCAGTCATTACTGTTCCAATATGACAATAACACGTTGCTCATATTATTGCCATCATTATCATAATCATCATCATCATCAGGTGTGGAGTTTGACAGTGCACAACCTCCTGCACTCGTTCACGGCCGAGCACAGCAAAGCTTCGTCGAATCTTTTCCGCAATGCCACGTCCGGGGTCATCCAGGTGACCTTGAACTCCAGAGGACACCTGTTCTCGTGCGGCAACGACGGGACGATGAAAATCAGACGCCTCTTTCACTCGAACGACGGCATTGGTCGGGCTTCGATGACCAATGGGAGGAGCCTGTTCGATCACAGAGGAGACATCGTGCAGACCTGGGGAAAAACTTATTAATATTAACTTTATTATTAATAAATATTTATTATTATTATTATTATTGTTAATAACAAATAATTTATCATTGGATGGCTGGGTCTGCCCACCTTTGAAAGCTGCAATCCTATTGGGCAACTGTTATTCTGCTGTCTCTCAATAATAACTCTGCTGTAGCTATGAATAAATTGTCATTTTTTACAATTAGATGTTTCAAGTCATTTCATTTCTTTGTTCGTCAATAAAGTTTTTCATTATTAATATTATTAGTGTTATTATTATTGTTATTATTATTATTCTTATTATTGTTGTTGCTATTGTTATTACTATCATCATCACCAGCATTATTATTAACAATGTTGTACTGCATGGCTCAACACGTGATATTAACCATTTATGTTCTGCATGGTGATGACCAATCTTTTTTTCTTTATTCCAACTAGCTCTTCTATCATTATGTTATTATTATTATTATTATTATTATTATTATTATTATTATTATTATTATTATTATTATTATTATTATTAATTATTATTATTATTATTATTATTATTATTTATTATTATTATTATTATTATTATTATTATTATTATTATTACTATTATTACTATTATTATTATTAACATTATTATTATTATTATTATTAACATTATTTTTATTATCATCATCCTCACCAACATTATTGTTGCTTCATTCCAATACCATCCAGAATCAAAGCAATTGCTGCTGCTAAACATCCCTGTAGTTGAAAATGATTGATTGATTCGTTGATTGATTGATTGATTGATTAGATGAGATGCGTTCTCTCATTGGTTGTATGTAATTGATTGCAACCGATTGATGAGATTGGATTACCATGGCCAGTTCACTTCATTTTACTGCCTTGCTTCTTCACAATTAACTTTAACATTACGCATGATTTAGTTAATTATTCTCTTCGTTATTGTTATTATTATATTACTATTGCTATCGATTTAATATGCTAATTTGTAATGCTTCGTTATAATATTGACAACTATTGATCATAGACAAACACTAGGATCATACGTAGCATCATCATAACAGTCTCTTTCTATTGGTTAACTTCAATTCATTAGCATTCATTGGCCGGAAGCCGAACCTTACGTGCGAGTTGACCTTTTCTTTTGGTCACTTGCAGATGTTGATTTAATCTCTTTTTTGATTGAACCTTTTCAATCAGTTCATCATGGTTGATGTTGTTGCATTTTGAAATTATTACTGATTTTTCTTCTCGTACTCATCATAAATTTATTTATTTATTTATTTATTCAGTAATTCATTCATACTAAATTAGGCCGATTACAAATAATGTCGGTGGTAATATTTCCTGCAATACATTTCCTGATGAGGGCTACTGACTTAAATGTTGCCATAGTAATGCGATGATCTGCATGAAGTGTCGATGGTAACTGCTGAGCTGTTAGTTAATTTGCCTGCTGAGTTAAGCGATCGATTTGCTACAAATTAGTATGTTTTGACTTTTTAATATTATTATTAATATTACTGTTATCTAACTATCTAGTTAAATAATTTTAAATCATATCGATTACACTGTCTAAGACCTTCACGTTAATCTATGTTTTTGTAAAGGTCAAATGGAGCCGGGCCGGTCGGCATTGGGAATGAATTTTCTTTAGTCCCCAGATGGCGGATCGTTTTTTAGATTTACTTTACATCCTGGTCTCTTAATAGTTATAATAATAATAATAAATAATTAGTGCTTGATGGCGGATGTGGCTATCGTGCGTCGCACGATTTAATCTAGATTGGCGTCTCATTCTTTGTTTCCATATCTCGTCATCTAAAATGTTGAAGCTATGTCTGCTAATTGCTCGAGTGATGTTTTGAGCGCTTGCGTGCAATCGACGAAATTTATTCCTGGTTATATGCGCATGATCCGTTATGTTATGCGCTGTGGCGTACTTCTGAATTATTTTGCGTAAAATGCATCAAGCGGGTGTCTACCTGGCGAATGGAGTTGAAACGATGATTAGCAGTTTTTTTTTTTTTGAGTTATTCTACTTCAATTCTGAGCTTGTTTCTGCTGTTGGAATTAAAGTTTAAATAATTATTCCTTTTCTTCTTTTACTATCTCCGGAGATGGATTTATTGTTGCTGGTAATATTTTTCTTCAAACGAGTCGCTTGTGTCGCTCGGGCCACAGCGTCGCCGACGCTGTTAGCGCTGCGGCGG
This sequence comes from Whitmania pigra, assembly GCA_021613335.1. Lineage (NCBI taxonomy): Eukaryota > Metazoa > Annelida > Clitellata > Hirudinida > Haemopidae > Whitmania > Whitmania pigra. The sequence goes on along the minus strand of JAJTWR010000362.1, from coordinate 888,838 downwards.
ATGCTTTCCACAAAATTTTGCTTGCGTCGGTTAAGTTGTGCCGATTTTCCACCGAGACCTCGTCAGTCTGTGGCCACCTATCGTCAGCCAACAGAATCAAATGTTGTTAGTATTGCCATCTGTCGAATGATTGTAAAAAAAAACAAAAATAATTCACTTGACCTTTGCAACCTTTCCGACCTATCTTTCACAAATCATTCGAAGGTCATACAACGACGTTAACCGCGCTCTTCGTAGGGTTTTAACCTTTGATCTTTTGACATTGAAATGACATTGACTGAAGGTTGTCGGCCTTTTGTCGTACGAGCGTGGTAGCTTAGTTGGTTTGGATTATAAATAGTTCGTTAAGTCTAGAGATAACATCCACATTGGCTAGTTAAGAGAGTTATTGTATTTATGCTGATGTTTCTGTAAATTAATTGAAAAATATAATTTCGTGGTAAAATTCTTTCTCAATGTTAGCCGTCTTGACTTGAAATGTCTTGTTGTGCGGATGTCGTTGTAGCAATATTACGTAACAGTGCGTGTTATTTGTTGTGGCTGGTTGAAACTTTAAACAACAATAATATCAACAGTGACTAATTAAGTAATAAATTACAGGCTAGTGATGACGACGTTGCTTCTTATTTTCCATTTATCGTAATTATTGTTATTATTTTGATTTTTGTTTATTTCATTATTTTTTAAAATATGTTTTTAAACTTCTGGTTATTCATTAACTATTAAAATTTATTTTTTAGAATTCTTTTAAAATTCAATTAACAATAACCGATTTTTCTTTTAAATTGTATCGAAAATTAATTAATTTTTTTAGAGTTTATATTTAGAATCTTTTTCATCATCGTGATGTTATCAACCCATCCTTCATTGAAATATTATCACGTAATTTATGGACCGGACTTTAATCAAATAATTAATTAATTACAATCACAGCAACTTGTAATCACGTAGCTAATAAAAACCGCTCCATCTCAAAATAATAAGTTATATTGTAACCGATCATTTTGGAGATGCCGACCATAAATTTAACCGCTTTATCTGCTGGTGACATGGTATCCTGCTATCTGCTACAAGTGAACGAAGTGAAGATTCTTTTGGACTGCGGTTGGGATGAAAACCTCAAGATGGATGTGATTGAAAACGTCAGACCGCACATACCTCACATCGATGCCGTCTTTTTGTCGCATCCCGATCTTTACCACCTGGGTGCCCTACCTTACCTCATAGGCAAGATGGGCCTGTCGTGCCCCATTTACGCTACCACGCCAGTGTCGGTTTTGGGTCAACTGTTCATGTACGACAGTTACTTGTCCAGAGATGACTTGGAAAACTTTGATTTGTTCTCAATCGATGACATCGACACGGCATTCGATAGCGTCAAGCAACTCTCTTACGACGAATCCGTCGTCGTCTGCGGCGGCGGCAGTACGACCCTGCGAGTGGCAGCTCTGCCAGCGGGTCACATGGTCGGTGGGACGGTATGGAAGATCGTCCAGAACGATAGAGAACTCATAGTTTACGGGGTCGACTACAATCATAGAAAGGAAAGACATCTAGACGGGTGCTCGTTCGAGGGCATTTTCCGTCCTCATCTCTTCATAACAGACTCATTCGTTAGTACTGACGATCGAGCCAAGATCAAAAGAGTTTCCAAGGACGAACAGCTTTCCAGCATAGTTTCCAAGACGTTGCAGAGCGGTGGGCATGTTCTGCTTCCCGTCGACACGGCAGGTAGAGTATTGGAAGTGGCTTACATCCTCGAGCAAATGTGGGCGAGCCAGGACCAGGGTAGTGGTCTAAGGGCCTACAAACTGGTCTTGTTGAACCGTGTGGCCTACAGTGTCCTTCAATGTGCCAGTTTGGTCAAATCCGAGTGGATGGGAGATAAAATCAGAAAAGCCGTTGAAACACACCTGAACGACGATTTCCATTTTAAGCACCTTCAGGTGTGCCACACCATGGATGAACTGGCCCGCATATCCGGGCCAAAGGTGGTGCTGGCCAGTATGCCGGACATGGAGAGCGGATACTCTAAGGAACTGTTCGTTCAGTGGTGCGGAAACCCTAACAATTCCATCATAATCACTAGTCGAACCTCTCCTGGTACGCTGTCGCGCACTCTCGTCGACAATCCAAGTCAGAAATCAGTGACTCTCAAATTGAAAAAGAAGGTACCACTCGAGCCAGCTGAAATTGCAGAATTCCGGAAAAAGATGCAACTACAGCGTAAGGTCGATCACGTCAAGACCGAGTTGGTCTGTCCTGAAGATGAGGATAATTCGACCTCGGATTACGAAGACAACCGGGAAGATCCTTACAATGTATTCAGAGTCGGCTACGACTTCAACGTCAAGCAGTCTCTAAAAAGAAAAGCATTGAACTATCCCAAGTTATCAAAAAGGCCATGCCCTATGTTTCCACTTAAGAAAAAACAGTACAAGCAGTCTGGCGTTGGGGCAGACTATGACCCCAAACTCTTCTCTAAGGTCAACGATGCAAATAACGAGTACCCTAACAAAGAGGTCGAAAGAACGAACCTATTCGTGGAAGAAGACAAAGATGACAAACCACAAACCGTCAAGTGCGTGTCCGTCGTTCACACCCTCAACGTGTCCGCCAGTGTGACTTTCATCGACTTTGACGGAAAGTCTGACATTGACTTCCTGAAGAGCGTCATATCACAGATGAAACCCTTGCAAATAATACTCGTTAAGGGCAGCACGCCATCATCACCATCATCATCAGCTGAAGCAAGCATCTTCGAATTTGCAAAGAGTAGCAAAGTCCTCGTCTCAGTACCTAACAAGGCACTCGATGTTTCCGAGCAATGCCACGATCTACTAATTGAAGCAACTGATTCTCTGTTCAGTTCTTTGCACTGGAAGAAAGTCAAGAACTACGAAGTTTCTTGGGTAGATGTCAAGGTCGACGAAATAGGGGGCGAACCTAGGCTAGACCTGCCACCCCTCGACATGGCTGGACCAAAAGATGGAATGTTCCTCAATAATCTTCGACTATCAGCTTTCAAAGAGTACCTAATGAGGCATGGGTTTAAGGTTGAATTCTCCAGCGATGGCCTCGTCATCAACGAGAAGATGAAGTTGAAAAAGAATGAAACCGGATGCTTAGTACCCGAAGGATCGTCGATCAGTGAAGCATTCCAACTCGTGGAAGACGTCGGCAAATTCTTCATCACCCTCTGAAAGACAGGTGAGGATAATGATGGTTTCAGTTTCTTTAAAACTTTTGAATTTAAATTTTTAAAGCCTTACCAAAAAAAAAAGCTGTAGTTTTTGCGGATAAATAACCGCGATTTTCAATAAATAAATTATTAAATAGTTTTTTATTTCTTCTTGCAATCAATTCAGTCAAAAGGTAAAGATATTCATTTTAATTTATTTACAAAATTGTATTAAAGGATTCATAACTCTAAAAAGCAATTCAATTCTAAATAATTCTATATCGTCAAGGCGCGGTAAAAGTTGTGACACTAAGGCACATAATTTGTTAATAAATTATGCTAATTAATCAATAAATGAAATTGATTTCAAATAAGCTTTAAAATAACATAACATAACATAACAATTATTTATAGTGGTTAAGAAGACCTGGATCTGTGTAATAACCACTCTTTTTAGTCCTAATATCCGAATTTACTTAAATAAATTTTGAATTTATCTATTGTGTCAGCATGGATGGTTTCCTTATCTAGTTTATTCCATAAGGAAACCACCCTTGAACTGAAATAATTGTTTTTCAAGTTTCTCGAAGCCTTCCTGTATAATTTACAATCGTGCCCTCTAGTAGAAACACTTTTTGTGGCTTCGAAAAACTGTTCAGGCAAAAGGCCTTCCCTTCCCGATAAAATTTTGAATGCCTCGATGAGGTCCCCTCTATTTCTTCTCTTTTCCAGAGTCGTTAATTTACATCTATTTAATCTTTCCTCGTAACTAAGCTTTCCAAAACCATCTATCATCCTGGTTGCCCTTCTTTGTACTCTTTCCAACATCTCTACATCCTTCCTCAAATGAGGGTTCCATACTTGCACACAGTACTCAAGGTGTGGCCTTACTAATGCCTTATACAATCTCAGTAAATGATGGAACCTTGTGACGATGGAATGATTCTCCAAGTTAATATTTTTTTCAACTTTAAAAACAATTCTAAAAAATTCAAATTTTTATTGACAAATCGAAATTATCTCTGCTGTTTCCCTGTTTTTTTTTTAGTCAATTGTCAATTGGAACACTTTTAGGGTGTGAGAACAGAAAAAAGGTTGTATTTTAATTGAGCAAAATTCCCATTTACGTTCTACTTATTTGCTTATTAGTATGACCAAACATTTAATAAAGCAATTTAAAAATGAATCATACATGCCACTTAATTAAAAGTTGTACGTTTATTAACTTTAAATGATAAAAGATCTATTGAAATGCTAAAAAATGTTTTTCCGTCTCAATGGCCTGATGGTGAATCCGCAAGACTTGCAACATTTCTTTTTTGTTTCTTCGTCATCGCAAAGGCGGCGGTAGTACTTGACTAATTGCGTGCAAGTGACATTCCTTGAAAAGCCTTTCAGGAAAACCTTGTCATTGTCGCTTTTGCAGTAATCTGAACGATAATCTTCGATTAAATACTTTTTAGCGATCGATTAGCGAAATATTAATCTTCGACAAACGCCATTAACTCCCGTATATCGTGACCTATTAATTAACACTATTAGAATATTAATAAAATCATAAGTTTTACTTTCTATAACGAATATCATTCATTTCACCTTTGGTGTCGACCATTTTAACGGCGCTGCACGAAGCACAGCAATATTCTTGAACGGCATCGTCGTAACAGAAGCTGGAGTTAAGATTAACCAATTGCTTGCAATTCAGTAAAAACTTATTGCCCCACACGTTGATGTATTCCAACACGCCGTGGTAGTCTTTTTGGGTGCAAGAACCTTGGAAAAAAGAGAGTCGTTTTAGCTTTGTTAGTAGTCCAAAAAGGCTGATTAAATCATTAAATCCATACTTGAACTTGTAGATAAAGTTGTCTTTGCGGAAGGAGTGGTTTTGGAAGTGGTAATTGGAATTCCTGTTGTGGAAGAACTACTTGTAGTAGCTTGGGATTCAGAGACGATGTGAGTTGTAATGGAAGTGGTAATTGGAATTCCTGTTGTGGAAGAACTACTTGTAGTAGCTTGAGATTCAGAGACGGTGTGAGTTGTAATGGAAGTAGTAATTGGAATTCCTGTTGTGGAAGAACTACTTGTAGTAGCTTGAGATTCAGAGACGATGTGAGTTGTAATGGAAGTAGTAATTGGAATTCCTGTTGTGGAAGAACTACTTGTAGTAGCTTGAGATTCAGAGACGATGTGAGTTGTTTTAGAGGATGGAAAATAAGCGGCACATGTTTGACAACAGTATTTTTTGGAGAGGTGACACACTTCTGGAACAATGTCCGCGCAATCTTTTCCTTTGTCTCCGTAGAGGCAGTTGGCATCGGACGGATTCTGGACGAGAGCCCGACAGGTTTTGCAGCAGATAGAGGCATAATAATCGTAATAACAGTCCCTCGGTTCGAGACTGGTGCACTCATCTGAAACATCTTTGCAATCTGTTTTAGCAAAAAATATTGATTAAGTGCTTGTTTTTACAATGACTCTAAGGTTAGACAAATGATGACAAATATTAATTTATGTGTTGCTAAAATCGACACCGTATGTTACTTTATTATTTTAGTTTTAGTTCATTTTAATTTCTAGTAATGTAGCTTATAATAAGTGATTGTTATATGGATTCGTTAAAGTCTGCATCATTACCTCCATTGATAGTCCAGTTGCTAGAGCATGATAAGCAGCATTGCTGTTGTAGATTTAAGCAAACTGTTGAATTTTTTTTAACCAATTTTCTGCAAAGGTCAGTGGAATAATCTCCATAGATGCATCGCTCTGGTAAAGGTTACAATAGGTTATGGTTGAATGGATCGTCATCAACAAATATCCACATGGATAACATAAGCAAGGTTGATCGTGGTATTTTCATAAAATTAAATTATGCATTTTAAGACACTATAAACATCCATTCTTAGTTACCTGGAGCTCTTGGGGCTCTTTTATCAGTTACACATTTTCCACTGAGACACCAAGCCCCATTGGCACATGTAGTTCCATCCATTGTCAAAAACGTAATTAAATTAGAGCAACGTAGATACTTGCATCTTGTATCAGCATATGCACCATCCTTCAAAAAATGGTTTAGAATTTGATGTAAAATCTTTCACGAAGATATAAAATAAGCAAACTTTCGAAAAGGTAATATTGACTTTTCATTACCAATCGCGGCGATTTAGTATGAAATAAAAATTAATTTACTAATGACTGGTAACTGTCTTTGCAACCGAGCCAGGACAGCGGCATAATAAACTATACTTCGACTTTAAAATATTCCTTCGATCTATTATCTCACCAACTGTTACCGACAAAGCTTCAAGCTTACATCACTTCATAAAACCTGATTTTATGGCTAAGAATGTCCCTGTATAAGCCATCAACAAATAGATAAGAGTGACCTATATATCACAAATGTTATAGGTTGATCAAGGGGTTTATGTTTCTACATGTGTTTTTTATAATATAGCACATCGCATCTACGTCCGTCCAATTCGAATAATGCTCCCAATCTGGAAGCTAACAAACAGTGTAATGGCAACAAACAGTGACCAAAATTAAAATTAAGTGTTTGTTACTTACAGACACGTAGAGGGAATCAGGCTTAATATTCATTCTGCATTGTTCATCTGGATCAAAAATTTGGCCTGGATATAAACTTAGAAAGATGTCCCTCACTCTACCCTTCTTGAAGTCTTCACCTTTCTTCAAACAGTTTACAGTTTTTATCCTATAATGCGCATAAATTACAGAAATTGAGACGTTTAAATTTTACACTTGGCTAGTGAGTTCGAAGGAACGGCTTTCATTTTTCGTTAACATTTACTCACCAATTCCAGCCATTATGACGAGGTCCTTGTTTCAATTTAGCAAGTGAACAATTAGAAAAGAAGAAGGTAGAGTGTTGAAGGTCGTTTTTTACGTATGATAAATGGTTCATGATGAAATCAGTTGAATTGCAACTGCTATAATCATAATCGTGATCCATGCCCAGACTTGTATGAATAAATAGGTATAAATAATAGGTACTGATTCAATGGAATCATATATAAATATGACGTATCAACCAGATTTTTAAATAATTTAAATAAGAAATAATCATAAAATGATGAGAACACAATTTTTATTTAACAAAATCAATTAGAAACTTGCCTGTGTCCTAATTCGTGGGCCAGTGTTGTTACCGTTTGGTAAAATGTCTCGAAAATAACCATACCAAACCTGTATTCAGTACAAATTTGGTCGGACCATGTAATGCCGATAATAGTCAAAGAAGCAAAGTTTTTTCGTTCCATTCCAAGTCTATAGATACAAGTTTGTATTGAAATGTTTAAAACACACATATATTTTATATATTCTATATTTATATGATGTGTTAAAATTTTCATCATCTACATTTCAACAAGTAAAATATAAATTGCATCAATATTTTATGTAATAGCCTTGTAAAAGCAGCGAGGTAGTCATAATGTGGCCATTTCCCTTCATCTGTTTCTTGTTTGCTTTTAAGCCATTCTTTAATGTTATCCAGAATGTGGTCAGCATCAATTTTACTATTATTATTCATTGATTTTTCGATAAATGGTAATGCAGTGGCATTCTGAATAATTTTTTTAATTTAATGAAAATCTTTGAAATGTGTTCATTTACTATTAGCGACTCACTTCTGCTATGAATGCACCAACCCATGTGGTGGTGAACTTTATATGGTTAATTTCAATTCTTTCGTAAACCTTTTTCAACTGTTACATTTACACGATTTAACAAATTGCTAACACTTTATTTATCTCTAAATTTTGCATTAAGGATACTAGGGATATTTATAAAATGTTATTATATTTTCTAATTTCTTGTCTGATGTTTCATAATTAGTTTTATTATATTTTATTATAGGTATTGATTAAAACTTAAGAATAACAGCTTCAACTAGGACATTAATGTTTCAGTTAATAATACTACTTACTACTTCCATCAAATGAGTGAAGATGTATTGAATAGTTATCCTTGCATCTTCCTTCCTTTGTTCTTCAGTTTCGGCTTTACTTACTTCACAAAACCTTAATAAATTTTATGAATATAATTTTTAATTAGTGTTTTTAGGGCAAGATTAGCATAATTTATTCTTTCATTTCTATACTCATCAAACCTGACAAGCAATTGACCTTTTAAAAAGCGTGTAGTCAATGACTGTAAATATTCTGACTGTTGCCAGTTCCTTAATTGCCTGGTTAGTTCTTGATCTTTTCATAATTCTCTTTCCTAACAATGAAAATCTTCATGTTAATTTAAAACAGATAGGTTCAGGGTAATTTACTTTATTGTTTAACTTTACTTTTAGTTACTTTAGAGAATATTAACGATAAATTTATTATAACACAAACAACATTACGAATTATTTAATAATTATAATAACAACTTTGTTATCTTGTTTAGTTATTAATATTAATGTTAGTAATTTATCATTTTTCATTATTAATATTAATATTAATATTATTATTATTCTAAAGAGACTGGAATTATGAACATTCACCTTCGACCACGTTCAAGTCTTGTCTTAATTCTTTTGCTGGGGTTTGAAGGAGTGCATGGATTACGCCATCAACGTTGAGAACTTTAGTGTTCATTTCTTCCTCATTTCCATCTTTCTTTGTGTCTCCCGTAAAATGAAGGCCTAACATGACGGCACTCGGTCCCAGGTAAAATGAATTGTCGCCATGAGAGAATGTGATCATCTGAGATTTAAAAAAATAATATTCTAATGTCGATTACATGTCACACGACATTACGTGTAATATAGTTTATGTATGCGCAATGAATTGCATCTTTATGTATAATTATTACAAGACATTGTGTTTTAGACAATATTCGGTAGATAAATAAAATAATTGAAATCGTGATCGTAATCAAGCTTAATATTATTAATACTATATATACTACATATATGTAATTATTTTGATAGAATATTATAATGTCATTATTACTATTAGCTTTGATTTTGATTCTGCAACAACGACTTACATAATATATTTCTCTTAAACCATCTACTTGTTTGATGGTCACAGTGGCAATGGCATCGAATAAGAAATCTTTGTAGTCGCCCAGCATCTTAAGAAATTAATTTGATCAACATTAACACACGTTTTTTAATATTAACATTAATTAATTTTAAATAAATGTATAATTATTGAATTACTATAAAAAAGATTTATATTAAATTATTTCCACATCGTATTTCCATGTTTGTCCAACTAACTTGTTCGGATTGTCTCCAAATTGAACTTTGACCTTCCGACTCTGTTATTATCAGGGGTGGCTTGATTGGATTTCTTGATTGCTTGATTAGGTTCAAGGTTATTTTACCACTCTGAAGTTCAAGGTCTAATTCGATGGAGTCCGGTAGTGATGCTGTATTGCTGTCCTTGCTATCCTCGTTGTAGAGCCATCGTGGTTTTACTGCGATTAAATCGGTTGTGAAATTATGTAAAGAACATTATTATTGCATGCAATATGATTCATTTATTGATATATATTAAGGACATAAAATAAATATTATTTATGTTATTAAAAGTAAATTATTACGTCTTTCTACTTCTCTCGAAATTGCTAGGTGGACACAGACAAGCAGTAGTAGATAGGTTGGTGCTCCGAAACTCTGGAAATACTGAATGAATATAATTTTGAATTATTATTACGAAATTGGTTAAAAGCGAAAAAAGATCATCTCTTCAAGATATTCGAGAATTTGCCTCCCTTAGCAAAAGCTGAAATGACATCACTGGCGACAAGTACGTAAAATGAAATTTACCATTCTCCAAAATGCTTATGCGAGTTCATGTACTTCTCCGTCAAATTGTTATTTATAAGAAATGGTTTACAAGTTTATTGTTCAAATCTAACAATGCTAACAATAAATCGTTATTCCAAACATCTTCTTGTTGCCTGACTAAAATAGCTACGATTACCTCTTTGTAGTCTGGAATTATGGCGTGATAAGATGATCATTGACACTTATTATTCTGCTATTCAGCACCATTAGTTGACACAATCGATGCTTATCGATCCAACAATGCTAACAATGAATCAATATTCCTAACCAGTTGGAATTTCTAGTTACTTGATTAACAGCTACTATGAACCAGAGCCATGGTACGGAGCACGCGCGCTACAAACTTCGCAAATTTTATTCCTGAACAGAAGCATTTTTACAGGAGGCCTTCCCCAGGCGAGGAAAGAAGCGACGACGATTGACCCGATACTTTTGCCCCGGGCAACCCTGGTGTCTCGTCCGGGGCGTCCGAGGTTTTGGACTTCATGGATGAGAAGGTGGTTATTTATTCGGAACTTCCTACGATATTGATGTTGCTTGGTTTTTTTTTTTGCAAAATTTATGAAATGCCTCAATTCATAATTCTAAATAGCAATTCAATTCTAAATCATTCCAAATCGTCAAGCCGCGGTAAGAGTTGTTTAGAAGAGACATTGTTAGAAGGCATTTTTAAACGTTTCAGAGGGGCACGTAATTTGTTAATAAATTAATCTGATTATTCGATAAATGGAATTGAATTCAAATAAGCTTGCAAATGATGTGACGATGGAATGATTCTCCCAGTTAATATTTTTTTCAAATTTAAAAACAATTCTAAAACCTCTAACTTTTTATTGACAAATCGAAATTGTCTCAATTGTAAAAGGTTACATGAATATGGAGTGGAAAGCTTGATAAAATCTTTAAAAATGATTATAATATTATATATAAAATTATAATATATTGTTACAATAATCATGAAATGAGCTCTTAAATATTTTAATTCAAAGCATTAATTTAAATTCATCTTTCTCAGACACCATTAGATGTCCTCATGTTATTTCATGTTATTGCGCCATCGTCATTCTTTTTCCGGAATCTCTACTAATAATGACGATGACGAAATCTTTTCATACGTTAAGGCAAACTCTAAATCTGATTGAAAACAAAATTTCCTGGAAGTTACAGCGAATTGCCACATCAACATCGTTATTTTATTATTTTGGGCAACAAGATGAAAATTTGAAGTTGTCAATGGACGTTCCGAAAAAATTTCAACGATAAATTATTAATATTATTACCATTATTATTATATTATTACTATTGAATAAAACTCATTATTTCATTAGATGCGGTTAATATTTGTTTTATATGAGAATGCGATAGATGTCGCTAACAAATACAAAAATTAATATATTTATTTTTCATTCGTCAGATGTCACCAAGAAATTGAAAATTAAAGTAAAACGCATTCGATAGGTGTCAGTCTATATTTATTTTTCATTCGTCAGATGTCGCCAATAAATTAAAAAGTAAAGTAAAACTCATTCACTAGATGGCGGTTTTCATTAATTTATTTACAATTCGATAGATGTCGATAATAAATACAAAATTAAATTCATTCATTCGATAGATGACGGTTTATATTTATTTTTAGTGTTCGATAGTTGTGGCCAATAAGCTAAAAAGTGAAATAAACTTCATTAATTAATTAAGAGTTGTTTTAGCTTTGTTAGCTGCCCAAAAAGACAGACTATATCATTAAATACAAAAGAATACAAAATCTTTCAACTGCCAAACTGCCTTTTCTCGGGAGAATTTATACTTTTTTCGGAGTCTCCCTGCACCCAATAAAAATCAATAAAAGGTTAAAAACAGTAACAAACTTAATTTTTCTAATCGATTCAGACCGCAAATTTCCTACCACCCTGTGCAGACGCTGCTATGACTCATTTTGTTATTGATTTTGATTTAGTGATTTAAATGTTTAAATCGCTTGGAAATTTGTAATAACATATTGTTATTTATTTAAATGTTAAATTTAACAGTTAAGTGCCATTTAGAATTCACTAGTAGCTCGAAAATGTCATTGTTGTTTTGAGCAAATATGACCTTGAGCGAAGGGCATTCGTTATTGAGAACAATGAGAACATTGAAAACATTGTAACGAAATTATTATTGACTTTTAATGTTCGATATCTTCCACGTGTTACTAACATCAATTAATTTCAAATGAGTGTGAAGTAATTTTGAATAAATTTTTTTTTAATAATTGAAACAATTCGAAACCCCGATTTAAATTAATAAAAATTACAATTGCAGATAAAATACATTCAGGTGACAATTGTTTAAATTGTTTAAATATATTTCAATTAAATTTGTATCGCGATTTTCAAAATTTTAAAATCCAAACAAATAATATAAAATAATGTTTAAGAAATTATTATAATTAGTCATCATTATCATTTAAAATATGTTTAGCATATTACAATGCGAGGTGCATTGATTTAATAGCCGATGCCAGCAACAACTTGCAACGTTAGAAATTAATTACTTTAAAATTATTAATTAGAACGAAAATAATAATAATAGATCAATTATATTAATATAATGACTATTGATATAGAATTTGAAAAGTTCTGTTAAATTTTCATAGTTCATCAATCATTTTATTGTTAAAATCGTCATTATAATGGTAACATAAATTATGTTGTCTAGATATTCCTCGGTGATCCCGTGCGTATATTGTTAAATATCGATAATTTATTTTCTTCAATTATTCTCTACGATCAAAATATTTGCTCCGGCAACTTGTTAAAATTCAATCGGCAAATCAGGTACATCTTGTGGCATGGAGCCGATGGCCTGGCCCAGTGATTCTGCCAGAGTGTCGGTGAGTCTGTTGTGGACCCACTGGAAGGAAATCGAGCCCGGACTGACCGTGACGGTGATGTTCTTGTAGACTTTCATCACCGACGGGGACCCAGATTCTATTACCTCCACGTCTTTGCAAACGTTCAGTAGGTGTCTGAGGATCTGGTTAAAAGTTCCAGAAAAGGGTACAGAGATGCGTGGCATGATCAGCCCCGGCTGAAGGTTGGTGTACTTAGGGATGTCGTCTCGGGCCATTATCCGACATTTAAAGTTCTCCCTGATGATAACTCCAGTCAATAACTCGCCATTAATGATCTTCTTGGAAAACTCCCCAACAATTCGAACCTGCTTGTTCTGTTTGAATGGCAGTTCGACTACCTGTCCATTCCTGGGGTTGTAAACGTCCAAGGCATGTCCGTTGGGATCCGCGTATTCCTTGGTCAGAGCGGCCTTCATTCTACTCATCTCGTTCTGCTGTCCGTGAACGAGCACTATGTGTCTCGGTTTGATGGCCCGCACAAACTCGCTCGTCTGCTGGTAGTCGGTGTGGGCCGAGAATGAGATGCAATCTACCGAGCACCTTAGAGGCAACTTTTGACCTCCCATTGACACGATCTCTTCTGGATCCAAGAGGATCTGTCTGGCAAGGGTGCCCTCGACACAATACCCTGCCACTATGACGCCGTTCTTCTTGTCAGTGCACCACTTTTCGAAGAGCTCCCTCGAGATTCCGCTCTGCAACATGCCTGGACTAGCAAGGACTACGGACGGTCCGGCGTCGTCAAAGTGATCGACGCTCCTGAGATAGGAAATGTACTTAAAATCGAATGGGTTCGAGACTTTCATGCGTTTCTGCATTCTGTCGTTCATGGAGAACGGATAGTTTCTGTATATTTCCAGGCATTTCTTGGCTAAGGAAGAGGCATAGTATATCGGAACGCCGTGGAGTTCCTGTTGGGCGGTCCAGAATTCATCCAGAATCAGCTGCAGTTCTTGAGCTTGTCCGAGGGCACAAATGGGAACAAGGCATCTTCCTCCTCTCAAAACGATGTCTCTGACAAGGTTGGTGAATCGCTTTTCCTTCTCCTCTCTAGGCTCGTGTGCATGGGTACCGTAGGTGGACTCCACGATGAGTACGTCGGGGCTAACATTTGGGATCTCGGCTGACATGAGATGGCGGTCTTCCTGCCTGCTGAAATCGCCCGTGTAAAGTACTTTGACGCCAGCAATGTCGACCATGAACATAGCCGCGCCGAGGACGTGACCGGCTTTGTAGCAACTGAACTTGATCCCATTGACCTCTTTCTCTTGGTGAAAGTTGACAGTTTCGATCTTGTCCATGCTCTCCATCAGGTCATTCTGGTCGTAGAGTCTGTCAGCAGTGTTACTCACTTTAAGGTAGTCGGTAAGGAGCCATCTGTAGGTGGCTTTCGTCGCGTGGGTCATGAAACATCTACCCTTGAAACGGGTCTTGAGTAAGAGCCAAGGCAGGGAGCCGCAGTGGTCTAAGTGAAAGTGCGTGATCAGTACAAGATCGACATTCTCCAATTCGTCTTCTATGAGGTCAAAATATGGGAGAGTTTCGAAGCCAGACCTACCCGGGTGGATGCCGCAGTCCATGAGCACCTTTTTGCCCATGTACTTGAGGTAGATGCACGACCTACCCACCTCTTGCCCTGCTCCTAGGGGCTGAATTATCAGTTTTTCATCCCCGATTGTAACAGATTCTTCAGCTGGTCTTTTTCTGGATTCCATTTGAGTTTTTTTTTGAGAATTAGATTTAGATGTTCTCTTGGTTTAAAGAGTTTAATTCAAGTATTTCTCTAACGGTGATGTACTGGTTGATTGCAGATTGAATGCTGAGCAGCCATTGTGCGGTCTCAAGTAGGAATAAAAGATTCTGAATATAACCATCGGATATTTTTTTATATATTTTTTATTTTTTTACATACATAAATTTTTTTATAAATTTAAAATAAAGTTGATGTTATTTTAAAAATTAAACAACATTGTCGTCAAATTTCGAATTTTTAATATAACAGTGTTAATAATTGTAATTTTCAAACAGTTTCCCAATTAGTTGCCAAATGAAAACTTAAAAAGAAAATAAATTAATTCGTAAAATTTATATTCAGGATCTTTTTCCGTTAACTTTTGAGGAGGACGACCCCACGCAGCGCGTCTAACCAAACAGTCAGCTGATCACTTGCACTAACAAATTCATTACTGTCCACTAATACTACATAAGGTTTTCAAAACATCTCCTTTTTTAACAATGGCTCTGAAGAGACAAAGAGATAACGATCCTGATGATATCAAGTACGAGAGAGATTTCAAAAGAAGAAGGCTGTTAGCCCAGAGAATCAGGAGACAAACGACCACAGCTGAACCTCAGAAGCCAGCCGTGGCTATCAAAGTGGCTAAACGACTGAGAGAGGAATCCGATAGCGACTCAGAGTGCGCTAACAAAGAACGAATTTCGACGAAAAGATTCAAAATAGTCTCTGGAACCAGTAAAGTGGCTAGCGAGTACATGCAAGAAGATCAAATCAAGAATACAAGAAACGTGTTCTCCCCTATCGCCATAAACACAGCCAATGTCAAGACCCTCATCAGGCACCACGTGAAGAGATATAGCCGCTTCAATCCGGCCAAAGCCAGCCAGAAACCCGCTCAGTCGCTCGAAACTCCGACTATTACCCTGGGCGAAGTAGAGTCGATGTGCTTGAAAGCCATGAAGGAAAAAGAGGAGCAATTGAAGAAGGAATACGAGACCATACTCGGCAGCAGAATGGTGGAGATGTACGAATCTTTCATCAAGTTCAACAGTGACGCCATGAGCCTCTGCTCCGGCACTGTCCTTTGCAGCTATTTGTCTTAGGTTGGGTACAGTTCGACCCTGAAACTGGACTTTCGTGGAAAGTCATGGATAAAGTCAGTCGACATGGTGAACCATGTCAATTTTATCTTTTAATAATAGCGCGAGATTAAAAATAAAATACTTTTTATGAATGAAATTATTTCTTATTCGATATTTAAAACCGATATCTATTTGGCATTCGTCTTCATAAACTTTTTAAATATGATTTGTAATTTCGTTAATTTCCAAACTACTACAACAAACAATCATTACTTTCTTCATTGTTAGCCTAATGTCCTCAATGACCCTAGCTGTCACGTGATATCACATCTAAATGTCTGCTTAATTTTAATCACTCATTTTAAGTAAGTAAGCATTATCAAAACCATAGCACAACAATGAAAAACCCTCAGTCAAACATGTGTGTAAACAGTGTAAAGGGGTAAATGGAAACATTGGTAATTCTATGTTTTATTAAATTTCTATGTCATCACAATCATCCCTCGTTATTCATCGTCGTCGTCGTCCTCATCGCCACGTTAGGCCGACAAGTTAAGAATATCATCATGATTTAAAATAAAAAAACAAGATTAAATAATATCAATTATGGACAAATGCATCATTTGAACGATAAAAACCGACGTAACAATAATTGACACGAGCAAAATAATAATAATAATATAATAATAATAATAATAATAATAATAACAAATCATTATCGACAATAACTATACGTTTTCCAATTCGGTCGCTAGGTGGCGAGAGTAATTTTTTAAAAAAGGGCATTTTTTATCGTTTCAAAATTTTTCGTAATTAAAAATTAATGATTTAAAAATGTAAAATCACTCTTCAAAAAATCATTATTCAATCCCTCCAGGATCGCGTAAAGACTGACCAGAGGGACAGTATGGATTATGGAAGTCTACGGGAGATTTATACTTCGTTCCAAAGATGGCTGCACGCGCTTTCAGATTACAAAAAAAAAGACTACAAATAGAAGAGATGCCGTTGTAAAAGTGTAGTACGAAGGATTGCACGTCATTCATTTACGCTCACTCCCATTCAGTACGAAGGAATGCACGTCACTCATTTCCGTACCGACGGAAGGATTGCACTCACTCCGCAAGATCCAGGACGAGGAAAACGACGCGACATTTTCAAAATTTCAAACGACCCTTACGACAAGCGACAAAAACATCGACAATTGAGGTGAAAATGAGTACAAACAAAAGCATCGATAATGATGATTATAATAATATTAATAACAATAACAACAACAATAATAATAATAATAATACAACTAGATAGATCGGATTTTGGCTAGACAATAATGCCTCGTGTCGATACATGATTTCAACTTAATTCAAAATGGTTGAGAATGATTTTTGGCAACATCATCGAAAAATGAAAAACATCAAGATCAATATGAATATAAAGAGCATTAATTCTCAGATATCTATGAAAAATTATAATTAGGCAGAACGACTTGTGATTATCGTGCGACCACGTCATTTCCAAGGAAGAAGGACTTTGATGAGTGTCCAAGGACAAAATAAAGCTTCCGATAATAACAATAATAATAATAATACTAACTGGTGACTATTTATGAATTAATGGCTATTGATGAATATGAAACAATTTTTAAGCGAAAAACATCAACAACGCTATTAAACAACAAAATAATAATAACAATCATCATCATAATCATCAAATAAGTGACACTGAGCGTTGATAATGACCTCCTCGTAATACTGATGCGACTGAGTGTTGTGTGCTTCAAACTGAAGATCCAAGATGCGAAGACCATCGTGACATGAGCAACATAAACAACAACAACAACATCATCATCACCAACAATAACAATATCATCATCATCAACAACAACGTCAAAATCAACAACATTAACAATATTTCTCGGGCAGACTGTGACAATCATGAAAATGAGGAAATAATTAAAATAATATTTAAAATGGCGTTAATAACAATACAAATAATGATAATAATAATAATAATAATAATAATAATAATAATAATAATAATAATAATAATAATAATAATAATAATAATAATAATAATAAATAATAATAATAATAAGAATAATAATAATAATATAATAATAATAATAATAATAATAATAATAATAATAACAACATCAACAACAACAACGCAAACTATGATAACGAGGTCAGTGTCGACAATGGTGAATGACTGGGAACGCTTAACTTGAACTTGAACGATCTGTTGCATCATTATCCTCATAATCGCAATCATCATCGTCGTCATCATCATCATCAACATCATCATCACCAACAACAACACCATCACAGTCTTCATCATCACTATTTCGTGCTAAGCCACATTAACAGGATGCTTTTAATGCACACAAACTAATACTGAATAAGAAATGATTACGACAAGATGATGGGGACGACGATGATTATGATGATGATGGTGATGATAATGATGGTAACGACCATAGACTTTGCCCTGACAACTGGGTAATCGACTAGACAATAATGGGTGGTTTTAATGACTGCGACGATGACATCGACATTACACTGATGACGAGATGCTCGACTATTTCTTCGGAGGGTCAGAATGGCTTTCGTCGTGTCGTGACCCGAACCCTCAATAAGGTGCGAATCTCTGATAGGCTCCCCTGTACAGGGCGGTCTGCGGGAAAATACGGGCGAATGTTACGATGAACATCACGAAAGGATATAGCTGTTTAATTACCACTGAATCACCATCATCATCATCATCATCACCATCATAGTAATTATAATCTTTGACATTCATTCAGTCACATCGCAAAGGTCAAGCTTCCAACTGACCCCGTAGCCTGTGATTGGTCCGATGGCGTGACCCAGATAGGGGTCACCGATCTCTCTGCCAATCGCAGTGGCGACCAGGGTAGGCCTGTAAAAGTTTATTACATCGCTGCAATAGAAATATGATGACAACGTGAACTTGTGGTATGAATTATGATGACGATGATGGGGATGATTATGATAATGACAATGATGATGATGACAATGATGGGGATGTTTATGATAATGACAATGATGATGATGACAATGATGGGGATGATTATGATAATGACAATGATGGGGATGTTTATGATAATGACAATGATGGGGATGTTTATGATAATGACAATGATGATGATGACAATGATGGGGATGTTTATGATAATGACAATGATGATGATGACAATGATGGGGATGATTATGATGATGTTCCCTCACCCAGTAGCTCCAGCAGGATTGACAGTGGCACCTGCAGGTATGGCGGTAAGTCTTTGGGTGTTCAGGTGGGATGGGGAGAAAGACTGGAGTAACAAATAATAATAATAATAATAATAATAATTATAAAGTAAAATAAGAAATAAAACTCAGAAACTATTATCAGTATTGATGGATGATTAAATGACATTGCTTTAGTGAGTTCAATTTAGTGAATTCGGATAATTCATGAATGAATGAATGTGCATTCATAAATAATTCATCACTAGATTAGTTCATTGCCTGAATGAACCAACAAGTGACCTTAGAGAGGTATTACGCAATTAAAATCATTATCATAGAAAAATCGTCAAATAGACCTGTTAATTAATAATACTTAATAAATAAATAATAACAAATAAATTCGCTGACCTGGAGTCTATCACCGAACGCTGTCGTCAGAACGGGCTCCTGGTACACAGCCCTGATGAAGGAATGGAAATATTTATTTCATTAATCAATCAATTGATAACTATTATTCATTAATTGATGAAATGTATTAATTAATAAATAAGTTGTTAATTAATTTAATAAGTAATTCACTAGATAATTAATCGTGTAAATAAAAAATTAATTTAATAAATTCTTATGCATTGAATCGTCGACATAGTTCCAACCGGTTATCACGAGTCATAAATATTAACGCAAATATTAACATAACGACAACGGTTATTGTAATGCCCATCGAATGCATTTAATCCCAACGTAAACAACGTTTAAAGTCGCCATTTTTCTTTTTCAATCAAATCACCATCCAACTACTCGACGGGCAATTTATTATAGAATCGTCAATAACATTTCCAAATAACTATATTCCTTGTGTTTACATTAATATTATTACTATAACTATTATTATCCACATCGTTACCGCAGACGTTATCGTCTCCAAAGATTATCATCATCATCAGCCTCATTAACATAACTTATCATATTCCGAGCAGCACTACTCACGTGGCATAGGGCAGACCCGAAATGGGCATTACGGGCAGCGTGTGCCTAATGGCTGCCGCGGTTGTGAGATAGGACGCGTGGATCCTGTTTCTGGAGGAGGCTATCGGGGTTACTATGGAAGCCAGGGAGAGGGGGGGAGCTACCATCATCATCTTCAGGGCGGAGTCGGCATCTGGATCGGGTGAAAAGGTCGTGTCGAAGTCTGAATGTGTTTTTATTAATTATTCGAAATGTCGGCAGATTGGCCACTGCTATTGCTGTCGCCATTATCTACACTGCTAACTGACTCTGTTCAACAACAATTCATAGCAGCATAATAATTAGTAGCATGCATTTAGTAAACACATATCATCATCATCGTCGTCATCATCATCATCATCATCATCGACATCATCATCATCTTCCTCATCCACATCATCATCGTCACCTGCAGCTGAAATTGTCGGCTTCTTGCTAACCACCCTGGCTGTCGCGTTGTTTATCTGTCGGACAAAGTCATGAATATTAAACAGACATCATTTTCCCTTTTGCAGACTAGAATTCATTATAATCATAATTAATAATCATAACCACTAATAATTATTAACAATAATAATTATAACCAATAATAAATCTAAAACGATCGTACGACAGCCAAAATGCCTGACGCATCTGTAAATTATCCAACAAAATATTGGCAATAAATTAAATCAACGGTGCATCTAATTGAAATGAATTAGCATAAATTATTCTAATTACAATTAATTAACATAAGTCATTACAATCAACTGACCTCGATCTTTCGACCTTCCACCAGCGACCCGTTCATGCTCTCCCGAGCCCTCTCCGCATCCGTGGCAGATTCGAAGGTCACGAAGCCGAAGCCCTTGATTGGTCAAAGGATTAGCATATGTTAATTACCGCAAAATTATAATTTGGTCAGGCCTAGATGTGAAATAGAGAAAAAGGAAGAGCTTAGGATAATTAATTAATTAATTAATTACAGGACCTCCTTATTTACTTTATTATTATTAATCATTATTATTGCTACTACTATCATTATTATTACTATTAATTATTATAATTACTATTACTATTATTGTTGTTATTATTATTATTGTTATTATTATTATATTTAAATCCTAATAATTGATCCTTAAACATCATTAGCTAAATTATTTGAACAATAATTTCTCGAATAAGCCCCCACTAAATTCATATGCATTTAAATACATCTAGGTAATGTTGTTACATCTCGAACCAACTAATTAATTTAATTTAATTATTTACCATGACAATTAATTAAAAGTAAGCAGTTATTAATAGGACATATCCCAAACAAATGCTTGAAGGTGAATGGAAGGAAAAAAATTATTTCAGAATCGAGGAAAAAACAGATCTCGATTTAAAAGATGCTACATGCAGATCTCCGTCGGCCAATCACGTGCTTCGCCCTCGGACGATCGACCAATGGTACGATCGAATGTCGCATAATTTATGCGCACCGTTATATCATCTGGTACTCAATTCGCTTGCTAACAAGACAACAGTCAATCATTTAGTGGATGCATCGAGATGATGATGATGATGATGATGATGATGATGATGATGATGATGATGATGATGATGATGATGGAATCATTATGGTCATGATGATGATCAAATCTCTATTAGCATGCATATGCACCAAACAACTGACAAGTCACCATGTCACAGCATTGTCATGTCGTCATTAGTAAAAATGTTTATGGTAACGATGATGACATTGATCAACACAGCCAAAATGATGATGATGATAATGTTGCAAATTGTAAGTCCTTATTCCAGACTGTGGTTCCCAGAATCTCCTTTAAACCTTCCATCTTCATACCCAAAGATTCGGAGTTCAAATCCCGGCGAAGGATCGTGGCTAACAGATGAACATTTTGCCATCTTTAAAGCTCGATTGATTTATAAAATGAAAATTTTATTTAAAACTATTTAAAATATTTTTATTTAAACTATTAAAACTATTTAAATTGAAATTCATAAAATGTTGCAACTAATTTAAACAAAAAAAGGCTGTCTTATGCAAATACAGATACCCCTTTCAAACTTGGCAAGGTTAGAAGGAGGTTAGACCTAAAGGTCACAGAAGGTCAAAAGTTCAAAAGTTCATGCCCTCGATCTACGTAAATAAACTTACTAACAGGTCTACACATCCACACTTAAGAGGCATCAGGCAAATAGACAGGCATCCATGCAGAACAGAAAACAAAATTATGAATTCATTCAATAAATATTCAACGACAAAATTAATAAAGTATTATTTTGATCGACTCTTCGACATTCTCATCGGCCAGTTGGAATGGGAGGGCAGCCCGAGATGTTCATTGTTAACCAATAGAAAAGCAGGTCATGTCATTCCTAGCAGCCTATTGGTTGTCTTCACTGAAATTCCTTATTTAGTCTGGTTGTAACTCATTACATCATCATCATTGTCATCGTCGTCGTCATCATCATCTTCTCAAGCAGTAAATTTTAATCTAGTGGTTGAATTGGCCATGATGATGATGATGATGATGATGATGATGAGGATGATGATGATGTTGATGATGATGATGCTAGTTGAAGCAACAATAGGAATTATCAAACCAGTAGCAATGATGTCTCAGAGGGAATCATAGATTAAATCAGAGTCATCGTAATCATCATCAAAGCAAATGAAATGAAAATAACGCATAGTTAATGATCTCGTGAATATTCGTGAGCCGATCAATCAATCGTCCGTCCGACCGGACCAAACGGCTCGAACCTGTAGTCCGGGTCGCGAGAAATTGTAAATAATAAAAACTAAACGAACAGGTCATTCCAGGATGCACTAATAAAAAATGAATATTCACCATCCTCTACGACCAATCAAATCCATCGAGAAGAAGATGCTTCGGATGCTTTTGACAGACGAGCAAGACAAACACGAATACCAATCACATGATACAGTACGGCCATGCGAGTCTCGAGTCTCATAACATCTCTGGGTGCACCAAAAAATAGGTCAGGTCACTAATGATAGGTCACCTTGGCAGGACTAATCTAGGTCGAAGACCCCCGGAGAAGACAGTGGCCACGGGCTGTCCTGCAATGCTTCATTATGCAAATTTATGCTTATCGTTTGACCGGTCGGCCCGATTAAGGGCAGAGGCAGACAAAAAATTGGTAAACGATGAATTGTATAATGACACCATACCACTTAAAATTCGAGCTCTCGCTCGCACGCACACTCGCACACCTGCAAGAATATTCGAATATTCATTCGCCGTATAATGTTACTTCCATCCACAAACAGACTTGAATAATTAATTAGATGATCTGCTTAATTTTTTTATGAGGGCAACATTAATGGGCTCACTGGCTCACCTTCAGCAATGATGGTGGTAATAACAAGAATAGTAATAATAACAATAATACTGATAATAATTAATATAATAATAATCGTAATAATAATAATGACGATGATGATGATGATGATGATGATGATGATGATGATGATTATTATGGTAATGATGTTAATAATAACCTTGGAGCCTCTCTCGTTGAAAATGATCTCGACATCTGTGATTGTGCCATAGGGCTGTGAAGAAACAAGGTAAGGCATCCTTAACACGTTACCATTGCAATGGTAGCACCCTGATGGGTGATAATGATTTATCATCATCATCATCATCATCACCAATACCATCCCCATCACCATCACCATCGTCATCATCGTCATCATCATCACCATCATCGTGGTTGTCACCATGATAGTCATGGATAATTGTTGTTGTTGTTGTTGTTGTTAGTTCAGTTTGCAGAAGGATGTCCTGCCAATTATCTTTCTGGCATCCTTGTCATCATAACCAAAACCATGCACCGTCTCTATCATCATCATCATTATCATCATCATCATCATCATCATCATCATCATCGTCATCATCAACACCGCTGTCTTCATTCTTTGAGAGGTCAAGGGTCACTGACCTCCAGCAGGGATCTGAGGTCGTTCTCCCTGAACCTGAACGGGATGTTGGAGATGTGAAGTCTCTTCGGACCACTCTCTGAATGGCTGAGTAGTTCCTTCTGTGAGGGTGGTAAACTTTTATTACTATTATTATTATTGTTATTACTATTGTAAATTTATTATTATTAATATTATTATTATTGTTGTTGTTGTTATTAATATCGTTATTAAAATATTATATAATGTTATATTCTTAGTGTTACTAATTTGTCACTACAACAGCACCCACATTTCTCGTGTCATTATAATCAACCGTAACATCCTTCGTATTTGACATTCGAACATCATCGTTAACGACAACAACAACGACAACAACAACAACATCATCGTTAACAACAACAACAACAACGACAACAACAACGACAACAACAACAACAACGACAACAACAACGACGACAACAACGACAAAACAAAATTAACAACAAAACCCGAAACTCATCACCGACCGGGGCGTCCAGGAAGGAATTCGTCGTCGCCGTCGTCATGGGAACCGTCCCGGGGGAACTCGACGTCGAGCTGACGACGGTCGAAGGACTCGTCGCCGTCGAGGTCGAGACTGACTGGCTCGAAGCCGTCGTCGCGACGAGTTGATTGGGCGATGCGGGGACGGCCGGCACGACCGCCGAGGGCACGGGGGCTGCCTGGAGGATGGCCGGGGTGGCCACCCTCTGGTAGGCCGAGGGGTCGAGAACGGCCGTCGCCGTCGGTTGGATTTGAAATCCCGCCGGTAAGGCCGGTTGTCCAGTGAGGAATTGCTGTCGGTTAAAATGTTTCGACCGATTATTGTTAACGACGATGTGATAATATTAATGTAATGATGTTGTGTAATATTTATGTAATGCATGATGCATTAATATTACGTAACATTAACTACATAGCAAGAATTACTTTTAAAATGTCCAACTCAGTTAAAGATGTTGCCATGCTAGATTTTGTCAGCAAAACGAAAATTATAAAATTTATGAAAATTATGACGTTATTACTATCTGACTTAAGATAAGATGCTGATGTCGTCAGAATGACATGCTAAAGAAATCGGACATCTCATGTCATGTGAGTTCGAATGACCAAAAAATGATCAAAACCATATTTTACAACAACGACAACTTCAATCCTAAGCCGAAAGGATATAGTAGGACTTAATATTGCTTAGTTGCACGTAACATCTCATAATATTTATTTATAATAATTCATATTTCATAATTCCACGCAAGCATCT
This sequence comes from Whitmania pigra, assembly GCA_021613335.1. Lineage (NCBI taxonomy): Eukaryota > Metazoa > Annelida > Clitellata > Hirudinida > Haemopidae > Whitmania > Whitmania pigra. The sequence goes on along the minus strand of JAJTWR010000362.1, from coordinate 863,664 downwards.
GCCTAGATGCCAATTATATTCTTGTGAGATTGACTGATTGCTATGATTGATGTATTACTAAATCAGCCATCAGTGAAATACTTTGGATTCCACAGATACAAGATAGCCATCCCCAGCCATGAGAAATGAAAATTTCTTAGAGACTCCTCATTGCACTTTTCAAATAAGTCGTCATAAAGTAAGCACAATGTTATTGTCTTGTTTTTACAAAAGATAACTCGTTCCATGCAAAATTACATCACGACACAACACGGGCACGACAACCGCATAGCAAACATGCTCTTGATTTGTGTAATAATTTAGGTAATCATTTGTGTTTGAGTAAATTTCAGAGAAATTACAACAGGGTTATCACAAAAGCTTTCTCATGAACTGTACTTTAATGATATGGGCAGACTAATTAAACAAATATTCCCAAAAAGTAATTAAAAATTAGTAACCAGCATGAATTCAGTAAATGTTCTTTTAAAGTTAATGTTATATATCAAATTAGAAAGCATGTCGTCTAAGAACAAAAGTATGAACAAGTTGCTTCGTTGCGCATGATAAACTGACAAAAAAATTAAGAAACGCAATTGAAACAAAGTAATTAACCCCATAAAACAGAGAAATCTTCATGGAAAACAGTATTTCGTTAAGTTACTTTTGCGTCGAACCGCCTCGCTATTTACAGAAAATGACGATCGATTCAAGATTAACTTTTAATCTCAAAGTCAACGCTCTGCAGGTCATCGCAATTACATTGAATTCGGCTATAAGATTAAAAACTTATTAATTAGTTAATATTACTACCCAGAAATAAATTTTTAAACATTTGTGAAGTAATAACGAACCATCTGCTGAACTTGATAAGCCCCGTCCTGCGGTGAAACCCACATCATTAGCGACATGATGGAGTCCGAGATGAGTTCACGAAATGCTTTCTTTCTTTTACCCAATTAGGAGATTTTAGGGACAAATTACAAATTTAAAACTGTTTAATCGACGATTAAATAAACTAGATGTGTATATTACATCTATCCTCGAACAAACTCATTAAGCTTCTTTCAAACGGTACGTGTTTCAGAAACAGCTTATCCAGATCATCCAGTCATCTCCGAAACGAATTATGATCTTGCGATAGATTCCTGAAGAATTTCAAGCAAAGTTTTGATATCCACTCGT
>JAJTWR010000362.1:832500-857500 GCA_021613335.1 Whitmania pigra | reverse complement strand
TTAATCTTGATTAGTAGCAGGAGATATAGTCTACTCCCGCTTATATCTGTTGCCGAATTTCACGGATATACCAAAAATACTACTAATTTTCGATACAAAATCTAGCTTAGTAATTTGACAAGTAATTTATGAACGAATTAATTTACATATTCATAACATCTCCCAATCAATTTGACAATTATTATTATTATTAAAAAGCTTTCTAGTCATACTCTTCTAGAATTTCTCATCTGAGATTTGTAATTTCTATTTCGCTTCCACTGGTCGGACATTCTTATATTCAGCAGCCTGCGCTGGATGCGCGTTTCCTGTTGCTCGAGCGACAAAGATGAAGTGATGATTCAACAGGTTTTGCAGTCTCAGATCTCGTTTAGGTCTCTTCTTGAATTACGCAATGTGTGACGGATCGTGTGACACTTAATCTCCAAGCTTTCACTACAGTTATTTAGTTACACCTACCCAATGAGGGGAGTGTGTTCGAACGAGAAAATTTGAAAATATAACAGTACTTGTACAGTACGACACAGGTGTACACTAATAACTAACCGAGTTTAATTTAGTTCTGGAAAGCCAGAAATATCACTGCAACAAATTTCTAGCCGAACATGTTTCTTTAGCTTCTGTATAGAATTTTGAGTGCTATGGCGATTGATTGTGTGTTAAGTGAATTACTTAAAATCTAATTCTGCTGAGTTGAAACACCGCGATGAAACATGATCATCATGACTTCAGTCATCCATTTTAAATTTGCCGTCGTGGAAATGTTTCGGTCCAGTGGATTTATGGAACTGAATTGGCAAAGGGATTCTCTACAAATGACCTATTTCAATTTCAGTATGTCAGTGGATGTTATTGCTTTAGAGGTCCTCTTTATTAAATTCATTAAAATAAACGTAAACATTGGAAATCAAAACACTATCATTCCGTTATCCGTGCATGCATGCATCCATTCATTCACTCATTTCTTCCCTCACTCCTCAAAAAAAAAAAAAAAATTGGAGCAACCTCGAAATCTATCTCAGCACTCCGTGAATTTGGAAATAATTTTCTTACAAGCCGAATAGGCGTACGAGCACGGAAAAATGAAAGGCATGGTTATCCACAAATACTCTCTGATCCTGCACAACTTGGCTCTAACGCTGGTGTCGTTATTGAACTGACAAATGGCCTCTTGGAATGCGTCGGAAATGGATGGAGGCAGATGATCCATCTTCGCTTGGACGATGCGATCGAGACACAACCGACAACCATCGCATTTACCAACAACATCGGCATGGTTGCTACACTTTATTAAGCCGTTCCTCAGTAAAAACCTTAAGGCGTCATCGAAGCCGAGGTGACAAAGTTCACCGGCCGTTTCAAGACTCGGTGGCAGCAAGGCACCGGTCATTCTGGTGGCATTTTGGAAGGTTACTTGAGTACTCATGTTCAGCACTTCAAGGCATGCGTTCTTGGATCGATCGTCAGGACAGATGTCGCTATGACCGGCAAAAGGGCAAATCTTGACGGTATCCGAATCTATGGTTGGTATGATGTTGCTTATAGCTCCGTCAAAATACCTGCTGCCTCTGAACTCGGGTAGGACAACGCCGGAGTAGAGTGGAATGAACGACGAACAGACGAGAGCTTGAATGAGTTCCTCTCTGCTCTCGAAATCCGAGACCAATACGTTCTTGAAGTCCGGGAATCTCGTCATGGACACGTACAGGTGTCCGGACGAACGAACGTGGGCGTCGGCGGGCAGTAGGTCGTCCATAATTCTCCTCAAATCTCTGACGAGATGGAAGTTTGGACTGAATGGCCCCAAGATGTGCCTCCTACTTTCAGCGATCGTCTCCAAAACGATCTTCGTACAATCCTCGATGGAGCAGCCGTTGATCATGGCGCAAGCCACCAAAGCACCCGAACTGGTACCTGCTAACTTTGTCTGCAAGAGTTGAGGGGCGTACTTTTTTATGCAACATGCCACGCCCACATGGTAACTGCCGAGAAAACCGCAGCCCGCAAAAGAGAGGCTGATGTTGCTTAAGTCTTTGACCTTTTCCATTGTTGATTGTTGACCTTCCTGATGATTGGCTGCATAATTAATGAGTTTACAAGCAATTAACCAATGTAAATAAACCTTGCTTGATTGTAATAAATTTGAATAAACATCATTTTACTCAATTCCAATGTTCACAATCATAAATTTTTAAAATGTCATATTTTTTAAATGAAGTTATGATAATACTGCACCTACCTGTTTCTGACAATATAATTTTCTACTCTTTCTCGAAGACCGTACTCTAAGTCCACGGGGCGTGTCCCCCCCTTTCATCGCTACAACAACACAATAAAAGAAGTTTGTTTGTGTTATATTACTTATGCATGATGATCAATGGAATAATTGTTGTATAATTTTAAAATAGTGTTTTATTTATTTTATTAATGTCCCTTGCGTAATTAAGATGATTTTGATTTTAAGATAGTTTCAAATGATATTCATATTTAATTTCATTTGCAAGTTCAAGCGATCCGGAAAATTTCTTCGCATTAGTGAAATTAATTGCGATATTGAAAGTTTATTAAATAATTGGTTTATTTTTCACCGCAATATCTATTAATAATACATCGCTAAGTTTAAATTCAATGTAGTTAATTAAATTCATTGAAGCACATGATTTCTGAGGCTGGCGTTTCTTGTTCAGTTTGAAATTAAAAAGGTTGTTCCATATAAACATCAGAGCCAATCAAAATGTAATAAATTCATTTTATTGACAAATCCAAGTCAGAAATAGACTAATCATTTAAATTATAATTTCTAAAACTCTTTGGAGACATATTTTCAAATCACCTAAACCGATATAAGGCGTGCATAATAGCAATAATATCTGTCACTAAAACGTGACCTGACAATTTCAAGTAGGTGGCAATGTTGCAATAGTTTGTACTGCAGAGACAAATCTTCGTCAATTCTCCTCGACCGTCTATTGTCTTGCACATAGTATAGACGCTTTCTGTACCGCAGGTTCTGTAGTACTTTCGGACTTCATTTGTTGCTAGAAAATAGGATGTATTTGTATGTTTATGTAATTGTTATTTTTTTCAAATTATTAATTAAATATATTTAAATTTAAAAAATCGCCTTAAACGTCTGGAAAGCTTGTTTCTTAATTATGTTTTTTAAAGTATGAAAATAAGAAATTTTGTTTATATCTTTTAGATTCTGCATCCGTCCATTTTATTAAAATGAATATTTTAAAACTACATTCATTAGCGAAAAACAAACTAGAATATATTCAACGCTTACTTTTCGAAAGTAACTGGATAGTCTTGCAATGTTGTCCCTTGCAAATTGTGGTCGATCTTGGAGTTGGAAAGTAACAATCTTCTTCTGAACTCTCGCAATGAAAACACAGAACCGCTTGGCAATCATTTTGGAGAAGGGCAATCATTATTCCAGCTAATTTTATCAATAAATCCGTTTTTTTCATAACAAATTATCCTTGAAACTTATGAGGGCATGACTCTCAAAGTATAACGCATTTTCATTAAAATTATCCTGTAATGATTTTAGTCAAATTGAATGTGAATGAATATTATTATTTTTCGATGTAACGTTTTAATAATAAGGTGATTGTAATTTATTATTTGGTTTATTAATTATGACTTTAGTCATCTTACTACTTGACTTCGACTAATAATAAACTCCAATTGAGAACGTAAACAACGATGTCATTGAAAAAATATTCCAACACGTTTATGGACAATCTAGTTAAACCGATGTCATCAATATTTTGGCAGAGTTTAGGAATACGTAATATTAGTAGTTAAAATCCGGAATTGCATAAAAAGTGGTTGTTTTATTTTTAAGTAAACTAAATTTGATTTAACAAATAATTAAAAAACACAAATTTGAATGTTTTTAGTTTTTATTAAATTTACCTGAATAGAAATCAAGTTTGATCGTGTTCGCTCTTCATCGCTAAGCTACACAAAATATTTGTAAACAAAATACACACGCTGACACTATTTTTAATCTCCTCGATGCATCAACAAATTTAACAAATGAACAAATGGAACAACTCGTCTACCCAAAAAGCTCTTTCGTACCAGTGCCTACGCCTTGCGAAAGCTTCAGCTTTTTATCCCTGGATGACAGTATTTTAACTGTAACACCAGAAAAGACATTATCGAGTAAAATTATTCCGATAACAGAGTCGTTAAAAGAATGCTCGTTTTTGGATGAAGATGGTTAGTGAGAAATAGTTATTAAAAAATAAATCTTGTTGCATGCAAAGGTTATAAGTTACTAAGGAGAGACATGTCTTGTTTTCAGTTACACCATCTAACTAACATTATCAATATTTTACTTGTAGCTTGTTTTTCAAACTTTTTGTATTTGATTAATCAGCTATAATGCTGTATTTAACATTCAAAACCTATTTTTGGGTAATAATGGGAAAACAATTTCTACATAAGCTATTTTTACTTTTGTCAGGCAAAGACAACAAGTCAAAGGTTCAATTCAACAGAAGTGTTGCGGTATTCCATTTTTCTCCCGACCAAACGTTCACAGCAGACGAGAACTCGAGAGAAAGCCTCGATTCTTCGACTTTTGATTCATCATTGGTTGGGGATTTTTCAGAAAATTCACAAAGATTTGTTTCCCATAGCGACAGGATCGAGAAAATCATGAAGAAAGTCAGCAAAATCGATGCCAAAATTAAGAGAAATTATTCCGATGGCTGCAGACTCGACTTACAGAACAATGATTACAAAACTTACGACTTGAAAAACTGGCAACTCGACGACCCAACAGAAAATGAACTTAAAGATGATTGGTCGACTCCGATCGGCAGAACTGGTAACGAGTCCGAATCGGGGCTGGCGGACTCTCCGATCGTCACGGACGTTTATTCTCGCGAAGATGAAGTTTCGTGGGAGAGCGACGGCGATGAAAACGATGTCGGCCGTGAACACGATGAAGACGTCGATAGCAACTCACCGTCACGAAACAATTTCTCCAGCAAAAGTTCCTGCCAAAAGGTGCAAACGAAGGCGGATTCTTATCCCACGAGGTCGGAAGTCGCGAAATCCACGAGCGTGGATTTGGAAGAGGAAAACGCACCTATCTCGCATCCTACTGCCAAAACCGAGACAGACGCAAGGTCGGGCAGAATTTCCGTTTCCTCGGAAGTCGAAAGGATGTTCTCGTGCCCTCTGCTCAGACCCGCGGCCAACACGACTTTGAAATATTCGGCAGACGTCGACAAGCTGAAGAGGCAGAGCTTCGAGAAGGAAGTTCTCAGCAGGGGTAAAATCAAGGACGCCAAACTGCAGGCGAAAATCGAAGGAAAGGTGCGTCCGTATTCCATGTTGTGGTTGAACCTCGGATGTAAATGCTGTTGAAATTATTCTCGATGTTCATCCGAGTTAAAATGATTTCAGTAATTCAATTATTTTCTTAACATATCTTCACATTTGCAATATTTCTGTCAGTAATAACCGAATGGGTAGTACAGCCTGCGATGCTATGCTTATGATGCTTTACAAATTTATTATTATTATTATTTTTATTATTATTATTATTACTATTACTATTATTGTTTTTGTTATTATTATTAGCATCACTATCATCATCATCATCATCATTATTATTATTCCACTGAAATCCTATTGGCCTCACATCTCGTTGCCTCTTCATGACAGGCTCTCTCAAGACTCAACGTTTCCGAGTCGAACCAATTCAAGGACCTCGTCAGCATCGACGTCGACAAGGAAGAGATTTGTCAAAAGGTCGCCAAGGAAAAAATGTCGAAGGTCAGGAGGGAAAAGGTCGCAAGGGCAGAGGTGGGTTCTCGTCCGTGCTTAATTAAGGATGGCTTGAATTTATGTCCGTGTGTTTTATCGTCTGTTGTGGTTTGTGGAATATTGTTTCATTGATTGATTTCTGCACTTTGTTTTGTGATAAAAATAATAGTAACATTAATAATTTATTATGATTAATTATTATTATTAAGTATTAATATTATTAATTATTATTATTATTATTATTAATTGTTATTTATAAGGACAAAGTGAGCAGAATGCCCGATGTGATGGACTTTTACAACGAGGATTATTTCGTCCACGAACCTACCTGCATTTCCTCCGAAGACACCTGTAATGCCTTTCGTCCGTTCAAGCCGAAACTCAAAACCGCGGACATCGGTAGAGCCCTCGACTTGTACAGACACATGAAGATGTGGGACGGACTGCCTTATTGATTGGACACTTAACGTAATCTTGTCAACGCTCATGCCAGTCATTGTTAATTTGTCCTTATTAGGATAATAATATTATTGTTGTCATTATTATTATTATTGTCATTATTATTATTATTATTATTAGTATTATTATTATTATTATTATTATTATTATTATTTATTATTTGTCTTTTAATGTTTGTGCCAAGGATTGTAAATAAATAAAAATGTATAGGCAACACACACTATTATTACCGTCACCACCACAATCATCATCATCATCATCATCATCATCCTTAACATCATCACCATCATCATTAACATCATCACCGTCACTGTCATCATCATCGTCGTCGTCATCATCGTAATTTCAGTAAGAATCGTCATCATAATCGATTACGTCTTTGTCCTTTTCATCTATGTTGAAGCTGTTATTATGAATAATAATTTTTTTTTATGGAACAATTTCTTTTTTCAAACAAACAAAATTATCAACATCCACAAAGCCTCGTGCAAATTAAAACGAAAAGAAATATCAATTATTTTCCATGTTATTACAATTACTTAATACCTTAACTATTAGTATTAAATTTATTTACCTAATTGCAATTATTTAACATCTTAATTATTTACCTAAACACTGCTACAAACAGAGCATTAAAATCACAACAAGGAAAAGGCATAGCTAAGATCAGGAGTTCATCAAAGGTTAAAGGTCATGTGGGGTCAACAGGAGGTTATTGATCTTATTACAGAGGTCATTGACCTTATTACAGAGGTCATTGACCTTATTACAGAGGTCACTTTTCAGACTGGAATTTCTTGTGTCTCTTAACTAGCTCAGAAGGGAACTTTTTGTAGCAATTTTTGCAGGTGGGCTTGCCGTCGAAGTCGATAAACTTTGTCCTGGATTGGAATTATGATTATGATTATATTCAGGTAATTATTAAAAATATTATAATTATCATTGTCATTGTAATTATTAGCCGGATTAAGGTTATAGTTATTAGATATTAGATACAATTAAAAAATTCATAAATTCAACAAAAAAGCAAGGATGACCATCTATTCCATAAAAATATTTTTAAAATCACTAAATAATTGTAAATCATTTAATTTGTGATTAACTAAATAATAACAACAAATATTAATTACAACACCATATTCTCAAGTTATTAATGAAAAATTTGTTCTGACTTTTGATCCATTTTGTGGTCGCAAGAAAAACAGGCAAAATGTTCCTGGCACCAGTTCTTGTTAAAGGCACTGAAAGCTAATTATAATAATGGGGATGATGATGATGATAATAATAATAATAATAATAGTAATGTTAATATTGATGATAATATTAATAATAATATTAATATTGATGTTTGTAATAATAATAGTTAGTAAAAGTTTTTTTTACCGTTTCCCGTTATTACGTTGTTGCAGTGGAAGCACGTGTTGCCGTACAGCTGTTGGGAGTAAGCATAAATATTAATGAAATAATAATAATAATATAATAATAATAATAATAATAATAATAATAATAATAATATAATAATAACAATAATAATAAAAATAATAATAACTTTTAATAATATTAAAAAAACAATTAACAATGTTATCAATAGCATTAATAATCAAAAGCTAAATAATCTATTATGAATTTTACAATAATATTTGTAAATATAATATAATATGCATATTGCTTATTATAAATAATAAAAATTACAAATATACAGACCTGATGATAATGGATTTCACAGTAAGCCATTCCCTTCTTCTCGTAATGTCTGTTGCCTAAGAATGGCTTTTCGCAGTGTGAGCAGACAAAATGCTTTTAAATAATTAACAATTATTTTAAACAATCAAAGAAATACTTAAAATAATTAATAAATATTTTCAAAGCAATTAACGTGTTTAATTTCGGAAAATCTTATTTAATGATAATTATTACCTTACCCTAACTCTGAGTCATATAGATAATACCAAATAAGCTTTCAGCTGAAATCGTAAATGTGGCGCTATATAAATGTAAGCCCCGATACCTCCACGTGCCAGGTCTTGCCAAGAGCATGGATGACCCTTTCTTCTATTGGACGGCTATGGAGATCATTAACATAAGTGAGATGAATGATAATAAATAAATGTTAATGATGACGATGACAATGATGACATGGATACATACCGACAGGCTCCACATATGGGAATTCCAAGTTTGTCGTGACATCTCAGGCAGTACAGTTCGTTGTCCTTGAGTCTTGCTGTACCCGTCAATTCGCATCTTATTACATAAATAATATTAATAATAATGATAATGAGGATGATGATGATGATGATGAAAACAATAAATAATTCGTAAAAAATTATTAATTTAATGCCAATCAAATAATAAATAATAATTATGAATAAATAATTAAGTCCATGAATAATTAATTAATGACTAACCCGCACGAATGGCAGTTGAAATGGTAGGGGTGGAATATCTCTCCTTTGAATCTTAAGAGTTCTTCGTCGTCTATGACCATACTGAAGTGAATGAGTGAATTGAACGGTGAATGAGTGAATGGATGAATTAATGGATGGATGGATGAATTATTTGATGGATGAATGAAATGAATAGGTTGAGATTAAAATGTTTATCAACATAGCACATTCAGCTTCAAAAGTCTTCGAACAAAACATTACCACCCAGTTAGTCATCAGAGATTGCGAGCTAGATCATCTTACAAGCCGTCAATCAATCTATTTATCTATTTATTTATTTATTTGATTTGATTGATTATTTGATTGAATTACAACTGATTGTTTACAACGATAGCTGATTGGCTGTAGAGTAGACTCATTGACAAATCAACTCACTGGCATTTGGCGCATACATGTTTTCCTATTCTCCTTGACCTCTCTTCGTCATTACACGTCTTGCACAGAGCCCTTCAAGGGAAGTAATTATTATGACAGGTTATAAAACTGTCCTCAATTTTTATTTAATAAATTAATTTTTGAATATTTACTAACATTCATTAAATAATTTTTAAAAAATATAACATGTGAAATAATAATAGCAACAATACATTATTTTCACATAAAAATATTCAAATAAAACTTCAGTAAAATCCTATTGGTCGAACGAATCCAGGTTAACAAAAAAGGGACCTTACCTATTGGCATTCCTGACGAATCCGGTGTCAGCCAATTGGGTCATGCAAAGGTCACATAGGAAGCATTGAGGATGCCAGTTATTATTCATGGCTTTAATAACTCTGCCCATTATGAATTCATCTGTCGAATAGTAATATTTTTTAAATAATAATTTTTATTATTAAATGTATAATATAATATGTAATAATATTGTTATATAATAATAATAGCTTATTTTCTAATCATATTTTATTGCATTTTATTTGTTAATGTTTAATTATCAATAAATACAATATTCGTGTATTACGTAATCAGCACCATAGTAATCATAATCATGCTGTTGCTGTTTCGTTGCTGACAAGTTGAGGTTTAATAATAAGAACCGATGTTTACTGTTTAGGATGCATAATTGCGTAATACACATCCTGAAATTAATAGGAAGTCAGGCATGCTAACCAGCTGTTTGACATTTTAAGTCTTAAATATTAATTACTAATCATGAATATTAACTACTAATTGTAAATATTATTTTGTAATTTAAAGTATTATTTCCGCCCTACAAATATTATGTCCTAATTGTATCCTAAAGTATTACAAATTAAAATTGTAACTTTAGAAAAAAAAATATTGTAAAGTCTTAAGAAATTGATTAGCACTAACTGCACTTAGCACAAAAAGGAGCAAATAGGATCTGAAAATCATGTCCACAGTACAGCCTGCCTGCGAACTGTAAACAGGAATTATTGTAAACATGGTGATGAAGACGACGACGACGACGACGATGATGATGATGATGATGATGATGATGACGACGGTGATGACGATGATGATGATATGATTATAAAGTTGTGATTGTGATGTCGACAGTAAGGCGCCAAAAATACCTCGAAAAACAAGTCGTCTGCAAATGGCCGGAAACACTGGGCACATCTGAATTATTACACGTTGAACAAAGTTTGAAAACTAGCCTTTGAATAATAAGCTAATTAATTATTTTGTATTTGTCGATCATTTTAGAACGCAGGGTTTAGAGCTAAGGTTAACATGAAGGGTCACAGGTAATGGTTAGGGTCAAGGTTCAAGATTCAAGCTAGGTTTCAAGCTTGGCTTTAACCTGGCTTTAAACCCAGCCATAACCTCTAACCCTAAAGGTTATGAAATTAACAGATTTAACAATTTTGATTAATTTCTCCTTCTTCCTCACACAAAGCATCTTTGATGCCAAACAAGGCCATTAAGGTTGACCATTGGTTCCTCATGTTGAAAAGCATCCTTGCAATGGTGGCAGAGCTGCTCCTTGTTCTCCACCTGTTGACGACTCGCTTGGTCAGCCTTGCGTAACTTGATGTCTCTAAGAAATTGTAAGATATGTACAAGGGTAATAATGTAAGGGTAAGCTTAATAATAATATCAAATAATTTACTCAGTGTAATATAATTAAACAAATAGTATACTTATGAAAACTTATAAATATTACAGAATTTTCATATTCATATTTTATTCATAATTATAAAACCAACAACATAAAGTCAGCAGAGCCTCACGTCGTATCGTAAGAATTTCCGAGGCAAGAAGAAATATCCACAGCATGGAGGGTAGTAAAGGCTTTACCCCCGTTGTAATTGGCACTGACCAGTTCTCCGTTACTATTGGCCATGCCACCGGAGAGTTTCGACCCCAATTGTAATTGGCTGCGCCGGCTGACCCGTCTGTTGAGGAGATTGCAGTCCTGGCCGCAATCGGACAGGGGGCGTAGTTTGACGATGTGTTGAGGGATCACTGTCCCCGCTTTGTGGGTGTGACTTTTGACCGACATTCAGCGGTTGCCCTGGTCTCTATAATTACCATTATTTGTGGATAATTAAGTGTGAATGATTATCATTATAATTATTATGATAGCTATGAGCACTTGTAGATAGTTAAATATGAATAATTATGATTATAATTATGACGTCCTGCTGTGAAGTTTGAGAGTGTTGTCTAATTAAGGGGTGTTACCCACGCTTGGGTAAAACCAGATATGAATGGGATTTTTCGTTTCCGAGAAGTATTTTTGTTATTTAAAACTTTTTATGAATTAAATTCAATCCGAACGACATTGATATACATATATTTTATTTAATTACAATACGAATGCACAATATTACCAGTTGACGACTAGGGTTTGTATTCAGTGATCACAATCCTTGCTAAATCGTACGCAATTATATTTGTTTAGGAAACAATTTACAGATGATTCACAGAAGAAAATGATGTCCCACTTTCTCAAAGCATACGTAAAATTTTAATTACATCCCTGTTGTTAGTAGTTTCTGACGCTAATCTTATTATGGCTGCATAATAATAATAATAAATTAACAGAAAAATGTTATTTAAAATTATTTTAATTATTAATAACATACTTAATTTAATTTCGTAGACTAGCAAGGGATATCAAATTATGGTGGACACAAGTGACATTAAAGTGTCACATTTGTTTTCTTCAAAGTATTTTTCAAGAGCACTTGAAATCCGATTCAATAAATTTAAAAGATTTCAATAAAAAATTAAGCATCATTTCCAATGAAAGGGAAAGTCAAATATTCACTTAAAATATATTCAACGTAAAAATAAATTTCATCACCTGGATAATATTTTACTCCTATAATAATATTACATTCCTTCCTGTAATTATTACAATCGTAATCATTATCACAATCATTATCATTATTATACCTGTCATATTTGTAACAAGTGACTTATTTTGTTTAAAAAAAACCGCTCTTCATTGCTTGTAAATAAATTACTAATTATTAAGTATAAGGTTTATTATAAATAAATAAATCACAGTCGCGAGATTCCAGATGTCAAAAGATGGACAAAAGAGTTTTTTTTTAAAGTCATCGGAATGTCTCAAAATGCTAACCAATTACATAGGAATGCGAGACAAACGGATGTCGAAAAATAACATGAAACGAATCATGATGGATCTTTTGGGACCACATCAAACTCGTCTGTCTCCCAACCTCATCGAGTAAAAAGTTACACTACACTGAGTAGTAGTCAGGCATTTACGCAATGCGACATAAACAACTTTTCCCAGCCTTCAGTTTATTTAAGGAAGACAGTTTTATTTCTTAAACTAGACTTTCAGGACATTTTTATGAATGGAAAGTATAATTATATCTTTGAAAATATTAATTAATAATAAGTACAACAGGTTTAATTTGACTGATAATATTGAATTATTATTATTATTTTTAATTATAATGTTAATTTACAATTATAATATTATGTTATTATTTATTATTATTAATATTATTTTATTTATATTTATCTCCCATTTCTGGAACCTTATCAGTGTTTTGTTCTTGAACTTGTCTAGTTAAGAGATAATATAAACAATAAAAACATTAATAATAATAATAATAATAATAATAATAATAATAATAATAATAATAATAATAATAATAATAATATAATAATAATAATAATAATAATAATAATAATAATAATAATAATAATAATAATAATAATAATACTTTATATTAATATTAACAAATCAACTAATGAAGGTATATTAAATTGATATAATTACAAGACAGGACAAAAATGGACAGAAGCATTCAAAAAACAGGACATTTTGAAACTCTCACAAACATTCAAACGACCATGTTCCACGAGATCAGTCAACCATAAAAATAATGTTAACAGGTTATCGCAAATGTGATATATATCTGTGTCACCATGGTGATACTAAGAATAGTATTTGGGTCGTCATGAATATGCTATTGAATGTTAATAATATTATTATTGTTATTATTTATTATTATTATTATTGTTGTTATTATTATTATTAATGTTATTATTATTATTATTATTTAGTATAATAATGACAATAATATTATTATTAAAGTCATCATTTAATTATAAATTAACAATTATTAATAATTTTTTAGTATTTTATTAACAATACTGTTATAATATAACAAATTTAATTATTATAACATAATATTAATAATAATATTTTTAATAATATTAATACAATTATACATATTGGAAATATTATTAATATTATTATTAAGTAATAACCACAAATCGTAAAAAAATATCAATAGACTAACTTGTCCAAAGCTGGTCTCCAGTTAAACAGTGGCGAGCATAAGCAAAGCCTTGCGTCAACTAGACTCTCTTAGCTGCATGCTAGACTGTCAAGTCTAAATTTGTTGGGCATAATTATAGATAATTATGGATGCAGAGTTGGAAATTATAGTCTACGTGTAGGAAAATAATTATTACCTACGAGTCTAGTTCAATCTAGCATCTCTTGGCAGAACTTAAATTTAGGAAGAGTGCTTGTTAAATCGGTGAGATGTGGATAAATCATTGAAGAGGGTACTTGAATGTGACTGACGGCTTATAATTTAAATTAAAATATCTCAATTAAAATAGCAATAATAATAATAATAATGAATAATTTATTAGACTGATGAAAATTCTATTTTATCTACTCGTAGGCGCTTACAGGTTCAGCGCTAGAAAAATCATCGTTGGCGCTCGACTGTTTGTGAATCCATGAGTCTGTGTTTGTCTTTGTATGTGTGCATCTGTGTGTGTATGTGTCTGTGCATCTGTTTACATCTGTGTAATATTAATCTCCGTTGGAGAACAAGATTAATTGGGCGGATTCAATTTCAAATTCAATCCCGGTGGTACTTCAATATGTCAAGGTCAAGGTGATCCTGGAGTAGCCCGGTCCAGCCCTTACCACCCACACCGGTCCAGCCCTGACTACACCCACACCGGTTACCCAGAAATAAGTTTTACATCAATATTTCCCGCTGCATGATCTCGAAGAACTATAAATAGGTTATAAATACATATCACGTGATGGAAAAGGATCATAATATCTCTGACGGTAGCCAGATATTAGCCAGTCGATAAAGTATGGCTACGTTGGCGCCAGTCAGATTAAAAGGCGTTTGGCATATTGGAAAACTGATGACGTTGACGATAATGATGATTAGGTTAATGGTGATGATGATGATGATGATGGTGATGGTTATGATGCTTATGGTAATGATAACAATGGTGATGATGATGGTTGTTTATGCGATAGAGCGAGCTGATTATTGGGCAATTAATTTTAACAGAATGTTCCAGGATGTCAACAATTAGTTAGTTGTCTCTGCCACCCTTACGATGTAGTCACGTGGGATGCGTCGTTAAAGTATATATATATATAAAGTATATATAAATATATGATAATTCTTATCTTTAATCATTATTAATTATTATTATAATTAATATATAATTCATCTGATGCACGATTCCATAAACACGACACTTGTCTATCCATAACATCAAATTTAACGCATTGATGCATCGAACGAATCTAGCATGAAAGACGATGACGACGACGACGACGATGACGATGACGATGACGATGACGATGACGATGATGATGATGATGATGATGATGATGATGATGTTGACGACGACGATGATGATGGTGATGATGATGACGACGACGACGATGATGATGATGATGATTGGAGTAAAGGAGAGAGAAGCAAAACACGGAAAGTAAACAGAGAGCCGTAGTACAACGTAAGCCTGTAAAAAGTCTATTTTCAGCTGCAAGTAAGTATTTCATACCTTACAGCTATTACCCACCATCACATCGACGCTGGAGGTAATAATAATAATAATAATAATATAATAATAATAATAATGATAATGATAATGATAATGATGATGATGATGATGATGATGATGATGATGATGATGATGATGATGATGATGATGATGATGATGATGATGATGATGATGATGATGATGATGTGGTGGTGGTGGTGATGATGATTATGATGATGATGATGATGATGATGATGATGATGATAATGATGATGATGATGATGATATTATATTATAATTATCACTTATTACTTGTTTCCTTCTTCCAATGCACCGAACCATCTCTCCAATTCTATTTCAGAAACACCCGGTAGAAGTGCCAAAAAGAGGACTTAATGCTAACAAAAAACAAAGATTCTTATCTTCCAACGTCATCAATGTCAAGTGGGACTTACATACGTGACACTGGTTTTTGCGTACGTGATCCATGTGTACACAGCTTGTACGTTGGAATCGTACCAGCCAATTGTAAATAGTCTCGATCATAGACCAAGAGAATAGATTATGCTAATTTATTTGCCTGTTGCTGTCGACATAATTACGATGTTCTATTCAAACAAATGGATTGTAATTTCATCTTAAATTAATTTTTGCTTAAGATTAATTTTTTTAATAATTAATTATTTTTTATTTTTGTATATTGATGACGAATATGTTTTTCCACTAAACAAAACAAAACTAATCCTAAAACTGCGAACCTACCAACTCCAGACAACCGTAGAATTTCCTAAATGACATAAAAGTTCACTTTTAACCGATGACGTGAATCAACAACAAGTTCAAATTTAGCGGTGACGAACGATGACGGCGGCGGCGATGGTACTTAATAGTTCTTTTCAAACCTTCTCGAAGATTCCAAAACCTTCGATAAAAACTTCACATTCTCTCGTCTCAATCCATTTGGCTTCGGTGACTCACCAAAGTATTTCGTGAATCTTTGGAATCTTTGTTCGTCGTTCTGGTATCTTTTAAATGGATTTCATTTGATTTAAAAAAGTCCCATCTCTCTCTCTCACTAATAATGCAG
Organism: Whitmania pigra; assembly: GCA_021613335.1. Classification (NCBI taxonomy): domain Eukaryota; kingdom Metazoa; phylum Annelida; class Clitellata; order Hirudinida; family Haemopidae; genus Whitmania; species Whitmania pigra. The sequence goes on along the minus strand of JAJTWR010000362.1, from coordinate 841,444 downwards.
GCTGAGATTTCAGCGGAGAATCGTGTCGAATTTCCTCCTAACAACTTGCTGGCTGAAATGGTTGCTCAATAAACTGTCAACTGAGCACACCAATGACGACGAAAACACATCTCAATGAATCTCCGATTATCTTTTTATTTTTGAGGTGGATTTGGGAATTTGCCGTGGTTTGAATGAATTTTAGTTTGATGCCGAATAAGTGTGCAATGTCCTTTCGCCATACTAAAGTTATGCATTTATTTATTTTATTTAGACCTTAAATTATAAAACTAGGAGACCATATATTTTTAAATTATTTTTTCAAACAGAAATATTGCTAAACGATGATTGAATTTACGCTTACAAATAAAAGCTGTGAAACATCAGTTCTATAATACATACAAATGTAGTTCACGTTGCAATAATCCCACTACAAATCAAAAACTAACATCAAAGTTTGAACGTATGTCTCGATAAATTGCGCATAATTATATTTTTAAACGTCAACAAACAAATTTTAAACATTTAAAAATAGACTCAATCGCTCAGATATTCGTCCGCTAGAAGATTTAATCCTTAATATTTATTAAACAAACATTCAGTAAAATTTTTATAAATAACATTTTAATTAAAACAATAAATAACAAATAAAAAATAAATAATTATTTTGATTTTTAAATTTGAGAAAATTATTTTAACCTGCGCACGACTACATTGTTCACCGGGACTAGTTTACTATTGGCGAGGCTGGTTCGTTCGCGCAGTGTGGAAGGTACACTCGTACTGTCTAATTTCGTCTGCTGATATATTTCAAGGATTATTTATTTCTTATTTGAGAGACAAACACCGAGCTCGGAATTGTTTATGTTTTTGAAACTGACTGATTTATTTCGCTTCGCAAGGCACAGGTTGTCAGCGATTGTAAGGTTCTATCACAAACTCTAGCCGTAGTTTTTAAATGACCGCAGTTTCTTCCATTGAGGTTTCAGTCGAGTTGGGTTTCGTGAATCAGCGAAAGTTTAATACAATCGCAGATTAGTCGTTTAACAATCTTTTCCGAGCAGACATTTCTTCGTTTTTATCCGAACAGCTATGCAGCAATCTTCGCCAGATCAACCAGTCATCAGCACCACCACGGGCAATCCCGGTGGTAATGCCGGGACAGGAAATAACGGCTCAGGATCCCAGGCCGTGGTTCACGTCCGTGGCGACAGCGAGACCGAGTTGGACTTGCTCTTCAGTGTGCTGAGGAACGGCGATCAGAAATCCTCCTATCGCAACAAGAACCTCCCTCTGTCATTCTTCCAGCCTCCAGAAAAGAAGCCGACGCACTCCCGAGAAGGCAGCCACGACCTGAGCGCCTACGCCTCTTCGGGCGCTCCCGGGGTCTTCCACAGTCGGTCCCACTCCTCCCCGGCCCAGCTGCCCTTGACCATGAGTCTGGCGCCTCCTATGGGAGTCCAGATGGGCCAGCACACCAAGCAGGGCAGCCTGGAGATGGCCATCCCGGACAGCTCCATGAACGCCCTCCATATCAGCCAGCAGCAGCAACAACTGCCCCAGCAGTGGAATATAAATGCTGGAAAATATCCGTTTAAGTGAGTCGAATGCTTGTCTTGCGGTCGAGGTAGTTTGACTCTCTGTTTGGGCGTCTGCCACGACGACATGTTTTTTAAATGTCACTATTGCCGCACAAGTTCTCATTGGACGTTGTATTTGTATATAGGTTTCTCCAGGTTTGTGGGTTTGTGGCATATTTAACGTATACATTTGTTAATTATAATGTCTTGAGTTTATCTAGGATTATTGCCACCAACAATAAATAATAGAGTTACTAACTATGATCTGTTCAACTCTAATTGAATGAGTAAGACATTGTAGAATGGGTGGTCAATAAAACCTCTATTATTACGTCATTCTCTCAGAACTTTTTTATTCCTACTGACAACATCGTTGTCTGACCTTGGAATACAAATTTATCCAGTCGTATTTCCTTATCATTATCATCATCATCATCATCAGCGGCTTAACAAGGATCAGTTTTAAAATTATTATAACAATTATTTTATTAAAATTTAAAAAAAAAAATTTGTTTTGATTAATATCTCCTATCCTGTCTTGGGATCAATGGTTTTAGATGTTATGATATCCTAACTGGCATCAGTTTCCAATGCACTGAAATGGTTGATGTCTCCAGGGCAGAACATAATTTCAAAATGAAATGAAAGTCTTTTATGGCTAAAATAATAAAGTTTGGCTTCGTTTGGAATAATATTCTCAGCATAAAACATGGACTGAAAGTATGAAGTTGTGCCAGTTGAAATTATGCCGGAATTGATGTCATGTCGGTTTGTGGGGGAGAATGGACAGACAGACAGACATCATCTGTTTTATTCGTTTTATTAACTGATTAATTGCATTTTGAAACAAATGGTGGTGATGATAGTGATGATATAAATCAGTAATAAATATTGGATGTCTTTCTTGTTCATGTTATTATTTAATTTTTATTAGTTCCACAATTTTTATCAGCTCATTGTTTTCCACGTAGTCAGCAGAACGTTTCAATCCATTACTCCTAATCACTACAACACACAAATATGCCTACTGTGATAATGATAAGTATCATGATGATGATGATGATGATGATTATGATGATGATGATAATGATGATGATTGTGATGCTTCGACCAGGTAATTGTTTGTTCTTGACAATAAATGTAGGCTGTAAAACCTCAGCTGTAGTATGTCATAATTGCAGTATGACTGATACTATTGCTGCTATGAGCTATACAACAACGTTATCCATTGTTATATTGACAATAATAGTGATAAAATTATTATTAATATTATTATTATTATTATTATTATTATTATTTGAACTCTTTCAATTCAATCAACTGATGATATTTTTGTTGTACTTGTTGCAGTAGGACCCAAGATTTTATATTTTTATTTTCTGGATGATGATGATGATAATGATGGTGGTGATAGTAGTGATGATGATGGTAGTTGTGGTGATGATGATGATGATGCTTCTGTCATTACTTGGCTTTGAAATCATCAAATTAATTATAAATTGTCTGAAATTAAGTGATTCTCAATATAAAGCACTTGTACTTTCGAGTATTTGAGTTTTTGGGTATTTTTTATTTATTTAATTATGTCATTTTATACGTACTGCTTTGAACATTCTACGTGTCAAACAAATGAAGACGAATGTAAACATAATCACTGATGCAATCATTATCGTCATCATCATCCTCAGCATCATCACCACTATCGTCATCATCACCATCGATATCAGTATCAGCACCATCATCACGATGTTCTTTACCCTAATCTGTTGGGATCAGACAGACATTAATGGAGGTGTTTTGTCTGCTAACCCAAACCATCAGGCTTTATGCATTTGGCCTTGTTTTGATGTTCTTCATTAAAAAAAAACCAATCCGCCCGCCTGCCTCGTAAACTCTTTCCTTGGGAGGATTTTTCCACGGTGAGGTTGCTTTCGAAACGAGGACCGAGATTTCGACTGGAGGAGTGAATGTGGAATCGTATGAAGTAACTGGCGATTGCAGACTGATTGTGATCATCATCATCATCACCATCATCATCATTGTATGCCCGCGTTTCTAGCACATTTCCTACTTGGTGGACGGATTCCGCCATCTTGGTTCTCGAGTATTTTCTTGTGCATTCTCTCAATTGGTGACAACAGAACCTCGAAATTATTTGTTGTTTCCCAGGCCAGACAAGGGGCATGATTCGGAATACAATGAGCTATCTTGTTGTCTGAGTCTTCTCTCTGTCTATCTCTCTCTCTCTTTATCTCTCTCTTTATCTGTATATCTCTCTGCATGTGTTGATTCGAGCGAAACAGATTTGCGTGGTTTGATGTTCTAGGATTTTCATTGGTTTTTTTCTGTGTTTATATTGTCTTATTCGTCTTTCCGTTGTAACCGTGGACTCGTTAAATACCGAACTCATGCCTTTATTAGTACTAGTAATTGTAATGTTGACATTATTAACTCACAACCGACCAAAAGACGGTCATTCTGCTGGAGAAGTTCGATTTAATCCTTTTCAACCCACTCGTTGTTTGCCTTTGCACCTTGTTATTTAAATTGCATCATCCAGTCTGTCTCTTTGCCCTTTGAAAGGGTGGATTGTAGCGAGGAGGATGAGTACGACTAACCTCAACTCAAACCACTGAAGGAAGATAAGCTATGATAAATGAATGTACAGTATCTGGAAGAACCAACCAACTGACTGAACGAACGTAGGAACGAATGAATGAATGAATGGATGAATGGATGGATGCATGGATGGATGCATGGATGAATGGATGGATGGATGGATGAATGGATGGATGGATGCCTGCGCTCGGAAATAGAAAATAGACTGATTGCGGAATGAACGAGCGAAGTTCAGTGCCTTGCGCGGGCTGACTGGGTCCATTGTTCTCTGTGGATGTTTGCAGGTTCGTTTGAGTAGGCAGGTGTTTCGGTGGGTGAGCGAGTGAGTGAGGTTAGAACCCAAGCAATTCCTTTTTCAACTCTCTCACACCACCTACCAGACCGAGATCGTTTTCTTCTCCCGTTAATCATCCCTCGACGGCGATGATGATGATGATGATGACGATAGCGGCGGTGGTAATGATGATGGTGTTGGTGGTGATGATGATGATGATGGGTGTTTTGAAGGCTGTTGCTAATAATTGCCAACAGTTTTGTATTTCTTCATTAAGGCCAGTCCTTCCCCTGGAGAATCCATTCTTCTTTCTATCTGTCTCTGCTTTTCTGATGTGTAAATATGACATTATAATCGATGTAGACGTACGTGTGTGCGTGTAGTATTTTAATCGGTGTGGACAGACGGTGACCTTTGATCCAGTTCCTTGCTAACTGGAGCGTTGATAGCTGTCCAATAATTGGCTCGTTCCAAACCTGGATTTTGAACCCAACACCTGAGATTCGGTCTGCATTTTCAATGCGGACCAACTTTGGTCTGACAGCTGCTTGCTAGGTCCCTGGTGAATACCTTGCCGGGCTTATCGTCTAGCAGGTTTTGACCTGTAATGATGGTCACAGGTTTGGCTGTGGTCTGCAGTAATGGCGACAAGTGTGGTCGTGGTTTGTGGTAACGGCAACGAGTGCGGTTTAGGCGATTCCGGTGGTTAAAAAGATCTTTAAAAAGTAACGCTTCATGTTTCTGCAGGCTGAGCTTGGCCTGATTGAGAACAATTGATAATGGACTACGATTAGGAACTCTTTGCTACCCCTTCGCAAGTTGTTTGCCACTTCAAACATTGCATTCGTTTCGCCTTTTGTTACGTTGGTTGGTGAATTGCATGCGTATACAAACACATACAACGTTCAATGAATTATTGTCAACAGGTATTACGCAATTGTAACTATAGTAACAATAGTAACTTCTAACAATAGATGATGGTACTTGTAAGGTGGCCTATAATGGCGATCAGCAACCATTCAAGCAAGACCAGCTAGTCACCAGCTAGCTGCTAATATATAAAAATGATGACGATTTATGAATGATGACTGCAAAATAATAATAATTATAAATATTAATAATAATAATAATAATAATAGTAGTAGTGTAGTCAGAGACAACTACAATACTATTTCACCTCGTCTCTTCAGGACTTCATGGGGCAGCAAAATGCTGCCTCTGACAAATTAATCATTATTTATTATTATTATTATTATTATTATTGTTGTTATTATTGTTATTGTTATTATTATTATTATTACTATTATTATTATTGTTATTATTATTATTATTGTTAATGTTATTATTAAGGTTGTTATTATTTTTATTATCGTTAACTAACACACTTGTATTGTTCGTTGGCAATTCATGTTGCATCTCAGGCAGACCTTATCAGCTCGAGGCACACTGCTGAACTTTTTATTTATCTTTTCCGAGCTTCTATTTTCGTCCATCCTCCTCCTCGTCCTATTCGTCCTCACGGTTGACCTAGATCTAGGCAGTTCAAAACTAGGTCATTTTTGTTATTATTATTATTATTATTATTATTATTATTATTATTATTATCGTATTTTTTGCCTGTCGGGATAAGCTGTTCGTTATTCTTCGCATCAGTTGTAAACAAGACAATAATGCGTGGTGAATTGAACATCGCAAGGGAGAGATGGCGATGAGAAAAAGAGAGGGGATTATTTTCAAGTGGAGGCAGTTCGAAGAAAGCCAGCGTGCCTAATCATTAGCATTTATTTATTTATTTATTATTATTATTATTATTATTATTATTATTATTATTTATTTTTATAATGCCCGTATTTATTTAATTACTGGCAGTTCGTGATAGCTTTTTACCTTCTCTTCTTATTTGTTAATATACAAGTAACGGCTCCTTCAGGCTCGACCCAATTTACTTGTCGACCCTTATTGACCTACAAGCACCTGATTGGTTGGCTCAGGAGAATAACTGGTTGCAGAGACTAACTAATTACATTGCATCCTTGTTCCATTTAGGAGTTCGAAAAAATGATTAATTGATGAAGCACTTGTTTGTTGTTGATGGTGGTGGTTATGATGATGATTATGTTGGCGGTGGTGATGATGATGATGAAGACATTAATTTTAATTGTAGCTTTGCTAGCTAGATCCATGCATATCTCTATGCTTTGTGCTATTAATTTAAATTAACTTCTGTTTTATGGCCTTAGTACTATTATTATCATAGTATTAGTTATTATTACTATTATTATCATTATTATTACTATTATTATTATTATTATTATTATTATTAGTATTATTATTATTATTATTATTATTTGCATCTTATTTATTTCTTTATGACATATGAAGCCAAGGCTTACATGCTTTGTTTATTGATTCTGACCGATGATCATATATCCAGCTGATGGATTAATAATAATGTAATAATAATAATAATAAACAGCAATAATAATACTTAATAATAATAATGATGATGGCTCAGGCGAGAGTATAATTACTGAAGAAGTGGTTGATAATTGATTCCTTGGAATCACTCTCATGATTGCAACGATGACCTTCCCACGCTCTTTAAACATCATCATCATTATCATCATCATAATCATCATCATCATAATCTTCATCATCATTATCATCAACCTTAATTCCTCCTAATTTCAGCCCGACTACAACCGTCAATTTGCTTAGCTCTTTCCACTCCATCAATCCATCCGTCCGTCCGTCAGTCCATCCATCCATTTATACATCCATTCATCCATCCATGCATCCATCCATCCATCCATTCCACCTCGTAATCCACCCACTTGTCAATCCATCCATCGTTAATCCAAGTATCCAATCGAATAACCACTTCGCGCTTTCAACACATTGCCTGCTTTCGATCACACTTCGTCATGATGACGATTATAACGGTTAAGTGGTAGTGAATGATGATGATGATGATGATGGTGATGGTAGTGATGGTGGTGATGTATACTAATTTGCAAGAGTGCACTTTCTGTCGCACTGACTCGCTCTTCTATTTATTCTGTTTTTGTAGTAAAAACTGTTTTAAATATTAAAATACTGGTCTCCTATTGGTCCGAGGAGATTTATTTATATACATAACCGAGCAAGCCCATCACTATCAACATCATCCTCCCCGTTGTCATCATAATCATCGTTATCATCATCACCATTACATCATCATCTTCATCAACTTTCTCTAACCACCGATTTCATTTCTTCCACCAGCAACCCTCCAAATGCCGGTGGCGTATCTGGAAACGGTTGGACCGGTGGAGTACCTCAGAAGCATCCACAACAACAACAGCAGCAACAACAGCAACAACAACTGGATCTCGGTCCTCTGCCGAAGGGCTGGGAGCAGGGTATGACGGCAGAGGGGGATATCTACTACATCGACCATCACAACAAGCGCACAAGCTGGACTGACCCAAGAACATGTTGGTGATAAATATTGAGATGATGATGATGATGACAATTGTGATGGTGATGATGATGACAATGGTGATGGTGGTGGTGATGACAATGGTGATGGTGGTGGATCTATTTAGGCAATAGTATTCCCTAGCTGGTTTATGTCGAAACTGTGTTGGCCTCATAGCTTAATAATAGGAGATTGTGAAACCATACTTATTTTTGTTATTCATTTTATTACTGTTGTTATTATTATTATTGTTATTATTATTATTATTATTATTATTATATTATTATTATTATTATCACCATCATCATCATAATCAATATTTCTGTTATTATGTTGTTTGGTGTGGTTGTTACTATAATTATCGCTGTGTGATCTTGATTAGTTCGGCAGCACTGTGTGTACCCTTTGTACTGACTAGTATCAATTGGGATGTGTTTAATTCTCTTCATTTCTCAACTGCTCAGTTTTTCAATGGCACTCACTCACTCACTCACACTCACTCACTCACACTCACTCACTCACTCACTCACTCACTCACTCACTCACTCACTCACTCACTCACTCATTCACTCACTTACTCAAAGAGTCTCTTGCTCACTCGATATCTAGGTACGTATTTCAGTTGAGTGCGTGGGTTTGAGTAACAAATACAGTAAAAAACCGGTTTCTTCAGGTTCTTTTCTTGCTGCTCAGTAATTTCATCTTGACATTTTCATAGTCCATCCAGTTAACCATCCATCCATCCATCCATTCATCCATCCATCCATCCATCCATCCATCCATCCATTTAACCATCCATTTATCCATCCATCCATCCATCCGACCTACCCCACCAGTTCACCCAAACCAGCCACCCTTACTTCCGTTCACTCCTCACTCCTGGCGTTTGAAGTTTCTTGTTTATGATGACGTCATATGTTTTCAACTTTTCTCCATTTACTTCGGAGCTTTGATCCCCCATCATCCAACCGACCTTCAATCTGAGTGGTTTCATTCATTCATTCATTCATTCATTCATTCATTCATTCATTC